>CM040246.1:48336356-48435942 GCA_022545495.1 Chrysanthemum lavandulifolium | reverse complement strand
TAGCTCATTATAAAATTGCTAAACTATATACTCTTAATGTTTTATGATGGCTACACGATGAGTGTCTAAATACTCATCATTTTTGTACTGTTTAGAATGCCAAAAACATCCGAAAACACTCGAGAAAAGCATCAAAATGATAAAATATCACAAATAAGTGTTTTATGTGTTTTAAATGCAAAAATATCAAAATCGGTGAAAAACGTATAAAGTTTGCATAATTGGCGCTTTAGTCCCCCAAGTTTCAAAAGTTGTCAAAAACAGTCCCTGGTAAAACCAAATAAAGAGAAATATCATTTTAAAGTCCCTAGGGATTCTTAAGTTGTCAAAACTGGTCCTTGAGATTTAAATTTACAAATTTACAACTTTGGTCCTTTAACTTTCAAAAATGACAACTTAGGTCCCTTAACTTTCAATAATGACAAGATAGGTCCCTAAACTTTCAAAGCTTGTCAATTTTGGTCCCTTAAAACAAGTTTGGAAAATTACAATTTTGGTCCCTCTAGATTGGCGGGGTTTACAACAAAGGTCCCTATCATATTAAACCACTTATACCACTTTGGACCCTATCACAAACCAAATTGGACCACGCTTATTAAGCTTTGACCCCTGCCTTCCTTTTTGAACCTTTGGTCAAATCTGATCAAACAAACCATTGCCCGCCCTTGTTGCTTATCTTGACCTCCACTTACTGCAACACTGACTCACCATCACCTCACCTTTTCACCTTATCCTTCACTCCTCAACCCCTCATCATCACAACTACTCCACCCCCTAGTAGCTAAAAGCAGTATCAACAGTCAAATGGGCGTTTCCATAAAAATGATCCAAAGGCCAAGATTGCCCTAGGCATCCAATGGCTCGATTCTATTTGGGATTCACTCTGAGGAGATAAGAGAAGACAAATGGTGTATAAATCGAGGAGGAAGAAGCTTGTCCAAGGAGTAGTTAGTTTTCAATTTTTCTTGTATGTCGTTTTCATTAGCAATGTCTTAATCTAAGTTTAAAATTGTAATTCTCTGT
The DNA here is from genome assembly GCA_022545495.1 of Chrysanthemum lavandulifolium. Classification (NCBI taxonomy): domain Eukaryota; kingdom Viridiplantae; phylum Streptophyta; class Magnoliopsida; order Asterales; family Asteraceae; genus Chrysanthemum; species Chrysanthemum lavandulifolium. The sequence goes on along the minus strand of CM040246.1, from coordinate 48,434,919 downwards.
TTTTATGCACTTAATTAAAGTTATTTTATCATTATAAATCATTCTCAGCAAAGAATTCAAGTTATTATTCATATCACATATTTTATACTCTTCGTTAAAATTTCCACTTCAAGTTCTTATGTACAAAGTCTCATTAGCTTATCTATAAGTTGAAACAAGCTTACATAAGCTAATTATAGCTTTTGCAAGCTTGTACTTAGGTTTCAAGCGGTTTAGAGATTTGGTCAACAAAAGTCAAGCGGGGCAAATATGATGCAGATTTAGTCAATGGGTGAAGCAGCCATGGAATTGGGTTGATATTGAGCTAGGGTAGGGGTTTGGATAGGTTAGAGGTACTTTGGTTCATTGATTCAAGCCATAGTGGCTAAGGACACTTTGTAAGTTTGTTTCAAGTTGTTTTGCTAAATCTGTATTTGTAGTTATAATAAGCATCAAACCAGTTTAAGTAGCTGTATTTAGAATATATTAACTTAGTTTGATCATTTATTTTAGCTATTTAAGTGTTCATCTTAGTATTAATTACAAAACAGTCATTAAAGAGGTGTTTGGAATTGCTGATATAAATGTGTTAATGGCTTATTCAGTGAGAAACTTTGGTTGTTTGTGGCTTGTTTAGTTCTAATAGACTCATTTTGGTCATAGTTTTGTGCTTGCTAACACTGAAAGTCAAATCTTAATCAAATCTGTCTTAAGTTGCTCACTGTTGGAATTTTGAAAAGCAAATCATTTGTTTTGTGTTCAAAAGACATAGATAAAGGTTGCTTTAGTCTCATTTCAATCATTAACATCAATATCAGTCTTTAAATCAATATCAAAACTCATATAAGTCAACTGTCCATGTTTCTTCAAAAGTCAAAAGTTGCAAAAATCTGTTTTGAGCCAAACTACAAAGAATTTTCATGAGCTCATTTTTTGGTCTTATTCAGTGAAACTTGTTGTTCTGAAAACTTCAGTTGGTGTTCTTTCTTGTCATCATTTTAGTAGAATTTTACAATTTTTGTATAGGCTACAAACTGCTTCTCTTTTAGGTGTCAGTGCCTCATTCATTGGGGCTTATTATAAACCGAGGTTTCTCGGTTTGTCGAGTTGCATAGGGCTCATATGAGCTCACCCGTGTCCGAGTTTTGGTTTGCTAGGTCTCACCTGTGTCCGCTTTAAGTTCCAAATTCTGTTTTTCCATTTGACATCTCTAGTAGCTTGTGCATAAGCTCAAAGTAGGGACCTAAAGCCGATTTAGCACATTTATCTCAAAACATCAAATCTTTGCAGAGGCTATCCAGAGGTTATAGATAGTTGTTTTCTGTTGCATTTGGTTATTTTAGCTAAATAGAGCTTACGTGATCAGGTTGGTGGTTTGTTTTGTTCAATTGGCTTATTCAAGTGCTTATTCATAAGCACTTGCTCTAGCGATTCAAATTCCTCCACATAAGTACCTGTTTTCCATTTTTCTTAGATTCCTAATATAATTTTAGAGTTTTCCTGAAATTTTCAGATTTTTCTAAGTTGATTTGCTATTTTCTTAATTTAAATTAGTTTTAAGCATTTTTAATTAGCTTTTAATACAAATAATTAAGAAAAGTCTCAAAAAATAATTTTCATTTTTCTTAGGTTTAGATAAATATAAAAAGTAAAAAAAGTAATTTTCCAGATTTTTCATAGTTTGTTTTGTAATTTTTAGTAATTTAATTAGTTTTTAATAGTTTAAAATTCATAAAAAATAGAAAAATAATCAGAAAAATACAAAAATAGTTTTGAAAATTCTCTTTTGTTATTTTAGATTTTTCCAAGTCATAATTTTATTTTTCTAGCTTTATTTCCTATTTTCTTGTAATTTAGGTTTTTATTTAATAGTTAAAAATAGTTTTTAATTAATAATAATTAGATAAATAGTCATAAAAATAATTTTCTTTTTCTTAAAATTTTATTATATCATTAGGTTTGTAAAAATATAATTTTCATATTTTAGGGTTAATATTGTGTAAGTTTCACGTTTTCATTTATGCGTAACGTAGTTTTAAATTAAGTTTTATAAAACATAAAAACAAAACATCATTTTAATAATAGTGATAGCATTTATTTAATAGATTTTATCTTTTAATCCTCTTTAATTTGCATTTAAGCCCTGTAATTTGTTGGCTATTTACGTAGTTATAATCAATCAAATCTCATCTCTGCTCAAATCTTCTCGATCACTAAACGTCGACTATTCTATACGGCTCGTTGGGACATAACGACACAGGAAACACTATACTCTCTGGACTTCATTGCATTCGTGCTTGAGCGGTTTTAAGTCATTTGATGCGCCATTCACAGTGGCGGGCAGGTGATTTAACTTGACTAGTTTAGCAACAATCAAATTTTAGCGTCATTGTGGGAGGCGTGCTAATTATCTCACGTTTAGCGATTAGTGATTTGAATAATCACTCCTTGTTCATACCATCTATCTATATCTATATATATTCTTATAAAAATCCAAAAACCAAAAACGACCAAAACGTATAAAACACAAAAATATTTTCTTTTATTTCTATATATGTATCAAATATAAAAATACAAAAAGATTTGTCGTTTTCGAGTTTAATAATAACAACATAAAATCTTACCACCATGAACCAAGGCGGTGCACTACCTAAGCGGGGTGCGACCATAATAAGTTCCCGAACTAAAGATTTAAAACTTGCCTTTGTGTCCTTGTGATTGGTGTACCTTTTTCAAAAAGCCATTCATATTGTGATTATTGGTTAAGTTCCTTTGTTTTTGCCTCGAATTTGTTTTAATTGGATTTGTTGTTATATATACTTGTCGAACGGAAAACCCAAAAAGATTCTTCTTACACCCATTTTCACCAATTTCATAATTCCCTTCCTTAACTCGAGATCTCTTAAAGTTAACTCTGGTGCATGCGCTTTTCGTTCTTCTAGATCATTGAGTCCTTTTCGTGATCTAGCAGAAATTCCTAGACGACGTTCTCGTAGATGTCTTTGCCCAAATAGTCGAACCGAGATCGTACTATTCCAAGCAACAATATGGCGATTTGACGCACTATGGCGGAAATGCTCGCACCCACCGAGGGTTATGGAGATGCCATCATTCTACCGATAATCAACTCGATCACTTTGAATTGAAGACACATTTGATCCAACTTGTGTCTACAAATCAATTCCACAGGTTTGACTGAGAGGACCCTATGCACACATCCGTTGGTTTAACAAGTTGACTTCAACTATCAATTTCAGGATGTGCCACAAAAGTCATCAAGTTGATGCTATTTCGTTCTCACTTGAGGGGACGGCCGGATTTGGTGGAAAAAGAACCCCTCGATCCATCAAACTTGGGAGGAACTTGTTCAAAGTTTGTCAATCATTTCTTTCCTCCATCAAAGGCGACTAATCTTAAAAATGAAATTTACGGATTTCGTCAAAATTTCGATGAAAACTTTGGAGAGGCATGGGAGAGATTCAAGGATCTCCTGGAAATGCCCCATCATGAATTCACGGAGCTTCAACAAGTTAATATCTTTTATAATGGGTTGAGCAGTATGATCAAGATTCTTTGAATGCACGCCGTGGTGGCAATATCTTGAATCGTAAGCCTAAAGATGTGATTGAGATTTGCGAGCAAAATCAAAGTTCCATTTCTCGCAACAAAATCAATAATCCTAACGCTCGCTTCTTCATCCGATTAACTCTTACGGTTAGCACTCCGATAGTTGCTCTAACGGATGCCATCCGTTGTATGATTAAGGATGTTAAGGAAATCAGCGAAATTCATAAGCGAGAACTTGATCAAAGCCGTAAACAAGGTGTGTGAAACTTGTAGTGGTCACATGCGTATTATGATTGTCAAGCAACCGATGCTTCCTTTTACCAAGCTCCCGTAGCTTCGGTAAACCACAATCAATACCGACCACAAGGCGATCCTCATTACTGCAGCACCTAGCGGTATGACACCACCAGTTTTCCTCCACAGTACAAAACCATGGCAATCAAAATCGCTTTGTTAGAATCAGGGACGAACTTCAATAACTCACAAAATTTCAATCAAAGCAGAACAATTTCAACCCACCATATCAAGCTCCAATCGGCAAAGTTATCAACAACCTTCTCATGCTCCCCACCAAATGACTTCATGAAAATTCTTGAGTCAAGCATACGTTCAATGCAAACTCGGATCAATAACATGAGGTTGAGCTAAAGAAGGAAATTGATACCACAATGTCTCGGCGGACAAATGAGTTGAAGAATATGATGAGCGGTTTCATGAACATGAATATGAACCAAGCTTCATCATCTTACGGAGGACTCCCAAGCAATACAATTACTAATCCCAATGCGAATTGAAAGTCGTCACCACTCGTAGTGGTAAGGCGCACAATGGACCTTCGACCCTATGCCCTCTCCTCCCATGGCAATGAGTCAAGTTACCAAGGATACAAGCGGACAAGGTGCTGATTCTCGAGCCCACAGTACCGCACACGTCCAACCCCGGTAGTCCAAGCTTTAAGTCCGGAACCCGAGTTCGAAGACACATTCTCGAGCCGAAAACACTTCCATCACGGCTCAAAAGTCTAGTCGGCTTCTTACCCATCAAGAATGAATGATGAGAAGCAAAAGACAAAACAAAGAGCAAATGGAAAAATTTTCCAAATCTTCAATGAGCTACACTTTGATATAAGCCGTTGATGCTCTCGTTCTAATGCCTAAATTTGCATCCACGCTAAAAACTTATCACCAACAAAGACAAGGCATCTCGAGATGGCTAAAACCCCTCAATGAGCAATGCTCGTGGTCCTTCTCAAGAAGCTTCCCAAAGCTTGAAGACAGCGATTTCTAATCCGTGTGATTTCTTGGGGATGGTTCAATGCTCCGCCTTGGCCGATCTTAGCGCTAGCATTAACCTCATACCACTCTCGTTATGGAAAGCGTCTCTTCCTAAACTTTCATCCACATGTGACACTCGAGCTAGCGGACCGTACCATAACTCGCCCGCTTGGGATGGCCGAGGATGTCGTGATGAAAGTGGGAAAGTTTCCTTTCCCTCGACTTTGTTGTAGTAGACTTCGATGCGGATCCTAGGTTCCCTCATCTTGGGAGAGCTTTCTTGAGAGCAGTCGTGCTCACGATTGATGTGTTCTTTGAAGAGTTGACCATACGGGTTGACAACGAAGAGCTCGCGTTAAAATCAACGGAACTCCAAACCTCTGTACAAGCAGAGTGTTGCCACAATTGATCAAAGATGCGAAAGATTCAATGCAACACTCAAATTTCACGGTTAAGAGGAGTTTTCAAAAGCGTCTTTGAGCTCAAAGCTTTGAAAATCAACCCTGGTTCAAACAAATGGTTTGAAAGTTGTACTAGGGAAGTCAAGAGTATTCTTGATGATGATGATGATCTAGATTCGGAGACTTCGCCGGAGTGGTGGAAGCGCTAGCTCAAGAGCACACCACTTGTCCCACCTCCGAATCGGTTTGTCGATCGAGTTTGTTAACTCGTGGATGAAACCAAACTCTCTTGAGTTTCATCCGAATTGGATGATGATGTTTGTGATCCAATGGGAGACATTCTTCCCATTGATGAATTGCTCAAGAATGATCCATCATCTTCTAGTCTTATTCCCGACTCTTCCATCCGCCTCTCACTCACGATGAGGAAGGCGACAACTTTGGAATGAAGTCGATGCCTTTCTTAGTGATGAGTCAATTCCAACAGAATTGATAATACTTACTGATTCGGAGGGGACATCCTTTTCTAGAAAATCATTGATTGAAGAACGGTCTCCGCACCCTCCTCCGAAATCTTCTTGACAATCACCAAATAAGCTTCAAGTTTAAGCTTAAAATGTCAAAAATGGTGATTTGCTTCTTTCCGATGAGGAATGGACTTGCATTCTCATGTACGTCTTTATTCCATTCTTCACAAATGGTGTGGTTGCTCTTCACTTTTCTCTTTCGGGAATGAGGACACCATCTTTGACCCGGTATCATCCTTATAGATTCATATCTCATCGGTGTGGAACTTTCGATGCTTCAAATGTTTGTCCAAACGTCTTGAATGAAAGTCCGATGGAGATTGTTTCTTCCACTTTGCTTCCCCATGAACCAATGAATTGGGGTCGAGTCAAGCTAGCGACTGAAATCAAAAACAAGGGTTTTCACCCATATATGGGTTTTCACCCATATTTACAAGTGCCTTCTTCACCCCTTTCTACTTTCACCTAAGTGTGGGGTGATGCCCCACATGTTGTGTATATATAAGTTAAAAAAAAAAAAAAAAAAAAAAAAAACTTTCTAAATAATCTTTGTTTCGCATAACCGCGGTACTTTGAATATTGAGGCAATATTCATTTCTAGTGTGGGGGAATTCTCACGAATTTCATATATTATCTACCCAATTATTCCCCGCTTTTGGCCAAAATTTTTTTTTGGAGTAAGTGTTTACACTTACTCAATTGGTTATCATCCGCCATGTCTACGTAAGACAAAAGGATTGGCTAATCCAGAGCAAACGGCTCTTGGTAAAGATTTCTCAAATCCGTTTATATGGCTTGCAATTTGCCCAAAATTGTATGGTTCTCAACTCACCATATCCTTTAAAAAGTGAAGAGTTGGCTAGCCCGCAAGGTTATGGCTTGTGGTAAAGGCGATGGAAAATCCATAATTGGTAATCACCACCAAAGATAATGTTGATAATTTATCTAAGAGTTGGCTAGTCCGTATGGGTACGACTTACGGTAAAGACAAATCAAATCCGTTGAAAGTCGGTGGTTTGCTCAAAATCACATGGTTATCGGTGTACCATGGTTCTTACTTGAACTGAAACATTTGGCTACTCCGTAAGTAATGGCTTTTGGTAAAGAGTTTCAAATCCATTAAGTTTTTCTCAAATCATTGCTAGGGACTAGCAATATCTCGATGTGGGGATTGATTTGATGAGTGTCTAAATACTCATCATTTTGTACAATAAAAGTCGCAAAATCATCTCGAAACAATCGAAACACATCAAAATGATCAAAATATCACAAATCGTTGTTTTATGTGTTTTAAATGCAAAATATCAAAATCGATGAAAACATATCAAATTTTCAAAATTGCGCTTTAGTCCCTCAAGTTTCAAAATTGTCAAAAATACCCCGAGCTCAAAATTTCAAAAGTAAAGTCACCAAAGGTCCTTTTAAAATCAAAAGTTGTCAAATTAAGTCCTTGGTGAAAAATATCATAAGTTTGAGAAAATTACAAAATGGTCCTTTAAGTTTCAAAATTGGCGGAATTAGTCCTGAAAATTGCAAAGTGGCAATTTTGGTCCTTATACTTTTGAGAATGTCACTTTTAGTCCTTGGAAGAAACTTTGCAAGCTTGGCGCTCAAGTCCTCAAATTGTAAAATTGCACAAAGGTCCCTATATTTAAAACCCTTTAATACCATTTCGACCCTTACCTATACCTGGACCCCCGTCAAAATTGAATTGTGAACCCCGGTGCTAATATCCGTCACCAAACTTGGTCAAACAAATCAACCATTGGCGCCAATAGTCCACCATCTCAACCGCTTCGCCTCAAATTCTCTACCCACCATCCCCTCCCTCTTTTTCACCCTCCATGTCCCCTACACATCCCTAACACAACAAAACCATTAAATGATCCTAAACCCTTAACACTCAATCCCAACACTGCCAAAATCAATTCCGCCAAAATTGAAAAAGTTGCCAAATTTCACAAAAGTCATCCAATTGATCTCGAAATCGGTGGGATTTATCTAAGAGAGAGAGAATCACTGGGGTATAAAAAGAAGCATGAGGAAGCAAGATAGAGTAGTAGCTAGTTTTATTGTTTTTCCTTTAATGTCGTTTTTTTTAAATGTTTTAGTTTAAGTTAGATGTTGTAATTTCAAGATAAATTGTATTAATGTAAGTTGTTATAGTGTATTAAGAACCTTTTCAAGTGTTAATCCAAGTTCTATTTTAATTTTCAAGTTCCAAGTTAATCGTTGAAAATTTTGGTTTCCATCTCATAAACTCAAGCTTCATATAGCTTCTTTTCAAGTTCATTATAGCTTATACAAGCTCCTCATAGCTTGTTGCGAGCTTAAGTTTAAGTTTCAAACATTTTGTGAAAAAGTCAACAAAAGTCAACTGGTGATGATTCTTGGGTCAGAAATGGAAAATGGTGATGCTAAGGTTGCTTTGGGTTGTATTAGAGTAGGTTAGAGTAGTATTTGGGTCTGGTTTAGCTTGTGGCACCAACTGGACAGTGGTGAGTGTTTTTTCCTATTTTTCATTTTCAAGTCTTATGGCAGTTTTTTTTATTTGCACTTGTAATTGTAGTGACAGATAGCTTAAATGTGTTTTTATGGTTGTATTATGGTCAAGTAAAACTAGGTTGATCAATGGCATGAATCAGTTTATCAGTTTGCATAGTCTTGAGTGCAAATTTATTCATACAATAGTGTTTGGATCAGGTTTTTAACATATGCTAGAGCCTAGCTTAGTGGGTAAGATCAGTACCTTAGGTCTAATTTAGCTTCAAATAGTCCATAGCTGTCATAAACTTGCAACCTAGAACTCATTTAGTCAAACTTGCCTGTAATCTGTTCTCATTGTCGGCCTGTGGATTAGTTTGTAAATCTAGCCTATAGGTGTAAAAGCTAATGATTTAGCTTGCTTAAGTATAGTTTCATCATTAAATCACATAATCAGTCTTCAAATTGAGCTCAAAACTCAAAAAAGTCAAATCTCCAACTGTTTTAGAAAGTCAAAAAGCATTTCTAAATCTGGTTTTTGCAGAAAGTGCAGACCATGCACAAGGTTCATTTCAGTTAGTTAAGGGTTCATTCTTGGTCCATTTGTAGTTTTCCAGGTGGTCTTTAAGACCTCTTATCTGTTTTAGGCTAAAGCTTTCTGGATAAGCTTCTGCATAAGCTCAAAGACAGGCCTAGTTGCCCCGCCCATCGAACTCAAGATATCTGAGATTTCCTCAGATTTTGTGCAATTCACCCAGGGCTCATTTGAGCTCACCCAAGTCTGCATTTTGGTTCATTAGTATTCACCCAGGTCTTCTCCAAGTCCCAAGTTATTGTTTCTAGTTTATAGCTTATTCATGTGCTTATTCTTAAGCTCAAAATAGACCCCCTTTTACTGTTTTTGGCCATAAGCTCATTAACATCAAATCTGTAATAGCTTGTATTCAGTAGCTGTAGCTTGTTGATTATTGTTCCATTTCAGTTATTTTAGCTTATTGTAGCTTCCCTATCAGTTTGGTACCTTTTAGTGTTGTTTTAGCTTATCAAAGTGCTTATTTTTGAGCACTTTCCATATCAGTTGCTTAATCCTCCAAACAAGCACCTGTTTTTCCATTTTTTATATCTTCCTAATATCATTTTAGACTTTTCCTGCAATTTTCAGATTTTTCCAAGTTCATTTGCTATTTTTCTTAATTTAAATTAGTTTTTAAGCATTTTTAAATAGCTTTTAATACAAAAATTAAGAAAAGCTTCAAAAATAATTTTTCATTTTCTTAAGTTTAGATAAATGTAAAAGCTTAAAAAGTATTTTTCTATAATTTTCTTAGTTTAAAAGTATTTTTAGCATTTTAATTAGTTTTAAATAGTTTTAAATTAATAATAAATACATAAAAGTCTAAAAATATATTTTCTGTTTTAAAATTAGTTTTATCATATTTTAGATTTTTCCAAGTTATAATTTCATTTTCTAGGTTAATTCAGATTTTCCTCTATTTTAGTGCATTTTAAATACTTAATAAATAGTTTTAATTCATAATAATTAGATAAATAGTTATAAAATAATTTTCTTTTCTAATAATTTTCTTTTATCATTAGGATTGTAAAATGTATTTTTCATATTTTTAGGATTTATATTGTATAAGTTTTACGCTTTATTTTGTAACGTTAACGTAGTTTTTAATTTAAACGTAAGTTTTACGTTTTAGATTTTAAAACGCTCATCACTTTAAATATAGTGATAGCATTTATTTAATATTTCTTATCTTTTAATTTTCTTAATTTGCATTTAAGTCGCTTTAATTTATAAACTTTTTCAGTAGTGTAATATTCAATCCTAATCCTTTCTGATCGCTATCATTAGTGATCATTCTACCGTCTGAATTAGTGTTGTACACACCATTGAGTCTCCGTGGGACTTAACGACCGGAATTCACTATATTCTCCGATCTTCATTGTATTTGTGTTCGAATTGTTTTAAGTCTGTTAGACTTGACGGTTTCATATGGATCAATCGCCCCTGAGCATCCAATGGCTCGATTACCGGATTCACTCGAGAGATGAGAGAAGACAAATGGTGTATAAATCGAGGAGAAGAAGCTTGTCCAAGGAGTAGTTAGTTTTCAATTTTCTTGTATGTCGCTTTCATTAGCAATGTCTTAATCTAAGTTTAAAATTGTAATTCTCTGCTTTTATGCACTTAATTAAAGTTATTTTATCATTATAAATCATTCTCAAGCAAAGAATTCAAGTTATTATTCATATCACATATTTTATGCTCTCGTTAAAAATTTCCACTTCAAGTTCTTATGTACAAAGTCTCATTAGCTTATCTATAGTTGAAACAAGCTTACATAAGCTAATTATAGCTTTTGCAAGCTTGTACTTAGGTTTCAAGCGCTTTAGAGATTTGGTCAACAAAAGTCAAACGGGGCAAATATGATGCGATTTAGTCAATGGGTGAAGCAACCATGGAATTGGGTTGATATTGAGCTAGGGTAGGGGTTCGATAAAGTTAGAGGTACTTTGGTTCATTGATTCAAGCCATAGTGGCTAAGGACACTTTGTAAGTTTGTTTCAAGTTGTTTTGCTAAATCAGATTTGTAGTTATAATAAGCATCAAACCGCTTTAAGTAGTCAGATTTAGAATATATTAACTTAGTTTGATCATTTATTTTAGCTATTTAAGTGTTCATCTTAGTATTAATTACAAAACAGGTCATTAAAGAGGTGTTTGAATTCTTTGATATAAATGTGTTAATGGCTTATTCAAGGAGAAACTTTGGTTGTTTGTGGCTTGTTTAGTTCTAATAGACTCATTTTGGTCATAGTTTTGTGCTTGCTAACACTGAAAGTCAAATCTTAATCAAATCTGTCTTAAGTTGCTCACTGTTGGAATTTTGAAAAGCAAATCATTTGTTTTGTGTTCAAAAGACATAGATAAAGGTTGCTTTAGTCTCATTTCAATCATTAACATCAATATCAGTCCTTAAATCAATATCAAAACTCATATAAGTCAACTGTCCATGTTTCTTCAAAAGTCAAAAGTTGCAAAAATCTGTTTTGAGCCAAACTACAAAGAATTTTCATGAGCTCATTTTTTGGTCTTATTCAGTGAAACTTGTTGTTCTGAAAACTTCAGTTGGTGTTCTTTCTTGTCATCATTTTAGTAGAATTTTACAATTTTTGTATAAGCTACAAACTGCTTCTCTTTTAGGTGTCAAGTGCCCTGTTCACAGGGCTTATTATAAACTGAGGTTTCCTCAGTTTTGTCCAGGGTTGCATAGGGCTCATATGAGCTCACCCAGGTCTGAGTTTTGGTTTGCTAGGTCTCACCCAGGTCTGCTTTAAGTTCCAAATTCTGTTTTTCCATTTCAGCTTATCTAGTAGCTTGTGCATAAGCTCAAATTAGGGACCTAAAACTGATTTAGCACATTTATCTCAAAAACATCAAATCTTTGCAGTAGGCTATCCAGAGGTTATAGATAGTTGTTTTCTGTTGCATTTTGGTTATTTTAGCTAAATAGAGCTTCTGTGATCAGTTGGTGGTTTGTTTTGTTCAATTGGCTTATTCAAGTGCTTATTCATAAGCACTTGCTCTAGCAGTTTCAAATTCCTCCACATAAGTACCTGTTTTTCCATTTTTCTTAGATTCCTAATATAATTTTAGAGTTTTCCTGAAATTTTCAGATTTTTCTAAGTTGATTTGCTATTTTTCTTAATTTAAATTAGTTTTTAAGCATTTTTAATTAGCTTTTAATACAAATAATTAAGAAAAGTCTCAAAAAAATAATTTTTCATTTTTCTTAGGTTTAGATAAATATAAAAAGTAAAAAGTAATTTTCCAGATTTTTCATAGTTTGTTTTGTAATTTTTAGTAATTTAATTAGTTTTTAATAGTTTAAAATTCATAAAAATAGAAAATAATCAGAAAAATACAAAATAGTTTTGAAAATTCTCTTTGTTATTTTAGATTTTTCCAAGTCATAATTTTATTTTTCTAGCTTTATTTCCTATTTTCTTGTAATTTAGGTTATTATTTAATAGTTAAAAATAGTTTTAATTAATAATAATTAGATAAATAGTCATAAAATAATTTTCTTTTTCTTAAAATTTTATTATATCATTAGGTTTGTAAAATATAATTTTCATATTTTTAGGTTAATATTGTGTAAGTTTCACGCTTTCATTCAGACGTAACGTAGTTTTAAATTAAGTTTTATAAAAACATAAAAACAAAACATCATTTTAATAATAGTGATAGCATTTATTTAATAGATTTTATCTTTTAATCTTCTTTAATTTGCATTTAAGCCCCTGCAATTTGTTGGCTATTTCGTAGTTATAATCAATCAAATCAGATCTGCTCAAATCTTCTCGATCACTAAACGTCGACTATTCTCGCACGGCTCGTTGGGACATAACGACTGGGAAACACTATACTCTCCTGGACTTCATTGCATTCGTGCTTGAGCGGCTTTAAGTCGTTATTTACCGCCATTCATGTGGCGTGCTCGAGTGATTTAGCTTGACTAGTTTAGCAACAATCACTACCTATTGCTATTGCAAATTGTCTTGCGACCGTAACCATGCATATGTTATTTGCAATCACTTTTGCCGTCGATTCTCTATACAACAGGTAACACACAGAAACGACTATATGCGTTAAGTGCTATAGGTGATGTTGATAATGTTGCATTAATCTACATACACCTAGAACTGATGAGGTGATTGTTAAGTGGTGCAGGTAATGATGATAACGCTACAATAATTGTTAGGAATTAGAAAATTCCATAGTAAATAGTCGGTCACCCCAAATGCTATCTAGCTTAAGTTAGCTCGTAGACTTGTCGTTAGTCACGTTATTTAGTAGTTTATTTATTAGTTTGTAGCATAGTATAGCTTAGTGCAACACCGTGGAGGAAGGACGGTCTTTACCCACCGTATCCCCGATCCACGTGCCGTCAGAGGTCGCTTAGTTTGTAACCTATAAATACCCTCTACCTTGCAAGTGTAGGGTTGATGTTCTTTGGTAATCTAATATTCAACAAGTTTCTCTTACTAGAATATCCCACTTTCTCTCTAAAATCATCTATATGCTCATTGTGTTAATGTTATGATATGTAAGTGAAACCAATATTCTACAATTGGTATCAAGAGCCATGGTTAGATCATATCTTGCACATCTTTGGATTTCTAGTGGTTTTAGGTGATTTTGAGTTTGAAAGTTTAATGGTTTGTGCATCATTTGGTTGATTTCGTGTGTTAAAGTTTGGATTTTGTTAGTACTTTTATGTTCGTAATCATCACTAAGTGTTTAGGGTTTCATTTGGTAAGCTTGAATCATCTTGGTTGGGTTGTTTTGGATTGAAAAGTGATGTTTATGTGGTTTTTCTTGCTAGCGACTTGACATACGGACTTCATTCTTCAGAGCGACTTGCTTTGCAATTTTGTAGCGAGTTACACTTTTGGAGTTAGCGACTTAGACCTAGCGACTAATCAAGACAAGTAGTGGACTTTCCACCACGGGTAGCGACTTGTGATAGCGACTTGGTCCCAGAGCTTAGTTGCTCTTTAGCGACTTGAATCTTTAGCGACTTGATTAGCGAATTGTCGCCAAAACTTTGCTAGCGACTTAAGGCTTAGCGAGTTACTACTAGCGACTTGCAATTGGTTAGCGACTTGGTGGTATAGCTAATTAGGTGTTGGCGACTTGGTGTTAGCGACTAGAGGATTAGCGACTGGATGTTGATTTAGCGACTGGGATTATTACTATTTAGTCGCTAGCGAGTTGGTTCAAAATCTCTAGCGACTGGGAGTAATTCAAAATAACACAATGTCACCATCACCGATCCTTTAATCACTAAAGTACTTGCTCTCTATGACACAACACGTAATAGTGAAATGTAATGCTTATCGAATGCCATACATTTAATGATTCAAAGATCGATTAATCGAACAACTCAAATAAGATACTCTTAATGTTTGCAAATGATGCTAAGAATATGGAATGCACCAGTGAGCCCTTTCAACATCTCGATCGACTTCTCAAACTACTCTTATCTACAACCATGGATCGAACAAGTTGTGCCATCCTTCGTCAGATTTTCCCACTTTGACAAGAACTGCCTTACTTAACTTAGAACGACCGAGGATTCAAATTACCAAAGAAAAGTTCTCAACCGATGAGTCTCATACCGCTTCTTCAAACTATCTTCAATCAATTTCACCACTTATCCGGAAGAATACTCCTCGATTTTGATGATATCATGACCGAATATCGCTCAAGAAACACACGGAATGGAAATTCATGAGTTCGTAAACTCATTTATTCAACTTATGAGTAACAAGGAAACATACATCAAGGAAGTCGCAAAGAGAATAACAAGTGAATGAATTGAATGAGTGCAAGAGACACCATGGAGCAATTGTGACATGTCATGCAACATTCAATCGAACCAAAGAAATGACACCGATTGCGTAATCTCGGTTGTAATGAAAAGGATGAAGAGAAAGATCGATCTCAAACTCGTAGTCGAAAAGGTATCAATCGATAAGGTACACTTAATCGATCGCATAAATTCTCGTGAAAAGGTACCGAATCTTACTCGAACATAACATCATGGAATCAATCTTTGTTTTACCGAATCCAATGCAAATAACATGATTGAAAAAAGGTATATGATGAGCTTTCAAACAAATTTTCAATTCTTGAAAACATTGTATCTCGTTGCAAATTGAAATACAACAAAAGGATGAAATGTTTTATGAAAAAACCATGTACCAATCGTGAACTTCCGAATTTCGAGAATTTTTGAAATTAATCGCTTAAAATCCAGATTCAGACAAAGATTCGACCATTGGCAATCTAAAATTACTTCTTCGTAAGTCCGTAAATATGATTGTCATGAGATGAGTGATACACTAGAATCTAGAAATTCGAACTTGCTCTTTGTGTGTCCAACCTACTTAAAGAAAATGAGCATTTAAGAATGAACCTCGAGGAAACAAATTCTAAGTTAGTCAATCAATCTAACCTCTTGATGAAAGACATTGATGACCTCAAAGCCCAAATTCGTGATAAGAGCTTCAATATTGTTGCCCTAAATAATGAGCTTAGGAAGTCTATTGGAAATAGGATGAACACTAAGTTTGCAAAACCTTCAACTTTAGGAAAGTCAACTGCTCGTAACCACCGAAACGAGCAGTTATTAAACAACCTAATGCCTTTAGGTCCGAAGAGTTAAACCATCGAAATCTAAGCTTTCCTCCCAAGTTGATAATATATCTATTTTGTCAAAACCACCACTTCATTGCCTAGTTCGATATGATGAATCCCAAACCTCGACTTTTGTTCAACACTCTCGGATCGAAATGCAATAAGTACTACTAGCTCTCATACAAAACAAAGATTTAACCGATCAATCCCTAAGAAATACTCTAATCACAAAAGAACAAATAGTCAAAACAAGGTCAGGCACTCATTTAGTTCTACTAATGTGGTTTCAAATGGATTCCCATCGCGATTTTTAAGTTTACAGGACTTAAACGAACTTACATTCCTAGATCATGCCTCAAGTGGATTCCCACAGAAAACTCTTCAAGAATGTAGAACCTAATAGATCCCCATTAATGATACGTCGTGTTATATCGCGATGCATCCAAATGTGAGATTAAACAGCCACTAACCCATCTATGTGTAATTCTACATGTGCTTCCAAAGACAATGTGCTCTCACTGCTTTGTGTACAATGCTCAACTCAATCGTGAACTTCATGACTTGGTTCCTTCAGAAATGAACATAGCTCATTCAGAGCTATAGCTTGCCGAGTTGATGTACTTTTACTTTGACTCCTATTCATCTTGAATCGTGACTCGCTCTTTTATATCCGTGTATATATCAAGTTTAAAAAATTAATTTTATATATGTCATTCTTTAAATTCACAATTTTATCATTTTCCTCAATCTAATAAAGAATACATTCCTTGTTATCGATAACATCTACGGTCCCGTAAATGTCATTCAATAATGGCACGGGATCATAGATGAAGTTCGAACAAATGATATATTCGTGTTTTATAACGGATTGTTAATATCAATCAATGGTCTTTGATGACATTGATTGAGGGGAGATTTTGTATTAAGTTTTATATGCCATTGGCTTCGTGTCGGTTATGATGTTTGCTCATTTGTAAGTTGTGGTTGTGTCTTGCTTGTGTGACTAACCGGTTATGCTTTTGTAACTATCTCGTTATGGTGTTTCTCTCCGTTATAGGTTGTGGTCGATCTTGATCATGTGATTATCCTTGTGTACCCATGTATTGAGTGCCTTGCATTAAATGCTTATTTGATTAAATGTTTATTTGATTCATGGTTATCATTGTCATTATCTATGCTAGAGTCTTAGTCTAAAATCCTTGTTTGCAACTTACCACTCTTGCCTCTAAACCATGTGGATCGAATGTGTCAAATAGCCAAAATAGTTTTACACTAGCGACTTACCACACTTCATTTTAAAACCACAGGGACCGAATGTGTCAAATTGCCAAAGATCCTTAATATACCCCTAGCGACTTACCATATTTTCTCAAATAAGTTTTTTTTCTTCTCTCGTTTTTTTTCCTCTCGTCTAGTTAATTTGTTCATTCTAGCGACTTAAAGTGGTAAGTCTTGAATTTCTCCTTATTTGTTCTCTCTTATGCGTTTGTGTCTAGTTTCTAACTTGTCTCTTTAACCAGATCCCTTCGAGCTCGTGATTTGTGTCTGTTTGATTCCCACCTAGGTTCGATTTATCTTGAAATCGTGTGTTGTTGTTATTATGATGATTGAAAATGTACAAATTGTTTGGTATATCTTATCTTGATTGCTCGTTAATTTGTTTTCATGAACGGTGGTGAATGATTAGTGGTTTGGGTCGTCTGCTTTTTAGTAGTGTTCTTGATGGCGACTTAATGTTGTTCTTGGTAGCGACTTAGCTTGAATGTTCTTCGTGGCGAGTTAGCACTCAACTTAGCGACTAAGTGGTCGTGGCGATTTACTTTATTATATTGTGGCGACTTGGTAGCGACTTAGTTGTCGTACGACTTGTCTTTACAAGTTAGCGAATTAGTAACATTAGCGACTTAGTTAACAAATTTGTAGCGACTTGGTTTTGTTACTGTTCATGGCAACTTGTCTTTACAAGTTAGCGAATTAGTAACATTAGCGACTTAGTTAACAGATTTGTAGCAACTTGGTTTATGTTACTGTTCATGGCGACTTGTCCTCTCAAGTTAGCGAATTTGCATATATAGCGACTTAATGTGCTAAACTATTGGCGACTTGTCTGTGGTACTAGTGATGGCGACTTGTCTTTACAAGTTAGCAACATTGTTCACTTTCATGTTGCGAATTAGTTTTTTTTTACAGCTTGTCTATCTATAACTTTAGACATGTTTGGTGGATTTTTTAGGGTCTAGGGTTATTAAAATGTTTAAAGATTAATTGTTAAAGTTGATCTCATTCTCACAATACTTAGGATCTCCTGATTCAACTTGTTGAGTCAACATACTCTATGTAATCTGCTATGACATTTCTTTTAGGCAAACGGTACTTGGTTTCTCTCACGACAACCAAATGTTACTTTTTGCCTCATGCATACTTGTTATATCACTTCTACATCCAGTATCTTGGCTTATGACATGATCCCTTTGCAATGCACTCTTTAACCTTTTAATCCCTTATCAACTCGTCGAAAGTGATAATTTATCTAAAGGACTCTACTTCATTGAAATATATCACTTATGCCACTCAATCATTCTCTATATGTGTTTTGGGACTCCTTCCGAGTTACTAGTACTATGTGTCTATGTCATAAGGGTGTTCTCAATGTTGTCTCACTTATCATTTATTATCTAACTCGCTCCCAATCATTATCATTGATTGTATGCTCACCGGATCATCAATGGCAAGTTCAAACCCCGAAAAGAGCTACTACCCGCTTCAAGATCATCCAAAGTTCTCTCGACGAAGAAATCCTTCCTGTGAGTCAATGGGCGATATTGGAAAAGTAAGCGTATGTGGACCTACAAAAGCTACAACAAAATCCAATACTCAAAGTGTCTATTGACATCCTCAAGAACACAAACTTTTTCGGTGCTATTACAAGCAATGCTCGATTCCTACCATTTACATTCAACAATTCTCGAACACCATTCAATGGGACAAAATCACACTCAATACTCTTGCAAACCGGATGATGTGGAGTTCACGATTGATTCTCGCTTATTCGAGCAAGGCTATTGAATCACCCCATGTAACCCTAACCTTCGCTCGAATCTCCACCGTGTCGACGATCCGATTGTCTTTCTAATTGGGTGGGTTATCGAACAAGATTTTAAGGGCATCCGACATCATCACTGGACACATGTATCAACCCTGGAGAGCTATTACAACTATTCTCAACTTGTGCTTATCTGGCAAAACATCAGGATTCGATAAAGTGAGAATTCCCATCTTGCAAATTCTATGGGGCATTGTAAATAGGGTTGATGTGAATGTCTCGGATCGTATTTGGGAAGAATTTTCCTTATCAATGAACACATTCATATCTGATAGAACATATTTTCAGAACAAAGCTCAAGGCCGAAAGAAACAGATCAAGCTTGTGATTCCCAGCATCCGATTTTCAAAGCTTGTTATCCAGTTCTTGCAACAAAATCACAACTTCAATCCTAGGAATGAATCAACTCTACATAAAGCAGAAGATGAATTTGTTTTAGGAAACCTGAAATATGTTCCTAGAGGTATGGATAATGAAATATTTGGATTGCCAATTCCTGATATTCTACTCATCAAGATATCAGAAGAAGGACTACTTCAAACAATACAAGAAAAGAGCTACCGTTCCTCCGCTAATGTCACACCTCTCCTCCACAACCCAAGGCTCCCAAGTCCACTGCCTCACAAGCATCCTATGCCTCTTCCTAAAAAGAGACTTGAAAGGTCACAACATTCGGACACCGCATCCAAGAAGAAGAAAGTAAAAGGAAGAAAGTGGAAAAGGAAATTGGTGAAAATATCGAGGTACCAAAGAATGTTACAAGATTAATCATGAAGATGATGCGATCTACAACTTGGAATTCAAAGAAAGCCTAGAAAGTCCGAATGTGAAAGCTCCAAGAGGTGGAGTTGTGTTAAGAGAACCCGATCATCCGCCACGACAAACAACCCCAATAACACAAGACAAAGGAAAAGGTGTTGCTAGTGTTGAAACCGAACAAGCCGCCACATGCTTTTAACGATCTCATCGCTCCATCAAGCGCCACCAATCAATACGAATAAGAGAAGAATGTAATCATCTCCTCGCTAAAGAACAACTGAGTGGACAAAGTGCTCAAACGCCTAAAGAAAACCTTACACCTAGCGAGACTCAATCCGCCGAATATTGACGCCTGCTGTAAAGGCTCGCAGGAGAATCTTGAGACAAGATCGATGAGACCTTGCGATGGATGAACCAAATCTGCCTACCAACTCTATCTTCACTCAAGGACTTCGACATCGATTTCACTTTCGGAGATCAATACATAAATGACAAACCCTTAGATATCGTGCACAATCCATGGTTACGGCCAACATTCAAGCAAGATACATCAACAATTCCTCCGATGTCGCATCTTCACTCACAACCGAACTTCCACCTCCCAAACCCGCTCAATCAACTGCATTTAACACCACCTACATCGTCACCAACCCCCGAACTCGTCATTACAGCTTCTTGATGCGGACGCCCACCGCCTTCACCACCTCGGATCCTTACCCGCATCAACCATCGGACAAAGTCAGAAAAGGATAAGCCCTTGAAAGGCAACTTCCTAAATCTGCTGATTCCTTGTGGATCGTGGTCTATAGATTGGAGCACCTTAACTTCAATGAAGGGGTTGTCTTTGCTGATGAGTGTGTGAATACTCATCATTTTTGGTTAATCTGAATCGCAAAACATTTAAAAATGCTCAAAATGCATCAAAATATCGAAAATATTCCAAAGTTGCATTTTATATGTTTCAGATGCAAAATGTTCAAAATCGATGAAAAATGAGCAAAGTTTGCATAATTGGCGCTTCACCCCCAAGTTTCAAAAGTTGTCAAAAGCAGTCCCCGAGCACATAATTTCAAAAGTAAAATCACCAAAGGTCCTTTTAAAATCATAAGTTGTCAAATTTAGTCCTTTGGTGAAAAATATAAAAGTTTGAGAAAATTACAAGTTTGGTCCTCCAAGTTTCAAATTTGGCGAAATGGCCCCTCGAAATTGGAGAATGGCAAGTTTGGTCCTTGTACTTTGTGAGATTGTCGCTTTTAGTCCTTGGAACAACTTGGCGGTAATTGGCGTAAATGGTCCTTGCAATTTTCGAATTTGTAATTTAGTCCTTGGATATTAAACCTTTAAACACCCATTTTGGACCCTATCATAATCCTTTTGGCCTTGTCATTGTCCCAAGTGACCCTGTCATTAACATTTTGGACCCCTTCTAATATTTAACCCTCCGGTCAAACCACCAAACAAACACACCCCGCCATCCCTTTCCTCTTTCCTCCCCCTGTCTCGCCCACCATCCCGCCCACCAACACAACCACCAACTCACCCTATCACCTCTCCTTGTTCCCCACCTCCACCAAACTCCAATGCAATAAATGCCTCTCCCCATTTCACTCAACTCAATCTGTTAAAACAAGATTTGGCGCCAAAATCCATTTAAACGGCTAGGATTATTTTAAGCCATCCAATGGTCGAGGATTGATGGGAAACATTCGTAAAGAGAGACAAAGAGATGGGATATAAAAGCAAGAAGGAAGCAAGAAAAGGAGTCTACTAGTTTTCAATTTATCTTTAATGTCGCTTTTTTATCTTAAAGCTTTAGTTTATTATAAAACTTGTAATCTTTTGTTAATTTGGATCAATTTAAAGTGTTTAAGTGTATTAAGACTCAATTCAAGCATAAATTTCAGCTTTATTGTCACAATTCTCGCTTTATGTCCACTGCTTCAAATTTCAAAGTCCAAATCTTGTATACAAGCTTCAAACAAATTTCATTTATCGCTTCTAATAAGCTTAAACAAGCTTCTAGTAGCTTTCTATAAGCTTACATTTCAGTTTTAAGCAAAAGTGGTACTTGGTCAACAAAAGTCAAAATGGGCAAGAATGATGCAGTTATGGTTAATGGGTGAAGCAGCCATGGAATTGGGTTGATATTGAGCTAGGGTAGGGGTTTGGATAGGTTAGTGGTACTTTGGTTCATTGATTCAAGCCATAGTGGCTAAGGACACTTTGTAAGTTGTTTTCAAGTTGTTTTGCTAAATCTGTATTTGTAGTTATAATAAGCATCAAACCTGTTTCATTAGCTGTATTTAGGACTTATAGACTTAGTTTGATCATTAATCATAGCATAATCAGTGTTTGTCTCATTAAAATTGGCAAAACAGTTGATCAAGGTGTGTTTGGATTTACTGATATAAATGTGTTAGAGGTTTATTCAGTGAGAGACTTTGGTTGTTTGTGACTTGTTTAGTTCTAATAGACTCATATTGGTCATAGTTTGGTGCTTGCATACTCTAAAAGTCAAAAATCATATCTATCTGTCTTATAGGTTTCACTGTTGAGTTTTTTGAGAATCAAAGTTTTATTTTGTGTTCAAAGTTCTTAGATAAAGCTTGTGTTAACTTCATTTCATCATAAATAACCAATATCAGTCCTCAAATCAAGTTCAAACTTCATAAAAGTCAACTATACTCAACTGCTTCAAAAGTCAATTTGGCAAAAATCAGCTTTAAGCCTAAATGGAAGGAATTTTCTTGGCTTCATTTTTAAGCCAAATTTAGTGAGATTTGTTGTTTTAGAAACTTCATCTGGTCTTTTTACTTATCAGCATTTTTGTGGAATTTTGCAATTTTATTAAAGCTCCAAACAAGCTCCTCTTTTAAGTGTCAAGTGCCCTGCTCCAAAAGCTCAGCAACAACTGAGTTTTCTCAGATTGTGCAGCCTATGCACAGAGCTCATAAGAGCTGGTCTAGGTCTGATTTTTGGTCTAGACACTCTCACCCAGGTCTTCATTAAGTTCCAATTTGTGTTTTTCATTTTGAGCTTATTATAAAGCTTGTGCATAAGCTCAAAGTAGCTACCCAGAAATCTGTTTTAGCTATAAATCTCAAAACTCCAAATCTATTAATCTTGCAATTCAAAGAGCTATGGCCTGTTGTTTTAGTTGCATTTGAGTTATTGTAGCATAGTTTGGCTTCAGAAAGCAGTTGGTGCTTGTTGGTCTTCATTTAGCTTATTCAAGTTGCTTATTTTCAAGCACTTGACACATCGCCCATAATCTTACACACAAGCCCTTGTTTTCTATTTTTCCAAGCTTCCTAATATCATTTTAGAGTTTTCCTGAAATTTTCAGATTTTTCCTAGTTGATTTGCTATTTTTCTTAATTTTAATTAATTTTCAAGCATTTTAATTAGCTTTTAATACAAAAATTCGTAAAAGGTTCAAAAAATATTTTTCAATTTTCTTAGGTTTAGATAAATATAAAAAGTAAAAAAAGTAATTTTCCAGAATTTCATAGTTTATTTTGTAATTTTTAATAATTTAATTAGTTTTTAATAGTTTAAAATCCCTAGAAAATAGAAAAATATTCAGAAAAATACAAAAATAGTTTTGAAAATTCTATTTTGCTATTTTAGATTTTTCTAAGTCAAAATTTTATTTTTCTAGCTTAATTTCCTATTTTCTTGTATTTTAGGTGATTATTTAATAGTTAAAAATAGTTTTTAATTAATAATAATTAGATAATTAGTTATAAAAATAATTTTCTTTTTCTATAAATTTTCTTTTATCATTAGGTTTGTAAAATATCATTTTTATATTTTTAGGGTTAATATTGCGTAAGTTTCACGTTTTCATTTAGACGTTACGTAGTTTTTATTTCGCTTTTATTAAAACATAAAACAAAACATCATTTTAAATATAGTGATAGCATTTATTTAATATATTTTATCTTTTAATTTTCTTTAATTTGCATTTAAGCCGTTGTAATTTGTTGGCTTTTCCCGTAGTTATAATCAATTCATAATCCCTTTCGCTCAAATTCTCGATCACTATACGTTTGGTGATCCATTGCATAGCTCATTGGGACATAACGACCGGGAAACTCTATACTCCTCTCGATCTTCATTGCATTCGTGCTTGAGCGGTTTAAGTCGATTACGGTCCGCCATTCACAAGTGGCGTGCTTGAGTGATTTAATTGACTTGTTGCACGCATCAAATTTTAGGCGCCACGGGAGTCAGTCCGATCTATCTTCCATTTAGCGTATTAGTTGTTTGAATACTCACTCTTTGTTTATATCATCCATATCTATCTATATATATATCCATATTTTTATAAAAATCCAAAACCCAAAACAAATTTAAAACGATAAAACACAAAAATATTTTGCTTTTGTTTCTATATATGTATCAAATATAAAATAAAAAAAATACAAAAAGATTTGTCGCTTTCTTTAATAAATAACAACTTAAAAGATTACCACAAGAAACCAAGGCAAGGCACTACCTAACTGGGGTGCGATAATAATAAGTTCCCGAACTAAAGATTTAAAACTTGTCTTTGTGTCCTTGTGATTGGTGTACCTTTTTCAAAGAAGCCATTCATATTGTGATTATTGGTTAAGTTCATCGTTGTTTTGCCTCGATTTTGTGTTAATTGATTTTGTTGTGATATCTACGCTTCGTAACCGTAAAACCCATAAAGATTCTTCTCACCCCAATTTTAAAACGCCTTCATAATTCTCATTCTCATCCGAAAGATTTTCATAATTCCCATTTCTCCTTAACTCGAGATTCCTTAGAGTTAACTCTAGTGTATGCGCACTCGCTCTTCTAGATCCGTGAGCCCATTTCGTGAGCTTGTCAAGATTCCAAGAAGGCGTGTTCGAGACTTTTCGCTTCCATCATCGGATCCGAGATCCGGACCGCTCACACTACTCCGCTATCACGGCGGAAGAACGCTTATGTGCGAGCTTCTCCGTGCACCCATCGACGGGTATGGAGACGCTTATTTTTATCCCAAACCATTGTGGTGAAAATTTTGAGCTCAAAACCGGTTATCAATCTTGTAACCTCAAGTCAATTCTACGGTTTTGAGCGGGATGATCCTCATGCTCATATTCGATGGTTTAACAAGATTGCATCTACCATCAAGTATAAGAATGTCCCTACCGATGTGTTAGTTTCTTCCGCTCCCATTTTCTCGAGGGCAAGCCCGGATTTGGCTTGAAAACAACCCCTAAATCAATTGAGACATGGGAAGATCCGTGAAGAAATTTGTGAATGAATTCTATCCACCTTCCAAAACCACGAGTCTAAAAATGAAATCATCAAATTCACTCAAAAGTTTGATGAACCCTTCATGAATCGTGGATCGCTTTCAAGGAATTGCTTCGCAAATGTCCTCACCACGGTTTCTCCGAGTTGATGCAACTCGATACTTTCTACAATGGAGTGAGTCAATCTGATCAAGATTCTTCAATTCCTCCGCGGAGGAAATTTCCTAAGCAAAACTCACAAAGAAGCTTTAGCGATCATCGAAAACAAGTCTAAAGTCCGAATCTGCAAGCAAGCGGTTGTTTCCCAAGTCGTTGTTGGACCTTCTTCATCGCCTGTGAGTCGGCCTAGCACCGATGCTAAGATTGACAAACTCACTAAGCTATTCAAGCTTTGGTTCTCTCCAACCAAAAGAAAGTCTCTTTTCCACAAACTTCACCCCCCTGAAGTTAAGAAAGTGGAAGTCTCAGGTTACCGTGGTGGCCCCCATGCTTATTACAACTGTATGGCCACCGATGGTAACCCTTTGAAGCCAATGCCGTGGGCGGGATGTCTAATCAAGGAGGCAATCAATATCGTGCTCCAGAGACCAACCACCGCCCCAACCACTACCCCGCACCTCCCGGTTTCAACCAAAACCGTAATCAAAATCAAAACAAAGCAAACCAAGGTTTTCAAAACCAAGGTAATTTCAATCAAAACAACGGTTTTCAAAATCGAATCAAAATTTCCAACACCAAGGAAATTTCAATAGAAACCCAGTCGTGAAATTTCAACCTGTGGTATTTTCATGGTAATAACCAAGGAAATTTTCGTAATCAAGGCCCTAATCCTAACAATAGAGGATGTAATTTTCTGTGCAAACTCAAGCCATTGTTCCAACTGGCCATCATCCGATGATTTGTTGAAACAATTCATGAAATTCCAAGAGGAAATGAATCGGTTGTTGGTCACCAGATTTCGACATCAAGAAGTCTTTAAATGATCGACCCTGCCTCGTGTACTCTACCTAGCAACACGATCGCTAATCCGAGGCGATGCAAAGGCGATCACAACCGTAAGTGGTGCTTCATATCTCGGACCCGCTATTCCTACTACCTCTTCTTCTTCTTCTCTCCCAAAGGTAGTGGAAAGTGAACCTCCGACACACAATGGACCTATGACTCCAATGCCTCCTCCACTGTGGCAATAAGTCAAGTTACCAAGGAAACAACGGACAAGGTGCATTATTCAAGCCCACGAAGCATCACCGACACGTCCCACCTTCTGTAGTCCAACCTCAAGTTGTCCGTAAACCCAAGTCAAATCAAGGAGTTGTTTTGAACCTCCCGTAGCTCCTGCTGAGAATCGAATCCAAATCTTCTATTCCTTACCCTCACGCTACATGAGCAAAGCTCATGAGAAAGCTAGTCATCAAATGGAAAATTTTTCAAATTTTCCAAGAGCTTCATTTTGACATAAGCTTCGCGGATGCCATCATGTTAATGCCCAAGTTTGCATCTACTCTGAAACACATGTTGAGCAACAATGTACTAGTTGTTTTATTTTTGTTATTTAACGTAATGCAAAAAAAAATTACCAAAGCATGATATCTAGTTAATTTAGTGTTTATCTGCTTATGTAAAATTTGTTGATGTAGTAAGAAGATACATTAATATTTTATTAACGATTTGAGGCTACTAATGGCCGTTTTATAATTTCAAATGTGTTAAAAGTCAACCAGGTTGTTGATGAACCACTTAACCGGTAGAGTAACCAACCTATGAATTATATGTTATTATACAAATTCCTTACGGCCCCCCTTAATGTAAATTCCTGGCTCCGCCCCTGACTATGTACTGCTACTCATTGTTCACGATTTCAAGACACTCGTTACACATTTGATACTTAATTTTACCATCGTATGTATATGTATATTGCACATTAAAAGTAAAATTTATATATTATCGTATGCTGTATATATTATCTGCGTATAGTAGTATATTTTTGTAGATCACATATAGTATAATATATTTCTTTAGAATTTCCAGCTCGTCCTAGCTAGTTCAAATCACACAGTCATTCTCAGTTCTCACTTTGCAATCAATAACTTTTAGATCATGTGGTGGACAATTTAGCCAACAAAATATACACATTTGCATGTTGCAAATTGCAACAATACGACAATCCTTGGAAAACGATTAGATGTACAAATTTTGAATAATCTTATACTTAAAAATTCTCAACCTCTCGACTGCAACAAGAATAAATGTACGACGTTTTCAAATGCAATGATTGTTTAACTTTTTCTCCAACACAATATATTTTAAAAAGAGACAATATCGACACTAACGTTATTATAGATATATATAAAGAAATAAAATACTGTAGATCTAAAAGTTATATTATTAAACGTTCCGTTTTTGCAATATATGATACTACGAATCTTATAAAATGATTGCCTCTAAGAAAAGGATCGAACACGTAAAATGTTGGTTTTTTCCCCGACCACCCACGTTACCATTGAGATATTATATGTTGATCTCTAAATTATTCAATGCATGTGTCAAGCAATTATACGAAGCGTACATAATGAGTACCTGATTTACGTATTGTATAATTGCATGCATATACTTTTATTCTAATTTTTAACGTTATCGCTTAATAAGAACCACAATATTTAGTTCTCCGCCATATCAACAAGAACACCGCTTTTTCTCTCCAAGACTATACCCAATCATAACTTCACAGCCATGATACAAATTACGACCGTTTTTTTTTTTTTTTTTTAAACTAAAATTTCATTCATAATTAAAACCATTACAATAACAATTCAACTAAAATATAAAAAACATTCACAATGCAACTTTATATACCAACTACAAGAATTAAGTTAATATATAAAGAACTTTATATACCAACTAAAGTAATAAAAGATATCCAAACCACATATTGAAAACTCAATCTCATCAAACCATATCCACATACCGATACACACATACCCACATTTCTTCAATCTCATCCTTCTTTAAACAAATCTCAACATGTCGCGCTCAACTGGAACCATGAACCAAACGCATGTCGACAAAAAAAGACAGATTTCCATGAACATCAGCAAACTCAAGAAACTTCCCAGATTTAATCTCTTCTTCCATATGTCTCAGTTGGTGAAATGAGTATGAACACCATTTTCCTCCTTTGTTTAATGCAACACTACTTGCGGGCAAAATGACAAAATTAAATAAAAAACAAAACACACAAACCAAATGAAAGTTATGGTTGGGTAGCCAACCGAAAGATTGAAAAAGTTGGGGTGAAGTTCGGTTGCATCCGGTTGAGCTAAGGGGGGAGACTCGGTTGAGGGGTCGGTTGGTTGGGGTGCAACCCTCCCATTAGCATCACCTAATATTCTAGCAGTGATTCTTTATTTTTACTCCAAGTTATAGATAAAGAAATTAAGATACTTTGCATATACCTAAAAAAATCGCTCGATGTCATTTTTGCCGGTAACAATATTGTTATGTACATATGCTTTATAAGACTCATTTGAGCACATTTGTAGATTTCTCCATTAAGCACTTCCCATCTTTCGGGAACATACTTATAATCGCGTGTGATTCACAACATCATTTCAGTTCATTCAATAAATTAAACAACAGAATGCACTCACAAGTCACGACCACCGCTCCCATCCAAAGAAACATATAACACATTCTTTCTCGGGTGATGCCTTGAATCGACATGGATGACGACTTCCTGTATATAGACGCCAAAGCCCCGCCAACGATAGTGTCCTACATCACAATAAGGTGGATAAACTAATAATCTACCCGTTCGCATTTTCTTTAACCGGACAAACACATAATCTATTTACAATGACCTAACAATGAAAATCTTGATCAAAATTATACACTCTAGTGAAAAGAGTTTAAAAAACCCAATAAAACGACTAAGTTCAATTTTGTTAGCTGCAAGCTCCTAAAACCATCCATCATAGCCGCACAATACATTGATGCAAGGGTAGATAAACGAGGCGCGCCTCAAAAGAATGAAATTCTAACAAGAGCAAAGACTCTAAAACATGTATTTTATTAATGACTTCAATTGAATTACAATATATTCAAGGCTTTATATTTATAAGGATTTAAAGCTTGAAGAAAAGAAATATTAATAAACTCATAAACAACCCAAGATTAACCCAGAAAAAAATATGGCAAAAAAAAAAGTTTGACAATTCAAGACCCAAACACCCTCCTTGGTTTATGACAAATTCACATATTATTGATTCTAGCCCTCATCATATCTGCTCACTTGAATAGCCCTCGAGTTCTCACCATCAATGATTTCATCCACCTCGAAGATTTTCTCATGACGAAGCTTCTTTTTAGTGGCTTTGCGTTTCACATTAACTTTAAAACTTTTTTCCTTCATTTCTTCACGTTTTTTCACACGTCTTCCACACACCCGTGATCCGCACAAAACGTTAAATCTCTCTTTATTGCCCCATCATCGTTCTCCCTCTATTGAAAAAAGTCGCCATCGAGTTCTCGGAATAGATAGTTTGTGTTGATGAGGATTTGAAAACTTCAAATGTCTTCAAATCTTTAATTGTAGCCTTTCTTTTCTCACTTACCACCATTAGAGAAAAATGGGTTATTGATTTGAACATTCATGTTTAGATTACGATTACAAACCCGTACATCTTTATCATTTTTAGAACCTATAAGTTTTTCACAACTATTCACAACGCCAACTTCCTTTGTTGTTTCCAGCACTAAAGTTGAGATTTTATTATCATGTTGCTCACAAACTTGAGGTCCTTGAAATTTGGCTTTAATATGTTCCTCACCAACCTAAGACAAAAATGTTTTTTTTTATAAATGTTAACCGATGTCTTTGGTAATTGTGATTTTCTTTCGGGTGAAATCATAACAATTATCCTTCATTCCTATGAGAAAAAGGTAGAGATTTTGCTTGAAGATCATACATGCCCTTAATCTCACGTCTCCATGGTTTTCCAAACAAAATATCACACTCACCAATATCATCTACTGTAGTTAGCACTTTCACTTTATAAAATTTTCTGATGGACACCAAAATCCCTACAAACTTGGTAACATTCGATTAGGCATGTCTCTATTGGTAATTTTAAAAAATCTACCAATTTCCTTGAAACCAATTTATTTAAACTACAACCATCAATAGTTAAAGATCATTGAATGATAAGTCGAGGGCTTATATTGTAATATGTATATTCTTGTTTTCTATTGGTTTTGTGTACGGTGTTGGTTAAGTATCAAGAGGAACAAAGTTGAAGAGGCTAATATGCTAAGTTGATGGAAGCTCAAGGATTGCTCCTGTGTTAAGCCTATATAAGGAGCTTATCTCTCTTCATTCTGATTAGTTTTGATCTTCTCTCTGTGTGTATTTTCACACAGTTATTGTCATAGTTGTTAGTCGATTCTTTGTATTCAGATTCTTTAAGTTTTCTTGTATTGTAAAACTCTTATGAAGTATCAACCATAAGGGGTGGTTGGTTGGGTTGATACTCATAGTTTTAATCTTGATATAAACTGTTTTTTGTTGTGATTGATCATCACTTTGTACAATTTTAAGAAGTGTAGGTTAAGGGATTGTTTGTGTTGGTGGTTGATTGGATAATTGGTAGATTGTTTGTGATTGAAGGAGATATAAGGTGTATATGTTGTTTTTTTGTTTTCTTGTTTTCCTTTGAGTCTTCAATATGACTATTGAATATAAGAATAGGAAAAAGCATCTGGTTCTAATGATGCTGATCATCTTGATCAATTTGACCCATTGTTTTTGCACAGTAATGATACTAATGGTATACCTTTAATAAGTTTTAAACTAGAATGGCCTGAGAATTATAAAGTATGGCCTGCTACTATTACTATAGCAATCCATACTAAAAAAACAAACTTGGTTTTATAAATGGAAAGATAACAAGACCTGAAAAGGGTGGTTTTTTGCAAGAACAATGGGTTAGGTGCAATTTTGTGGTTCTTTCTTGGATTCTTGGATGTGTTTCACAAGATGTGTTTATGGGACATATTTTTTCAAAAAATGCTAAAGATGTTTGGGATGATTTAAAAGAGACATATGATAAAAAAGATGCTTCCAGAATCTTTAATATGCATTAGAAAATACAGTCATTCACTCAATCTAGAATAACTCTCTCTGAATATTATCATAAGTTTAATGCTCTGTGGAGGCAATATGACTCCCTAGTCTGCCTTCCAGAGTGTACTTGTGATGGTTCTACTGATTTAAAAGATCATAATAATCTCATCAAACTTATGCAATTTCTCATGAGGTTAGATGAGGTTTACGCTCCTATCAGGAGTATCATCCTCACCACTGACCTTATTCCTGATGTGAAAGGGGCCTTTGCCACCTTGTCCAGGGACGAGTCTCACGTATACTTCTAATCACGTAGTTCTAAACCCGATAACATCGCTTTTGTTTCTAGGACTAATCCTAGAAACTCTAATTGGTCCGCTAATAAGAACACTACTTTCAATAATAATAAATAATAATAATCGCCTGTAGGCTAAATAGACCAAACTTGGTCTCAGACTCATCAGAAATGAATGGACATATCACGATAGGTGTTTTGAATTAGTTGGATATCCTTCTGGTTTTCAAAAGAAAAATAATACTAATCAAAACAATGCTAGTAGTAATACTTTTTTAGGGCAAAAAGATAGGCCTGCTGGTTCATCTAATTCATTCACAGATGATCAGTATAAGAGGCTTATGGCTTTAATCAGTGATAAATCTGGATGCAGCAGTATGCCTACAAATTGCAGGTATAAATGTGTTATAAGTTTTAGTCATTCTAGGTTCTTTAGTCATAATACCAACATAAGCACTTATAATTTGTATATTGGTTGGATTATTGATTCTGGTGCAAGTCAACATAAGACTTACACTATGTTAAACATGTTTAATGTAATTGATGTATCCAAGCTAAATATGACTATTGGTCATTCTAATGGTACTAAAGCTCAAGTTACTCACATTGGTAGCTTGAAGTTAACATATAAACTAATCGTAACTGATGTCTTGGTTGTACCTGGATATCAAGTTAGCTTGTTGTCAGTATACAAGCTTAATAAAGATATAGACTAAAATACACCGTTGGTCCCTAAACTTGTATCGGAGGATCGCGATGGGACGAACCACGCACTTTTCATCGCTACCGGTCCAAACAGTACCCATTAAATGCCAGATTCGTCCCTTGACCGTAATGGGATAGTCAAACCGAGGGTATTATAGACCATTCACTTTTTGACCCAAGCTTCAACCTGTGGACCAATTGTGAGTATGGATATTAGCCGCTTTTCCCCGACATGCTGATTTAATTTCAAGGAACAAATACACCCACCCAACAAACAACTTTGCCAATCACATAAAACCACATTATCCGAAAAGATAAACCGCAAATCGAATCAAGAATATAAATCCTCATTTCCGAACTCAAAGACCAACCCAACTTCCAACTAAACCATGTCGATCGATCGTTTTACCAACATGCCAGATGAAGTGATCACTAACATTTTGAATCGGTTGCCTTTGTTAGAAGCGGTGAGAACCTCTAGTTTAGCGCGAAACTGGAGGTCTAAGTGGACTTTGCTCACCGATGTCATACTTGATGAGGATTTCTTTTATTATTTAACATACGAGTTTGATGGTAGGCTTGTTGCTAGATTCTTAAATCGGCTTATGGGTCCAATAAGAAAGTTTGTCTTCGTTGTAGAGCCAAGATCAATTATTGGAATAGACAACTTTCATTATGAACACATTCATGAGTGGCTCTTGTTTTGGTCGACAATGGAGTTGAGGAGTCGATTATTACAAACCGGTATGGTGACCCGCCACGCTCCCGACCCAACTTTACTCTCGCAGTGAGTTGAAACATCCGTACTTCATGTTTGTGCTATGGCTACTTTGGAATATTTTCATGGCTATCCAAATCTATCGAGCCTAGAATTGATTCATGTCAATTTTCTAAGCGGTACAGCTTTGGGACTTTATTTTGGTTGTCCTCACTGAGTCTCTTAAAATGAATCGTCCTAGTACTAACGAGATGAGACTATGGGATATTGCAAAACTTGGGAATTTGAAGAAGTTACATTTGTCATTAGGTCGTTATAATGTTGTGACCACAATCACAACATCCGATATCTTTCACTTGACAAGACTTCAAAATCTTGAGACCCTTACATTGGATTTTGGTGATTGCACAGTAAGAACAATTTCGCTTTTACAACTTATAATGTTATAGAGATGTGTAACAAGAATGAAATTTAATCAGAAACTTCTTGTAGTTGATACATGAAGCTAATCCTAGGATGAAGGTGCCCTTTGTTTCCTCGATTAACCTTAAGTCGTCCGATGTCGATTTTGGGAATAGTGTTATGGTAGCATTCACCATTGAATGATTCGGTCATCTCCGAATTTGAAAATGCCGGATACGAGAGTAAGTGTAATGATGTAATGAATATGTATCAAATAAAACATTCCTAAATTGCCATGTTTGTGTATCTCAACACTATTTGATTTTTCAGTCGCAAACACGCTTAGTGATCTACCTTGCCCAATTTTTCCATTGTTGTAGATAGAAACACATTCACCATGGGCGCCTTCAGACGGTGGTGTTTCGAGCTTTTCCCGCATCGAGCATGAAATAACTTTAATAAAGTGTATACTTGCGTGTTCCCGGTCGCTAAAGACAATCAATATCGTGGAAAGCGATAGAGTCATGATGGGAATGAAAATACCAGAACAACTGGAGTTGGCTAGAAGTCGTTGAAACTCCCCGAGCTTCCCCACACCGTTGTAGATTTCTTTGACTGGTTGTAGTTTAAGTTTGGGTTGAATACCCTTGGACAATTAATGTTTCAAAATAGTTTTAGTAATTTTGTACAAGAATTGTTATATGGTTTGCTTAAAATTAGATTGTTCATATGTTGTTGTTCATACAGATTCTAGGTGATGAAAGTTTGACATTCGAAAGTCAAACTTTCATTTAGCATTTTATTTGATTGAAGCAAGTAAACCGCATTTCCGTTTACTTTAGTTAGTCAATACTTGAAAATGTTGAATGGGTTAATCGTGAACGAGAGTTGTAATGTCGAAGGATTGAAAACCTTTGGAACATTAAGTGCAAAAGTCATAATGGTATTTGAAGTTTGATGATGAGGATGGCTATTGGAATGTTCAATAATATATACAATGGTATTTGACTTTGTAAAGTCAATATTGCAAAACCATTACTAAAATATTTGTTTTGGAGTTAATTGATAATTTGATATGTTTTAGAAGTTTGACTTAACAAAGTCAAACTTCTAATGGTTTTACTGAAGTTGGCAACTCGAGGGACCAATTGTGTATCCTAAAGTGAATATTGGGCGGAGTTTTAAGTGTGACAAATTGACAACGGCAACCAACACAAATTCAGTGGACCGAGTGTGAAATAAAGGAAACTATTAAACCCTTCACCGCCTCTTACCGAGACGATATTAACTAGTGCACAACTAACGAGATACTCATCTACCACTTTTTCCACACACACACAACTTTCCAATGGCGATTTCCTATTTTAAACAAACTCATGGAGGTGGCCGATTCGCCAAATCTTAATGATCGGATGGCTATCTGGTTTGAAGATGAGGTCGCCCAAGAAGGATTCTAAGGAAGCTACTTCTTCAAGGTCGCCAAGATCTAAAGACAGAATCATCAACCGTAGGGAGTCGATACAAGAGAATCAAGCTCGGGACCTCGTGGAATTGCGCTTGATCGTGTGGATGCGCCGAACAAAATCCGCCTAGGCACATTGAAACCAACTTGCCCAACTCATACAGATTGTTGGTCAAACAGATGAAGGTATTCGGTTCAACCAAGAGTTTGTTAAGAAAATGGTCGAACATAATGCCCGAATTTTGGTTTTCCATGGGTAGATAAAGGCGTCTTTTAGGTGATAGTTTTGCTAAAATGGTATGTAAATTAGATTTGATGTAGTTGGTTATGATGTTTAATGAATTTATTAATGATAAAATATCATTTGGGTTATGTGTTGTTTAATCTGTTGTATTGTGATATGGGTTGTATTTTAGTGTTATTAGTATAAGCAAAACCAAACAGCCCTTGTATCAAGAAACCAAACAGCCCTTGTATCAAGAAACTTTAATCAAGAGAACCAAACACCCCTTGTATCAGCAAAAGCAAAGGCAATGGTTTAAAAGATGTGGTGAAAATGCAAATACTTTGGCACTAAATCATAATGTATCAAATAAAACATCCGGTTGTATCGCCTAAACCAAACGGCCCTTTTATCGCAAAAAGTCATTATAAAGAAACCAAACACCCCGTATCGTAAAAATTAGAGGCAAGTGGTTTCAAAACACGGGTTCAAAAGGCAAACGCTTTAGCAAGAAACAACAATGTATTGACAATTGTGTATTGTAACATCTTGAATTTTGACTTACCAAAGTCAAACAAACTTATGAAAACCAACAAATTGTAACTTGGGTAAGTCAAACCTATTAAGATATGCAAAACGATTTCAAACACAATGATTAAATAAGATCACAAAATTTTATTCATCGATTTCAATAACTACAAATGTTTACTATCATCTAAACATACACTTAGCTAGACCCACAACTCTCCCTATCATCGCTTTTCCTTCTTTTCCTTCCTTTCCTTAAGATATTTAAACAAAATTTCCAGCTTTGTAATCCTTTCTCCCAAATCGTTAAACTTTGATAACAAGATGTCATCCTCTTCCTTCTCCTTCTTAACACCCAAACGCTTTTCATTTCATACCGCTTTCCTCAACGAACTCAACAAACCCTTCCCTTATCGCTTTGTGCCATTATTGTTTTTCTTTTGCTTTGGGAAGAATGTGTTGATTGTATTTTAGGGTTCACTCTTGCTCGTTCATACATATATGGTTGAAGGTTGGGTTACATTTTAACTAGCTTGGGTCAAAAAAGTGAATGGTCTATAATACCCTCGGTTTGACTGTCCCAATTCTGGTCAAGGGACGAATCTGGCATTTAATGGGTACTGTTTGGACCGGTAGCGATGAAAAGTGCGTGGTTCGTCCCATCGCGATCCTCCGATACAAGTTTAGGGACCAACGGTGTATTTTAGTCTAAAGATAATAAATGCAGAGTGATTTTTGATGAAGATGTTTGTATTCTTCAGGATTCTGTTCTAAGGTAAAAAGTTAATCAATCATAATATTCTTAATACAGGTAAAAAGTTAATCAATCATAATATTCAAGCTTGTTGTTTATCCAAATGTATATGGCATAACAGACTTGGTCATCCTTCTGATCAATTTCTAAAATATTCTTAAACACAGACTTAATATTGATAATGAATCAAAAAATAATCCTTGTGATGTGTCACAAGGCTAAGTAAACTAGAGAACCCTTTTCCTCTTAGTGAACATAAAACAACTAAAGTTGGACAGATTGTTCATTTAGATGTTTGGGGTCCATAGAAAGTGCAAAGTAAAGAAGGGTATAAGTATTTTCTGACTCTTGTTGATGATTTTTTAAGAGCTTTTTTGGTGTTCTTGTTAAGGGGGAAAACTGAAGTGTTTTCACGTATTGTTACTTTTTATAATTTGATTGAAAATCATTTTGATAGAATAGTAAAAGTGTTTAGAAGTGACAATGGAACTGAGTTTGTTAATCAGAATATGGATAAATTTGGTAAAGATAAAGGGATTTATCAACAAACTTCATGTTCTTATACCCCTCAGCAAAATGGTTTAGCAGAAAGAAAACACAGACACTTATTAAATGTAGCTAGAGCCCTCGTGTTTCAGGGGGGGGGGTTCCTTTGAGCATGTGGTCTGAGTGTGTTCTAACTGATGTTTACTTAATTAACAGGACACCTAGCTCGGTGTTGTCTCGAAAACACCATATGAATTGATCCATAAATGTGAACCAAATCTCTCTGTTAAAAGTTTTGGATGTCTATGTTTTTCAACTGCTTTAAATAATTTCGATAAGTTGTTTTCTAGGTCGAAAATGTGTTTTATTGGGTACTCTTTTGACAAAAAAGATACAAATTGTTCAGTTTAGAAACAAAAAAGGTTTTTTATTCAAGAGATGTGAGATTTTATGAAACTGTTTTTCCTTTTAAATACACATCTGAAAACAAGGATTATGAATTTCATTTTCAAAATACAAATAATCAAAACTTTTTTAATTCTGGCCTAAGGACATCAGATGATCCCTATGGTGATAAGAGATATGAGGAGTATGGTAAAAAAAAATCTGAATTAAGTGAGGGCATAGACCAGTTTCCACTAGGAGGTACTGCTGATGACATCAAAAAGGATGAGGTGGAGCATCCTAATGTCACGCTTGATGCATTAGTGAAGACTGGAGAATGCTACACTTGAAGATAATGATAAAATATCTGAGGGTGATGATGATTACTATCAAGAGTTTAATGATATGTTTCATGATACTGTTATAACACCAATGATAACTCCATACAGAAAAGCTAATATCAGAACTTACACCAGAAAGTCTAATAGAAAATCAAATATTCCTGTTAAGTTGAGTGATTATGTTTTAGATGGAAAAGTAAAATATGGTATTGATAAATCTGTTAACTATAGCAAGTTGAGTAAAGAAAATTATGTGTTTTATACCAGTCTCAACAAAGTCATTGAACCTAAAACATATTATGAAGCTATAAAGGATAACAGATGGATTGATGCCATGAATCTTGAAATAAAAGCTCTTAAGAGAAATAACACTTGGGTAATTGTTGAACTCCTTGCTAGGAGAAGAGCTATTGGTTGTAGGTGGGTTTGAAAAATTAAATATAAGTCTGATTGAAGTGTTGAGAGGTATAAAGCTAGGCTTGTTGCCAAAGGCTTTAGTCAAAATGAGGGAATTGATTATGAAGAAACTTTTTCACTAGTAGTTAAAGTTAATGTAAGAATCATAATCAATCTTGTTGTGCAAAATGGTTGGCCTTTGTTTCAACTTGATATTAACAATGCTTTTTTGTATGGTGAGCTTGAAGAAGATGTTTATATGTAGTTACCCCAAGGATATTTTGATACAAATGATACCAGGGTATGCAAATTAAATAAATCTTTGTATGGTTTAAAACAAGCAAAAAGGAAGTGGAATGAGAAACTTGTTTATGTATTAAAAGAAAATGGTTTTTGTCAAAGTAAAAGTGATTTTTCTTTGTTCACAAAAACTGATAAAGATGTGTTTCTTGTTTTACTAGTATATGTGGATGATATTGTTATTACTCGGAATAATGTTGGTGAGATTAAAAAGGTTAAAGATTTTCTAAGAACTAAATTTCTTATTAAAGATTTGGGAAAATTGAAGTATTTTTTGGGTATTGAGGTTTTAGAGGATAACACTGGTTTGTGTCTTACTCAGAGAAAATATTGTTTAGAGTTACTTACATAATTTGGTATGCTTTCTTGTAAGCCAAGTAAGACTCCAATAGAGTTTGTGAATGTATCTGATAATAATAAACAAAAAAGCAATGTTAAAGATGAACCTTTACTTGGTGTTAACAATTATCAAAAAATTGTTGGAAAACGTATATACTTGACATTGACTAGACCTGATTTATCTTATGCGATTTATCTTATGCATAGTCCAATGCAATCGCTTGAAACTTGTTAGTCTTAGGCATAGTCCAATGCAATCTCATTTGGCAAAAGTGGTTATTGTGACATGAAAGTGTTTATTGATTCGATTGGGCAAAATGCAAAATTACTAGAAAATCATGACCGGTTTTTTTGTGTTTGGTATGATCTTGTTTCTTGGAAAAGCAAGAAACAGTCTGTGTTGGCAAGGTCTTCTGCTGAAGCAAAATTCCGGCCTATGTGTAATGTTACTTGTGAGATCATGTGGATCTTAAAGATTTGCAAGGATCTTAATGTGCAGGTTGTTACTCATGTGGAGATGTATTATGATAATAGTAGTGCAATGCAGATTGCTGGTAATCCTGTATTGTATGAAAGGTCAAAACATTTTGAGATTGACTTGTTCTTTATAAGGCAAAAAATCACTGAAGGCATTATTAAAACTGTCAAAGTTAAATATGAGAATAATAATGTTGATATTGTTACAAAAGGGCTAAGTGTGGTTGAGCACATGAAGTTTTGCGACATGTTGAAGCTTAAGGACTTTTATAAGCCCTAGCTTAAGGGGGAATGTTGAATAATATAAGCTGAGGGCTTATATTGTAATATGTATAATCTTGTTTTCTATTGGTTTTGTGTACATGTTGGTCAAGTATCAAGAGGAACAAAGTTGAAGGGGCTATGTCACAATTCTCAAATTTCAGTCATTTCTTAAACTCAATATTCATCATATTAGTTCATGCATGATTTTTCATTTCACGTTAAACGCATACTTTCATATTAAATAAACGTTATCGCGTGAGTTATTATTTTGAACATTTAATCCATTACTTTCAAAAATGATCCCGACATATTTTTATACTTACATTTAGTTATAAAAACTATATTTTGAGTTTTCCTAGTGTTTTAAATTTATTTGGTATATAAATCGTTAAATTTATATTATTACGACGTTTTTCTTAAAAACTGCACGGTAATTATTACATCACTCAGATTTTACAAGGAATGTATTTTTACAATTTTTATGATCTCATTATACTTTATTTTGATCTATTAAAAATTACTCTTACCTAAAATTTCCTTAAATACACAAATGTATATTAAATCTCACAAATAATATACATGTACATTTACTTACATTTATTTTAACAATATTACACCAATATAAAAAAATAAAAATAAAATAAATAATAAATTTGAGAGATACATCCCCCCCAAAACCGGCTCTAGGGGGGGAGGGTTGCATTTAATGTTGTTGAATTTTCTAACTTGATTATACATATCTATACTCCAACATTTCCCTCATTTCATTCATCTCATATTTCAAGTCAAGTAAACTTTTTCTTTCTCTCTTTTGTTCTTCCAAAACCGGCCATAGGTGTTATCAAGAAGGGATCATCATTTTTTTTTTCAAGTTCAAGTTATATACAATCTAGTATCACTCTTGTTAAGGTTTTGCAATAAAAACCTCAAGTGATTAGGAAAAACCCTTGGTTCTTTGCACCTCATCATATTAACTTGTAAGCATATCACTTCATTTTTCATCTTTTCTTATCATTACATATGTATTTTATCATTTTCATAGCAAGCATGCATGATTTGTGTTGTTTATACCATTTTTACATGATTTTTAGATATATATATACATAAGGTCATCCTATAATTATCCCCTTGGTATACTTTGGTCTTGATGATGTTTAGGAACCCATGACACCCTAAGAAGGTGTATGGTAGGATTAGATTAGCTTTGGAGTTGATTTGAAGGGATTAGAATAGGTTTGGTACGAGAAAACTATTTTCGATAAGTATAAAAAGTGTTCTGTCCTTGTTTTGATTTTCGGAAAATCCGACAGAGGCACGACTTTTTGGCCTTGATATTTAGAAAATATACTTTAAAACGAATCCGTGGCCGCTTGAACGGATTAAAACGGAGTTATAACGAAGAAGTTATGAATTTTAAAGTTTGTGACGAAATATATAATTTTCGAAATTTCGCAAGTTATTTTACTTTATTCGAGTCAAAACGAGCCTTAAGCCTCATAAATTATTTCGACTTGTCAAAATATATTAGTATACTTTGATACGAAGCTAAGGACGATAATACGTAGAAAACGGATTTGAAACGACTAAGATATGCACGTTTTCATAAACTTGCCGTAACTATTATTTTTAGAAAAACTATATTATTTTTACGAGATAAGTGTTACGGTAACTAAAATGACCATGTTGATGGCTGTTTTTATCAAAGATGTGGAACTTTTTGTAACGAGATGTCTTCTAATGAAATTAAGATCACCAAGCACATTTTCTAAAACGACCAACCGTTTGTATAGCGGAGTTTTAATAAATTATTTACGGATGCTTAAAATTGGCCGAAACTCACTTTTTACATAACAATTAGACAAAATCACCATCTTTAACCCTTA
This sequence comes from Chrysanthemum lavandulifolium, assembly GCA_022545495.1. NCBI lineage: Eukaryota > Viridiplantae > Streptophyta > Magnoliopsida > Asterales > Asteraceae > Chrysanthemum > Chrysanthemum lavandulifolium. The sequence goes on along the minus strand of CM040246.1, from coordinate 48,394,261 downwards.
TTATCTTTATGTTCGAGACCTCGATGACGAAAACTCATGAACTGAAACTTTTAGATTTTGATACAAACTTTCTAAAACTGTCGAGTTCGTTTCCTAACGATTGACGCACACCATTTTACGACTAGTTTTCCAAAGCCATTTTTGTTACTTTTATAAAAATTCCAACGACTTTATTTTACGACGAAAAGTGATAATTTCACTATAAATCATTACGAAACCTTTGTAGGATGACATTTTGACGTAAATACTTGTAAAGTGATTTATGATTGGTCAAGACATCAAAAGAGGATTTTTCGACGATAAGTAATATTTTTTCAAAACTTGCAAATGGTATAAATAACATACGAAATGCATGCATAACATTACATCATGACTTATTGCATATCATATCATTCATAATAGGTCAGTTTCGAGATTCACACTACATCTTGGTGTAACCACTTTTGTCATCGCATCTATTCATCACGTGAGTAATCACATCCCCTTTTTACCGTTTTACTATATTTTGGGGCGAAATGCATGAACCATCCTTGAGCTAAATTGTTTACTACTTTTATTAACTAGTTTGACTAGAACTTGTGAACTCGAATCAAATCCTTAAACTTAATTATGAAATAATGCCTTACTTGAATTTATTGAACCGTACATGTTATGACCTTGACCTAAAGTCTCCCATGTTCGGAGCATCACTATAAAGTCTCCCATGTTCGGAGCATCACTATAAAGTCTCCCATGTTCGGAGCATCACTATAAAGTCTCCCATGTTCGGAGCATCACTATAAAGTCTCCCATGTTCGGAGCATCAACTTAAAGCCTCCCCGGTCCGGAGCGGAATGTCTCCCATGGGAACGGAGCATTTTCAATTTAAGTCTCCTGTTCGAGAAAGGCAAAGTCTCCCATGTTCGGAGCATCTCGAATTATTATACACTTGGTACTATATTGTGAACTATTATGACCGCTTATACTTGACTACTTCATACGCTATATTTTGTGCAATGGGTTGTGTACACACAGGTTGCAAGTTTTGTATGGGCGGAACTTGGAACTGAGTGGATATACAATGCCTTTGCTTTGTGGACTATTTTCGATGACCGAAACCTTTGACTCTTTTATACGAGTTTTCTTATTTTACCAAACATGTTTACTCACCAACTATTTTCATAGTTGACCCGTTTTCTCTCATGCATTTCAGGTGATCGTTAGTAAGCTTTTTTCTACCAGGTCTTGCATAATGAAGTTTTCACTTGTTACTACAAATCATTATGTAATAGAACGCAATATTTTGGGAACTAAACTTTGTAATATATTTGCCGATGACGGCTAAACTAGTATTGTAATGGCGTATTATTTCTTTTTAATCTTAACGTTGGTATGTTCTATTATCTTGTGCTTATGTTCCCTTCCGTTACACCTCGTATTTCCGCCTCCGGCGAGGGTGTGACAGGCTAATATGCTAAGTTGATGGAAGTTCAAGGATTGCTGCTGTGTCAAACTGATTCTTCAAGTCATGCTTTTGGTAAAGCCTATATAAGGAGCTTATCTCTCTTCATTCTGATTAGTTTTTTGATATTCTCTCTGTGTGTATTTTCACACAGTTATTGTCATAGTTGTTAGTTGATTCTTTGTATTCAAATTATTTAAGTTTTCTTGTATTGTAAAACTCTTATGAAGTATCAACCATAAGGGGTGGTTGGTTGGATTGATACTAATAGCTTTAATCTTGCTATAAACTGTTTTTGTTGTGATTGATCATCACTTTGTACAATTTTAACAAAGACCATACCAAATTATTGACTAGAATTATTGAATGGAATAACTTGGTTCCGGATAGCCAAACCTCTTTTCTCTTCTCTCATTCTTCAACTCTTCCATTGTTGAACGAGAATTGTTTGCATCTAAGGTTGTCAAATGATCCGCCTATTGTTTGACGAATTCGTGAACCTTCATATCGCGATTCTTGTGGATCGATGCCCATACGATCATAAAAATCATGCCGAGTTCTTTCACGAATTTGATTAAAACATGATCCGTGTACTCACCAGACCATACCTCACCAACATTATGAAATTTTGAATCGTCTCAATCATTCATCTAAGCTCTTATATCAATCAAAGCAGTATGCGGAAACGAATTTTGATAACTCCTAATCTAAGAGAACGGATAAAAAACGTAACAAAGAGTAAAACCTTTATAAAAGGCCCACCTTTATTGATTAATCAAAAGATCCAAAAGACAAGTATACAATGAAGAAAAACATCATATTTGAAAAAAGATAGATTTGTAACAAAGACAAAGTAATTATTTTCCCAAAGACTCTTTAACAAAAACAAGAAAAATCAATTCTAAACTTCACGCCACATTAATAATATTGCATCTATGTAAAACATTCATAGATGCCAATCAAATAAACATCTATCCAAAGAGTTATGAATTTCTATGTTTTTACTTATAGATGCCAAACAATTATTTTCCGTCCAACAAACAACGACCCAGTTATCTTTATTTTCTTGTCCGAATCACACATAATTATGAAAACAACGACCCAATTATTTAGCAAGCTTCACAAATCAACGTCCGAAAGTTACATGTCCCAAATTTACTTGTCATGCTAGCTGCTCAAAAGTAAAAATAACTTGAGTATGATTTCATCACACATAAGAAAGGTCTTGTCGGCACATTGTACACCATCTAGACTAGATTCTTAGTTCCAAGATTAACCAAACAAATGATAGTGAAAAGTTGTACTTAACTTTTTCACGTCGACAATAAATCCAAAAGAAGCAATGTTTGTTGACTTTTACATAAAGCCTTCATTAAATGTAGACAGATAAGTCAGCCGACAAACTAGGAAGTCGGCAGTTGTCGGCCGGTGACCGAGGAGTTTATACCGGAAGAACTAAACAAATTTAAATAAATAAATACCCATCACTTTTTTTTTAATTATATTCACATTACATGTGGTGTATTATTTCATTCCATTATTCTATCTCTAAACTAGAATATATAAGTTCCATAAAATATATATATAGTAGTAACATTTTATAATGTTTTGTTCCTATTATAATTATTATTGTTATATTCGATCTCCTTTCACATCACTTTTTTGACCTCATTTCATCCTTACATATCTTAAGAAAAAGATTTGAGGACATTTATGCTCTTCATGGTTATACTACTACAGGTAATGTTTCATGTTTTTCTGTTTTTTTCTTTTTATTTATATATATTTTGTTCTTGTGTTGTTCATGGGATTTATATTGTCAAATTTGATTTATGTAAGTTTATGTTTTGTTTTTTAGTATTGAGATAATAGAAATCTGTTAAATGTTGGAGTGTTATGTTAAATATATAATTCTTTCTATTTATAGGAACTTATGTTATGTTTAATTTTAATGATTTTAGGTTGCTTGAAGTTTTATAGTCATCTGCTAAATCATGGATCATTCAGAAATCGAAGAGAACTTGTTTGCACTTGGTGAACCTCAGGTAATTTTAAGATATGTTATAAGGTTTCTAAATTTAGAAAGGTTTCGAGTTATAGTTACCCGAGTATGTAATGTAATAATTAGAAGATGCTAATTGATGGCAATGTTGTTGTAGTTACATGGAGGAATGTGTAATACGCTCTCGGTTATTTATGTCAAAGTGTTGAGTATTTTTCCCGACTTAGAAGCAGCTCGGCCTAGGAGCACTTCAGGAATTCAGGCGTTATGTTCTTTGCATATCGCGTTGGAGAAGACTAAGACTCTTCTTCAACATTGTGCAGAATGTAGTAAACTTTACTTGGTAATATATCTCTTTTAGCCTTGAATGGTTATCATTGTTTAATGCGATGAACTTAACGAAACCTAGTTGAATAATATTGGGGGAAACTAATATGTGAATCTGTTGCAGGCTATAACCGGAGACTCTGTAGTAATGAAATTTGAGAAGGCGAGATCTGCCCTGGAAGATAGTCTTAGACGCGTTGAAGATATTGTCCCTCAAACAATAGGTTGTCAGGTAATGAAAAACGAATTCCTTGTAGAATCCTTTTTAGGTAGATTTTGTGCTTAAACTATTTATGTTTGGGTCATTAGCACTCACGGCCTTGGCTTTTAACAGATTATATATAGATTCTGATTCTATCAGTTTACAACACCTGATGAAACAGGCAAAATTTCTTTCTGTACTTAATCTTAAAAAAATGTTGAACAAAGATCATTAGGCCTTTGATATGTTAAACGCTAAACCATTATGATTTTCCAGACAGACCCTAAGTTGCATATACATAAATGAGACATAAGGCGGACGGATTTATATCTAAACTATAACTTCCTTGTTGCAGATTTCTAGTATTCTAGCTGTGCTCGAGGGAGTAGAGTTTTCGCTTGATCCGTTAGAGAAGCAAGTAGGCGATGAGATAATTGGATTACTACAAGAAGGAAAAAATTTCAACAGCAGCTGTGACAACAACGAGTTAGAAACTTTCCACCAGGCTGCAACCAAACTTGGTATTACTTCTTCAAGAGGAGCTCTTCGAGAACGAAGGGCTCTTAAGAAACTTGTGGAAAAAGCTAGAATTGAAGATGACAAAAGAAAAGAATCCATCGTGGCTTATCTGTTACATTTGATGAGAAAATATTCCAAGTTATTTAGAAGTGATTTCTCAGATGACAATGATTCACAAGGTGGTTCAACCCCTTGTTCACCTACGGTTAATAGTCCTTTTGAAGGTGGATTGACTTTGACCCGTGGGTTTGAGCGACAACTCTCTAAAATGAGTTCTTTCAACTTCAAACCGAACTTTAGAAGATCGGGGCAGGTGTCAGTGCCACCTGAAGAGCTAAGGTGCCCGATATCATTGCAGCTGATGTATGATCCAGTCATCATTGCGTCTGGACAGACTTACGAGAGGATTTTCATCGAGAAATGGTTTGCTAACGGGCATAACACCTGCCCCAAGACACAACAAACCTTGGCTCATCTTTGTTTGACTCCTAATTACTGTGTGAAGGGTTTGGTTGCAAGTTGGTGTGAACAAAACGGAGTCTTGGTTCCTGAAGGACCACCGGATTCGCTAGACGTCAACTACTGGAACCTATCTTTGACTGAGAACGAGTTGCCTAGTTCAAGACTGTCTGAAAGTATCGGATCTTCCAAGTATGAAAGAGAAGGAGATGAACTTGAGGCTGTACCTGAAAATGAAGGCAACATGTTTGAAAGCTATGAGGATTTGTTGACCGTTTTGAACATGGGTAATGAGAACAACAAGCTTAAAGTTATAGACCAAATACGGTATTTGTCTAAGGACGATGAAGAAGCTCGGATGTTTATGGGTGAAAATGGTTTTGTTGAAGCATTGTTACGGTTTTTGGAGTCTGCTGTCCATGAAAGAAACATTGATGCTCAACAAAGTGCAGCCATGGCTCTCTTCAACCTCTGTGTCAACAACAACAGGTATGTTACAGTCACATTTACAGATTTCAGTTGGCTTTTGACCTATATACTTATGAATGGGTCTATTCGGTTTTGGTTTGTTAATTTATAGATCCGACCAAAAAGGTTTACTAAAACTTCCAGAATTATTCAATTAAACAAATTTACACTGTTATGGATACCATAATTTTTGTGATCACATTCGACTCAGTGACTATCTGTTCATAAATAATACGGAGTATCAGGTTTTTTGGCCAAAGAGTGTCCCCTGCCAACTGACACGTACAAAATTATCTGTTAGACCCGTTACTTAACCCGCCCATTTTGCAATGTCTGGTCACAATATATTTGTAGGCGCAATTGTCAATCAAGTCTAACTGGTAAGGCATGTTTACAGGAACAAAGAAACGATGTTAGCAGCCGGAGTACTTCCTTTGCTAGAGGAAATGATCAGAAATTCATGTTCTCCAGGGGCAGTGGCGGCTCTCTGCCTGAATATTTCCTGTTTAGAACAAGCTAAACCCATCGTTGGTTCAAGTGAAGCGGCCCCTTATTTAATTGGTCTTCTTGAAGACAATGTGGATTCAGAATGTAAATCTGATGCTCTTCACGCTCTCTACCATCTTTCAACCTGCCACTCTAACATCCCTCAACTCGTGTCATTAGGCATCCTCAATGCCCTTCAACCACTCATTGATGATAACACGTGTGCCGAGGTAGTAATAGCCGTTTTGACCAGCATGGCTAACTTAGCCAAAGATGACATCATATCAACCCATGGTTTAGTTAGTGCGCTTTCGTCAGTGCTTGATAGTATCGAGCCTATGGTTCAGGAGCAAGCTGCAGCGTTCCTCCTGATTTTATGCACAAAAAATGAGAAGTGCATTCAGATGGTTCTTCAAGAAGGGGTCATACCTTCTCTAGTGTCGATTTCAGCTAATGGGACCACTAGAGGAAAACAAAAGGCTCAGAAGCTATTGATGTTGTTTAGGGAGCAACGACATCGGGAGCCACCCACCTTTCACGTTGATAGTCCCGAGCACTATGAGACAGGTGACATTGGTGCGGGTAGTGTTAACCAAGAAGTTAAGTCCTTAGCCAAGTCAGTTTCCAAGCGAAAACTGGGGAGATCTTGGACTTCTTTGTGGAGAAACAAGAGTTTATTGGTGAACCAGTGTTGAGCCATTGATTCTCGTAGTATGGTGCGACTCAGACCCGTGTAAAATGTTACCGGTTGAATTTGCACTTGGTATAAACTGTTGCAACTTGTAAATTCTATTAACCTATGTAATGCCAGATTTATTTTCTGATAATTTTGTATTTGCTATCAAGTTTTGGGGGATCATATCTCTACCAAATGGCATATATTTTGGTTAGCATGCTTCAAAATTTTACAGCAACGTAACATAGCCTTTTTTAAGTGCATGTTAGATTTGTCTTTGAATAAGTGATATTAGTTTCTTAGCTAAGACCATGAGATTGTAGTTTTTGTGATGATACAAAAGCTAAGTTGTGATCATCACGAAATCATTGTCTTTTCACATGAATCATAATTATGTTTACCAACATCCATTTATTTCTCTAGACCTCTTTTGGTTTGTGGAATATTTTCTGCTTAGAACCCTCAAGAATTGGTATCCATAATCACCACCCTTGCACATTCAACATATACATTTTCATTTCAAAAGTAATGGTACCGGTAACCCGACTTTCAAAGATGGTTATAGGCTAATAAAACCCAAATGCCATCTTGTGTCTTAATGTCTATGGTATGGTTAACCCATAAGACTTCCTCGTTTTTGCTCGAGCTCTAACCATATAGCTAGGCAACCAAGTTATGTATTCTGAAGCTACGATCTTGCCTTGTCCTCCGACGAGTGCCAACTATAAGGGGTGGTAGTGAAATTAACCAAAACTAAGAGGGCATTGTTTGCAAAGGAATGATTCAAATTCCATTAAAGTAGCCTGTGCTACTCTAAAAAGCCATGGAAACACTTTCAAATTCTGTTTCTCTCTGAAACAAGGGACACCCAATAGAATTCAAAGAAGTAAATGCACTTGGTCACCCCATAAAAAGCCCTTCTGTTCATACAGATACAGATACATACATACACATATGCACATACAAAGAGAGAATGATACATAAGGTCAGAGAGCAATAAAGATAGAGAGAGATGCATACATGGTACATGGAATTAAATAGAGAAAAAAAACCTATGTATAATGTGTAGTAACAAGTGTTCATCTTTTTTTGGTCAATTTGTTTGAAATTATTTTGTTACATAAGGCACTGTAAGAATGTTATAATACCAAACAAGTCACTATATTAACAATTCTCTAGAATCAAGACCATAAAGTTACCTATTAAACAACAAGTTGCACCGGTTTGACTTTTATTAAGTCAACTAGTTACTTCGAATGCCAAAAAAGTGGCATTTTGTCGTTAAGTTGCAGCCACATCAGCGCTTTGTGACCCGATGGTCAAAATCGTGGTCACCAAGTGAGTTAGTGACCTAAACAACTAGTCCAGATTAGTGATCTAAATGACAAAAATATATGTTACACAAACTAACCAAAAAATAAAAGTTTGTTACTAAGCTATACTAATGGTCTTATTTAAATTATAATAAATAACCATATAGAGAGAGATAGATGTTGATGTATCAAGGGGAGTAAATAGAATCCTTAATGCAGGTACCCCATAGTAAATGAAGGTTGAATTCTCTCTGATGTATACAATACACCACACCACCTTCTGTCCTTCACTTGCTCCATACTTCTTATTAATTCAAACCACATACACACTTACACTTGCACACTTGCACACTCTCCCTACATCTCTTTCAATGAAGAGGAAGATGTTGATGTTGGCCTTATTGATAGCTGTACTAATGGCTACATGGTCAACTACAAAGGGTACAAGAAACAAGCTCATGGGAAGAACATCATCAGTGAACATCAACAACAATGCTGACAACAACACTTCAGTTGACAAGATTGTCAACTTTTTTAAGTTTAATGATGAAGAGAGGCTTGTACCTACTGGCTCTAATCCTTTGCATAATAGGTAGTATATTTTTGTATTTTATAGTTTTTTTAGTATATTTATGAACTAGTGCTATGTAAATTCTCAGTAACAGTACTTATTTGTAGCTTTCTTTCCTATTATGAAGTGATTGTTAGCATTTAACACTCAAAGTTAAATGTATTAATTTTGATTGTTTCATTTTGTTGCTAAATGCTACTTTAGTTAACTGATGAAATGGTGAAAATTACAAATATGATGTAAAAAAATTAATCGACTCATATGCTATAAAGTTGGTTGGTTTTCATTTGTGATAAACTTGCGCTTCAATATTATAACCCATTCGAATAATAAAATGGCAACACCATTTTTGTTCATATAAACGCCTTTCTAGTTATTCTGTCGATTATTGTCATGCACGACTGCACGAGCTGTATTTATTTTTGAACTAATTTATCAAACAACATGTTACATAGATTTTTGAAGATAATTGTAGTGGAAAACTTGATGTAATTATCATCTTGTTAGATTTAACATGTGCTTGAGGGCACATTTTAGAAAAACCCTTCATTCTAATACAAATGTTTAACCTCTTATTTTTGGTAACTGCATCAAGTAAATACAAATATATATAGTCATGTCTGCATTTGTTATCTAGTCTTTAAAGGAATATGCATTAATTAAACGAAGACATTAAATATTCAAAGCTAACAAAACCGTGTGACAATACATTTGTCTTCAACTGCTAAATACAGTATATGATTTTAGTTTATATTTTGTATAATAATCTGCATTATATACTCTTATCTTTCCTGAACAACTAAGGGTGCGAAAAGAAAAACCTACAAAAATGTCATATCACAACAACCGTGGGCGTCCTGCAGCCGACACAAATTGGAGCGATCAACCCTTGTTAAACTCAACGAACAAGGTGGCGGTCCTGGCAACAGCCATGCGCCAGAGCCCTTGCAGAGGTGATGGTTAGTTTGAGCCACATAACAACAATAACAATAACATACAGGATTAGAAGTTGCTGATTTGGACATGTCAATACTGGTATAATTTACTCTCGATGACAAAACTCACAATGGTTTTTAAAAGGCGGCACGAAGATGGTAAGTCAAAGGAGCAATGAAACATGCACTGGTCAAGATGGAAATGTAAGCTTTTAATGGGCACATAATGTCAAGGAGGCATATGGTTCCAGCTAGATATTTGCTTTATACAGAACATTATTAACCAAGAATCTACGTTACACCTGAACATGGGTGATTAACTATCGTTCATGGCCTACATAAGGAGTTCAACTTGTTGACTGGCAGAATAAAGAGTTTGCGTCGAGGAGAGGAAATTCCTAAAGGATACAGACAGACATCAAAGGCTGAACATTATTTCATGAAATTACTTATAACAAAGCTTCGACAGATTTTATGAACCTGTATCCTAGTAAGCCTAAGGCTGAGTGTGCCACATATTTCATCCCATCACTTCTGGTTAAAAACTGTGCTTAGTTACACATCCTAGTTGACTCAAGCCATTGTATCAGACCACTTGTTCATTTACAAAAGTTATGGTCTCCGAGCACGCTATGATAGGATTGTGACATCAGACTGTCAGAGTCGACGTTCAGTTGCCTTGCAACCCATGTAAGTATGTAACCCGTGTCCCCTGTTTATAAATCTCACAACCGATTTAACCCACGCCAACCCTAGAACGACATGTTTAACAGTAAACTGCATTTAGACCCGTTTATGTTGGTGTCTGCCAAAAATTGACACCCGTACTTGTTTATGGATAGAATTAAGTACATCTTGTGGATATATTGTGCATTGCAGATTGACGTGCTTACCATGTCAATTATGGATGCTCAGTTAAGTTTGAGAAACTATTCATGTGCCTAGAAAACATATAAAATGATGATGCTACAACTATATGACTATATCCAAACTCTCACATATCCCCAACCGCAAAAACTATTCGCCACAGGTACCGCACTAGTGTCGACTAACAAGTAACCTCTTAAGTTTTATTCTATCATTTAAAACCATAGCCTCTTATCACATATCATGTTACGCCTAAATATTGCAAATAAACAAAAGTTGTTCGTTACCGAATATAATCAGTTGTATGCAAGCGAACACCGCTCTCCATCAACAACAAAACCTTCTCACTCTCACCAGATTCAGTTACTCCACTGCTATTCATCAATTTAAACACATATGTCTGCAACACATCAATTCATCATCATCATCATCATCATCATCATCATCAACATCATCATCATCATTATTATTATTATTATGTAAAACACATATATGAATAAAAAATTAGGGTTTGAAATTGACCTTAGGCGAAAGATCATAAACGTTAGAGCAACGATTCACGACTGCAAAAATGACGACAAAATATCAGTACTCATCAATCGCACCTCATACACATTTAACACAATCGATCTCAAAATATCAAAAACACATCAACACAATCACACAGACATTTCTAAAGTATCAATTTAGAAGTCAATACTTTCTCTAACAGACATTTCATCAAACACCTTTCGTGCGCAACCTAAATCGCCATAACTAACACCTAAATCAACTCGGTAATGTAATCACGTAAACACCTGAGACTGACGAATACGGATTTGAGAGATCTCCGATTCACTTCGAGCTGAATCAGTAATATAACAACTCAGTAATAAATCTCTGATTCACCTCAAAAGCTGAATGAACTGGTGTAATGAATTGGTTACTGAAAAGATGTACTGGTTACTGATTGATATCAAATGATCGACGACACTTCATTTTTATCACACTTATTAATGAGAATAATTGTGACACACTTATGTGTGAATATCCCGAAAATAAAGTTCACGCTTTATTAAGTGCCAAGATGATTTAATTAGATTTAATTAGGTTTTACTTATGAATAAAATTTTGCTAAACTACGAAGGAAAATTATTGTCATGACTAAAAGAGAAATACCAGGGTCACACAATTTTTACAAAATAAAATTCACGCACATGTGTCAAGTGAGTTGTACCAATAAAACTATACTCCTTTCTCTTTCTTAATTCCATTCTCTATAATTAAGTGACACACGTGTGTAAAAAAAAATGAAAAATTGAGTGAGTGTAGCAACTTAGCATTGTTGTGACTAAAAATGGTTCAAACACAAGCTATTTTCCTAAAATGCACTCAAATGAATAAACTTTTCAAAATTGTTAAGAGTTATACTATTGTTGTAAGAAAAAGTTTAACGACTATATGTGACAATACTTAACGTATTTACTATGTAGGTTCCGAGTTATAGGTAAAAAGTGGTGAGGTGACAACACTTTTTGCTGTAACGCTAGACCGATAAGTACTATTGCTCTAAAGACAAAATTTAAGCTATATGTTTGTGCTGAAAATCAAGGAAACCCAAGTTATATAAATATGCGCAAAATGATGGTATACAAATGAGTGATTTTATAATGATGGCATCTACTGTTGATGTTTGGTCGTCATGGTATGGGCTGCTATCAGTTCTGCTCGAGAACCGTGTCTCATGGGCTGCTTTTGCAATATCTCTAGTCTTGCCAACTTTCTACTTCTAGTAGTAAACACTTTTGCTGTTCACCAAGAAAAAAAAAGGGAGCGACAAATTATGGAAAGTATGATCAGTAGATTCACAAAACAAAACATCAGATTCTCATGTGATCACATGACTATTTTGACTTGATAATACAACTATTTTGACATACTATTTGAATTCTAGAGATCAAATACTACATAAGGGGGAGGACTAAGGGGTTCTCAGGAGTGCCCGTGAACCTTATCACGTAGTGTAAATTTTTGTTAAAAGGATGGATTATCCGAAATGCACTCATATTTTTTGAGCGGCAATTGTGGCTACATGGCCCCTAGCAGAAAGATGTGTGAATTTCACACAACCATGTTGAGTCCAACCTAGGAAAGCAATGGCACCCTTCCCTTTACGCACGCGAGAGAAACCTCTCACCCTGACAAGACTGAACTTGAGACCTGCTGGGAGGGTTGGACCAGAGGCTCGTTGGTTGAAATACACTCAAATATTTGTGGTACTAGTCTTCTTTAGTCTTAATGAAATGCGCCTCATAACTTTTAATCTTGGGTCGCCACCAACTCCATATAAATCACAAGTTGAAGACCTAAGACTAGTTAGCAAGGCGTTAGAATGCCCAAGTAACGCGTGATCCTTGCCCAAGCTCCACATTCACGCGCCATTCCCGATTCCCAAGCCCTAACTAGGTGATCGGTTCACCTTGTGAACTTGTAAATGTTGTGGGCCCCATTTAAAATTGTGTAGTTGGTTTAAAAAATAGAAAATAAAATAAAATAAAATGGGACTTTGTATTTAACAAATGGGACTTTTGGTTTAAACAAGTTTGTAGTGAACCTTGGCACTTTAATACTCATTTTTACAGTCCATTTTAACTTTATTGAGATTCAAGTAAGTTTAAGCTCTATACACAGTAATCCATATAAAAAATAAATCAAAATATGAAAATCTGTACAGGTTTAGTTGAACAAGAAGAAAGTTCACTAAATCATTTACAACCTCCTGAACTAATTTACCATTTAAGTTATTATTTAACAATAGTATTACTGTGTTTAACATGTTACTAGTATTGACTAAAAGTATTAATAATCTGAGGTTGTTCCACAGTAACAAGAAGCCCGTCTAGCTCAGTTGGTAGAGCGCAAGGCTCTTAACCTTGTGGTCGTGGGTTCGAGCCCCACGGTGGGCGCTTCTTTTTGCCTCTACAGAAAGAAAGTTAACTAAACTTTATTTTTTATTCTTTAAAACTCATACAAATTTTTTAAGAAGCTTTTGTGCTAACGTGCAAAACCATTTCTCTAAGTAAACTTAGCTGAAAAGCATAACCAACTATTATGGATGACTTGATTCCACATTGTAAGCTCAAATACGAGGGAGATAATTAGCCATCGGTCAATGGTGGATCTGTTTAACCCGAGTATGAAGCAAAAACACCAAAATAACCACCATAAAATTTTCTTTATTATTTTTACATTACCGAAACAAAAGGATATGCGCATGTATACCCACCCGAAGGCTCGTTGATTTCCTCTTCGTCCAGAAGTCAACAAAGAAACCGAGAACAATTTTACTGGTAACAGAACTTTTATTTCGAAGGAAATGCAGGAATACCAATTCTGATTCAAACATTTTTTTGTTGCTATAAAACAAAAATAAGTACAAAAAACTCAGGAAACCCGTTATATATATAACCACTGCCTATTCGCTATCTTTCCATACTTCTCGAAGGAGTTGATATCTCACAATACTCCTTCCACCCTTTGGGAACCATTGAAGTCCATCAGAACTTGAGGAAACCCGAGAACTGTCTGCCAGGATTGAGGTCAAGGGTGAATCGAGCTCGTCAAGCTCATCATCGCTAGTGTAGGATTTCTTCAGCACTGATGACGAACTTCTCCTTAAAGATTGGGCTCCTACGATTATGGCTGAGAATGAACTTGATGGAGGTGGTTTGTAAGCTGATGGAGGTGCAGTGCATGGAAAGTTTATAAGAGACCCTTCGTAAACTTCTATGTCATCATCCTGCATCTGTAGTGCATGCACGTTACGAGAAAATGGTTTTCAGAAGAAACTATGCATTTTTATCAGATGTAAAAAAATAGACGCTTTACTGACTCACTGATTTCTCTTATAAGTTATCAACTTTCGATCATGCTTCATAATTATTTTTTTTGAACGGCAATTGTGGCTACATAATTCAAGTGCGCATGCTAAAAATGACGAAAAGGTATATACGAACCTCTGCATCAAGGGCCTCGATAAGCGAATTGGGAATGGGATTCGGGGAAAATTCATCTGGCACGAAACTGCAAACAACCCTCCTAATCAATGGAGTAGAAAGTGTTGGGCAAACCTATGAAGGAAAAAAAACATTGGATCAAATGAAGAATATGAACATATATAAGATGAATAAAAGCATAAAGGGATGTGGACTAGTTACCTCTTTTCTTGTGGACTTGTCTGCAAGCATTTCAAAAGGAAGCATCATGAGGTCACTCAAAGCATGTAGTAATCGGAAAGCCTTAAAAGACGTATCGTCGATAACATCATCAGTATCTTCGTTAGTGTCGTTGTCCTCGATACCAAATAGATCCGTAAGCCATCTAGACCATGTCCCAATCTGGTAAGATAGATGTAGAACTTATAGTTTCAACAAGTTCGTAAAGAGTTGTATCTATAAAGTAGTTTGTTGACTTCAAAAGTCAGCATGTACCTTTCTTTACTAAAATCGAGATATTCTAATACGGATAGCTAAAATGCAAAAGATTAGTGAATTGGTCGATTTGGGTTATGTTTAATCACTTGGTCAAAAGGGTAAATTAATCAAAATATCAAATAGCTAAAAGTAACATGTCAATGGATGTAATTTATTAGCAAAAAAGGTCCTAAATCATTGCATACAAATAATAGATTAGCAATGCAATAGCGTAAAATCATATTTGACACACAAACTGCTTATTAAAAGGTAGCTTTTTGAACAATATTTTTTGGCTAAACACCTTTGACCCGTTATAAAACCCGCCTGACCCTCACATTTTTCCACCAAAAGATTCAAGAATGGTATGGTTTATTACTCACAGTGTTTTTCAATTGTGCACCGGCTCCAAAGCTAGATTTTCCAGCAGGAATAGGAAGCACCCGCAGGTCAGCAATGGGATCCGATAGTGGATCTGTTGGCATATCTTCAGCTGATTCCCGAAGAATAGCATTAAACATTGCAACATCTAGTCGACCCACCAACTGCTCCATCACCTATAACCAAATCAAAAAGAAGAATATATATTAAATTTAACGCTCTTTTTCATTGTGGAGCAATAAAGTATGCAAATCATGGAAATATACCATCCAAACAAAATCATACCAATCTTGGCAGCACCGGTAAACAGCCACATTCATGGCCTCCGGCTCGTGTAGGACATAGTCTTTCACAAGTATCTTTAAAAGCTTTCTTCCAAAGATCTACGGAGAAGTTCCCTTGTTGATTACCCAAACCGTTTTTACTTCCAGATGTTTTCTTTGAAGTTTGACTTTGACCAACCGTTTTGCCACTAGCATTAGTGGCCGTTGATTGCATATGTGGAGTAAGAGTCTACAGTGAGCAAAACCAGAATCAGTTAAAAAGTGTAGATGTAGAAATATGAAGTATTTATATTATCACAATAATAATCAATTTTTTATACAGCAATTTAGAAGGTTGTAGGCCTTACATATAGAGTTCGGGCAACTTTTGACCCGTTTCCATTTCAGAAAAATACTTTAAATTAACCCGTTAGAGAAAAAATATAATCCAAATTGACCCATTCATAAGTAAATGAGTCGAAATTGTCAATTTTAACTAAGAGCTAACATGTAAATACTGAAGATAAGTATTTCCAGGGCTCAACCTGCCACCACACGGACTCAATGATTCGCGAGAACATCCACGCTTCAACCTTTTCTAATGCAATTATGAATGCTTGTGGGTCCCTCCAGTCATCAGGTACTTTCTTCCAACTATGTTTGTGTTTCCCATTGGAGCGAGCATTATGAAGTGACGATTCTCCAAGAGTCTGGTAGATAATTGCCCTCAACATAACCGAGTTTGACAACCAGAAAGTTAATCTGCACAAAAGACATACCACATGTGTAAAGTTTACAGCACAGATTCATATAAATCACTTCGGCAGCGACTCAAAATTTTGTGGTGGATAGACTCAATTCTCGTGTTCTAGGTCCTTAAATGTTTGATTAAAACTCATGGGTTTTGACTATCAGCCAATTATCTTATATACCCCTATATGGTGACATAAAAGGGTAAGTGTTGCAACTAAATATCATTCACTCGTGATGACCATGAGCAAGCAGGTTAATACCCGTAGATAAGGTGTTACAATTTATATAGTAACTAATACAAACCTTGGAACATCGTTTCCACATGATTTTGAAACCAAAACAAGTCCAGAGGTAATAGCTCTAGCTGCATTTACCCTTTTTTCTTGATCCTTCTCTTTGCAAGCATGTAAATAGAATCTAGAGAGACGTCTAGCTGGTGCATGAACTTTATTGGTGGAACTCCCATGCTCAGCCACTATTGAATAAAGTCCAGCCTCAAGCGCTGCAGTTTCCCTAAGTTCTTCTTCAAGCATCTCTATTCTAGATTTATCGTCACTTTTAACATTAGAAATCTCACTTTTTGGAACTGCAGTATCGGACGATTCATTATTAGTCTCAATAACTTTATCTTTATCTGTTCTGTTCGAGCTTGCAATAGGAAAACCATTTCCAGTATACCCACCGGCCTTAGGTAACTGAACAGATTTCAAGTGCTTAAGTTTATTACCGGTGACACCAGTTCCTCCAGGCGGTTTTCTTACAAGGGTGTTGCTTCTTAACTTGTCTTGTTTTCTTGAAGCTAAAAATTTACCAACAAGATTGTCTTCTGAGATTTTTTTATCTTCTGTGGTTCTTTCATCTTGCTCGTTTTCGATGTTTGTAAATTGATCATGTAAAGATTCAACTTTAATTGGATCTTTACTGACGGAACTAGTTATAACAGGATTTGGGTTGGGTTTTATTTCTTCTTGAAGCCCATGGGTCACGTTTAAAGGTTGTGAGATCGTCATTTGAGTCTTAGAACCTATGGTCTTACTATGAGAACCCATAGTTGAGAAAGACGATTGAAGAAACGGGCAGCGTGTTGTTTTCGAATTGTTGTCATACTTCTTTCCGTATGTTTGGAAGAAGTATTATTTGAAGGTTCTGCTTTTATTGGAACAACAGGCGGCTGCGCGTTCAGAGAATCCTGCATGCCAATCTCAGTTATTTACAGAACTGGCAAATGGCAATTATACAACAGATTCAATTTAATAAATAAGTCAAGCATATACAATCAGAACTGGTATAGGTGGCAAGAGGAGCGGGCGGGGCGGGTGGTCTGGTTGAAACTTGAAACGGTTTGGACCGTTTAGGTTAACCCGTTAACACTTATTGTCTTCCACTAAAAACAATATAAATATCGACTGCGTTAATTATGCTTAAAGTAATAATCTAAATCTTTGAATAGAACAATTTAGGAGGTTGTATGCACGCAAAAACTAGACTGCTTACAGCTTTTGACCCGTTCGCTTTAAGTTGTATTTCGTTGATTTGACCCGTTAGAGATAAAAATATAACCCAAATCAACCCATTCATAAGTAAATGGGTTAAAATTGTCACCTATAGGAATTAATAACACAAAGAAAGCAATAATTTAGTGCCGGAGGGTACCTTTTGATTTGGATATGATGAATGTGTATAATCATCATTATCATCGTCGGTAAAAGCAGCAATCTCAAGATCACCATCGTTCATTTCTGACGCAGATTCTTGCCCATACTTATCCAACGACGACTGCTTCGACAAGCTACTCCTCGACGAATTAGTCTCGTCTCTATCATTTGACTGTATACTAATATACAAAACCGGTTGTGCTACACTTTTAGAACTCTTTTTCCATATAATCGGAACACTAAGATTCAACACATTCTCAATGATCCCATAATCTCCAAGATTCACAACCGCCGACCCTAATATCTGATCTTTATGCGGCTTATCCTTTCTCGGCTCCCACAAGTGAAACTCCAAATAGTTCTTTTGAAACTTATCGGGATCCTTTTTATCTTTACGCAGAGTCAACGGAAGCGTAAAAGACTTATTAAAGTCAACAGTGGAATCTATAACATTAGGCGAAAGAAAATCTGTCATCTGATCACCATTTACCCATTGGAGCGATAAAGCTTGACTCGTTGGTAACCAAGGTTTCAAATCTTGGACATGAATCAGATAATTTACTTGAACAGAACCGTCTTTACGATGCTTAGACCTTAAACCGAGAACCATTGTTACAAATCACAATGCATCTACAAAAACAAAAACAAAAAATCATTTCACAAACACTTAATATGCATCCAAAAAGATCGAAACTTTTCGCTATAAGCCGAGATAAAAATCTAACCTTTTAGCATTTTTCTCACTAGTTACATAAAAATAAGCAAAACCCATATAAAATCTTGGAATAAATCTTAATCTTTAAGCTTAAATTTAGCATAAACAAGACTTATAAAGCTAAAAATATGAACTTGATATGAAGGGATTAAAATATACATGCATCAAATCTAGAAACAAACATAATGGTGTGACTGATCCACCTTAATCTTTAACATAAACCCAACAAAAACCTATATATAAACTGATCATATAAATGGGTCAATTAGCTAAAACACTAACATTAAAGAGCATAGGATAAAAATGATGAGTGAAAACTAACCAAATGTGATATATGGGTTTTGTGTGAGTTATGGGTTAATGATGAATTTGGTTAAGTATTAATGTGATGTGATTAAAAGGTGCTTTTCTTGATGATGGAAGTTTGTTTGTTTGGTTGAAGATGCGAAAGAAAGAGATGAAGAAAAGTTTGAAAACTCTTTTCTCTACACGACGTTACTAGCAAACCAAAGCTTGTCATTGTAAATCCCCATTTCACAGTAAAAAGTTGAAGTAAAAAGTGAAAAGTAAAAGTTAAAAGTAACTCTTTTTACCAATATTGCCGTAAAATAAAATAAAAAAAAAATGCTACACCATACACCTAAAGTATGGCCGAGCAAAACAAACCCAAAATCGAACAAAATTGAAAACTGACCCGATCCGGTTCAATTAAAACCGAACCGGCTCTAGTTGATTCGGTTTTTAATTTTATATATTTACGGTTTTGGTTTGACTCGGTACATTTCCGGCCAAAACCAAGAACAATACACCCAAAATTGTCTAAACAAAACCAACGGACCAACACAAAACTAAAACCGATCGGGTATTTTATTGTATGAGTGAATTAAGTGAGTTGTTGATTGGCACTGAGTTGACAAATTGACACGTGTGAGTGAGTGTTAAGGTACTCCTCGGTGCTCTAATGGATATACATGTATCTATTAAATCTTTTTTTGTTTGTAGCTTTTTGTAACTCTTGTTTGTTTGTGTTTTGGCTCTTTTGTTTTTCCTTTTTTATTGGGCCCTAATATCACATGTTTATTTTGGAATTCAGACACAACTTTTAGAATGACATTATTTGGTTTTCAATCACCATCAGAAAAATAAGTAAGAACTCATTTTTACTTTTTCCATAAAAACATTATTGTGGAGTTGTTGAGTTGAAAAAAAGTCAAAGGGAAATTGTTGAAGCATCCACGTCGTCGTCGACTAGATCAGCTTCAATTATGCGGTGCTCAAATATAGTTTAGTCATACGTCATGATGTGCATGTTCAATAAATTAAATAAAAATTAATAAGTAAACTTAACATAATATAGTACTACTTATACCATTTAACATATAGAATTGGCATCAAATTTGGCATTAAATATATGTTATCAAGTCAAACTAACAATCTTTAGGAGTTTAAAGAGCTACTAACCTTTATTTAAAGAATCAAAAGAATAGTTAATAGTAATTATACTAACAATAATAGTTTGCAAGTTTTTACAAGTTTTAGCCTATATAACAAAATACAAAGCTTTATGAAGTGGCACCGATGTTAAGCTCAAATTATATATGTTACTTGCTTCAAACAAACACATGTGTGATATTAGACTTGTGCGTTTGTAACAATATAGTTTGACTTTACTTTCCTAGATTAACTGATTTAGTTATAAAAATCTACAATTTTTATACTTAAAAAATTGTTTTTATGTAACTATTATAGCTAGCTTTCGTTTTAAAAATGGAATCAATTTAAATGGCCTGTACGACTACGACCCACATGATTTGGGTCAAGAAGATAGTCACTTGAGAATTGAGAAACTATATTTTAAGCTTATATACTTGACTAGCTTCATAACCCACCCAATGGGTGGGTTCGCTTCATAAGTTTACTTGATAATGATAAAATACCATATAAACAATCATAAAGAATATCAAAATATGAAAATCTGGGAATTATATACATCACATCACACATTATTATTTACATATTTCCCAAATACTGAGTTTTGATCATGATATACTGGCCTATTAAAGCAATGTCGGGAAATATGTAAATAGTAGTGTGTATGTGGATGTATATAAATGCCCTGAAAACTTAGTTAAGAACCTCAAATGTGAAACATATATAAGAAAGAATTGTGTAGCAATAACAAAGCACATTAAACATTATACATTCAAAGTATGTAAGGAACTTTTATGTAAAGCACGTTAGTAGTGTAGTTTGTGTACTTTCTGTTTTTGCCTCAATCGCGCAACATAGAACCTTCCATCCTTTCTTGCTCTTCATTCTTGAAATGGCCACAAAAAGCTGTGTGGGAAGAAAAAACTCGAGTATTATTCTTTTAAGCCCTTTAAAAATTTTCATGTCTTAGCTCAATCATAATATAAAGATAACATGGAGCATCAATATAGTAAAGTCACTGAAAAATAAAACCTTGATTACAAACTTGCTAAGAAAAGTAAACAACTAAACATTTTGTTTTCACCTAAGAAATACATGAATAGTAAATATGATATGAACCATAGGCAAAAAGCTAACAGTTTTGACCCATTCACACACTAACTAATGGATCGATTTGGGTTATGTATTATCTAAAACGGGTCAAACGGGGTAAGCTACAAGATTTAACAAAGTAGGAAACGTGGATCAAACGGGCTGGAAGGCATATGGAATGTATTCCAGTGCATAAAGAACCTTCTAATTCATTTTATAAAAAAAAATGCAATTTATAATAGTCGTAATATGGCCCATGTCAAGTTAAATGAAATATATGTATAGGGAACTCACTGGGGTATCACACAATCCTCCAAAAATCAAAATCACAACAATCACGACGAAGGTGAAGAGGGCCAATGTAAGATGTCATCATCATAAACGATATCTAGTGTCATGATACTTATAAGGCGTAGTTAATTGATCCCCTCGCAACCGGGTAGAATCATACACGCTGCGGAAATTGATCACATGTGCTTCAGCATAGCATTCCTACATAAATCAATTAAAAGCACCCTAAAAAATTTAGTATAATGCATAGCTGATATTTAAGAAATAATAAAGACAAGCTATAATAGTTGCTTTAATAGTGAAAAATAAATTTCAAAAAGTGAAATACTACATGATGAGATTTTAGCTCGTCTTTGTGACCAATGCCTAGTCAGATGTGAAAAAGGAAAAAAAAACATTGATTAGTGTGGGTTCCTTACAAAATTTCACTCGATATGTAGAAATCCACATAATCACTTAGAATTCTTTACTGTAAATGGGGCAAAAGAAGCAACTGGGCAAAAGAAGCACCCTTTTTTCGCTACAACGGACATTCAAGTAACGAAAACATAAAAAATGACACGAAAAACAAAATGAAATGCAAAAAAGTTGCAATCTTCGGACCATATGGGGGTGTTTGGGATTGCTTACCAAAGCTGCTTATTTGGTCATTGCTTTTTAAAACTGATTTGGAAGAAGCAACTTCAAGTAACTTTTTGCGAAACAACATATTTTAGTCACAAAAGCAAACAAAAATTGATTATCTATTTTATCAAAAGCAATAAGCGTAAAATTAACCTCAAATGGTTCTTTAGAACGACTTAATTAAACCAAGGTGGTGCTTTTAGCGTTTCCATCATGTTAGCAGACTCTTGGCAGCTCGTTCCCGCTCCTCTGCTGCCCTCTCTCGCTCAGGAGCAGTCTGTTGTCGCTCCTCCGCTGCCCTTTCCAGTTCCACAACACCTTTAGTTGCTCCTTACCAGCTCGTATCCACTCCTCCGCTGCCTTGCTTGCTCTTCTAGTTGTTGTTTCAAAGTTTCAACCTACATACAGAAACACATTATAAAAATTTACGCAATGTATGAAGTATGATATATGAACCAAAATCAGGCATGATATATTAGTCTGTTGAAATATTAACCAAAGGTTTAATATAATTTAACCTCAAATTAACCCTTTAGAGACGACATATGTCGTTGCCAAAGGTTTAATATAAATTCCTTTTGAGTTTTCTTTAACCAAAATTTATATTAACCCTTCAGCGAAGATTTGCTATTTTTCACTTGAAAATTTTGGCACAAAATACATTTCCGCTCAACCTTTAGCTACATACATCTCTCGCAAAAGGTTAAATTTGGTTATTACAGTAGATCATTAGAAATTTTAGAGCAATTTTAGTTTATCGCAAAAGGTTAAATATACTTTTAGAGATTATATGGGTCATCGCTAAAGAGTTTGAATTTTCGCCAGCAGGCTCGTTGCTAAACGGTTGTCAGACTCCTGACAATAAATTTTTAACGATGACCTTTTAGGTTCAGCGACGCCTTTTGACACTTATAAGAAGTTTAATATAGACCAAAAACAGATCTAACTAAACAAGTCAAATAGCAAATTAATTTTTCACATGCAAAATCTTCTTGTTTTAAAAAAATATGTCGATCTCAACCATAAACTCTAAATAGAGAATAACTTTTGTACCTCTGACGACTTTATCAGTGCCTGTAACGGTGAAAGATTCCAGGTACGCCATAGGATCCAGATAAAACGAAAAGCTTGCCACTATTTTGCGTCTATCATTCACAGATATGATTATTGTAAAAGGAAAAAAAATAGAAACGGATAAACCCATGTGTTATTCATAGGAATTTGAATAATGACTTAAATTTTTGTTCATTTTAAAGTTCTAAGGAACTCATTAATGCAGTCAAGGTAGCTTTCTGAACTCGTACATGTCCGTAATCTTGCAGAAACATTTTTGAAAAGATAAAAAAAATGCATACAAATAAGAGATCATCGAGGCTACAAATAAGTAAATAAGCATTCATTAAAAAGAACTGACCGTCATTTGATTTTTTTTTTAAAGATAAAAAAATGCATACAAGTAAGAGATCATCTAGGCGACATATAAGTAAATAAGCATTCATTAAAAAGAACTCACCGTCATTTTAATATTAAGAATTTGGTTTAGAAAGTCGTAATGTTTTCGATACACAAAACTACTCAACAACCTAAATGTTAAGAATTTGGTTTAGAAAGTGAAACAAAATTTCGAGTGGATCGCTTTGATGCAATATCATTCATAGGAACAAAATAATACACGCATATAAATTTGTTTTCCACTATAAACTTTGTGCGCAGGGAAGGTTATTAAAAAGAACTCACCGTCATTTGACTTTTCACATTGAAATATCCATTTTATCAAGAACCGCAGAGGCTCAAGCTCAAGCGACCATAATAGCCACCTTCAATAGATACAAAAACCGGTTTAATAAGACCATACACGATTCTGGATCCCACAAAATCACGCTATTTGTTAACACATGCCTGTCCAGGAGGTAGAATTGCATCAAAGCGATCCACTCCAAACATGCCTAAGTTGGATAGAGTAAATGTCCCTACAACCAAAACCAAACAATTCAATACCATTTCAAGTAAATAAACTTGATCCAAATTACCATTGAAAGCTAAAATTATTTAGCCTTTACCTGAGTTGTACTCATGGGGCTGAAGATGCTTGGATCTTGTCTCCATAAGCTACTTCCATTTCTCGGATAATAAATAAAGATTCAACTACAATGCAAAGAATAATATTCCATAAAGTTTCAAACTTGAATTAAAAATCTATAAATGAAAAGCACTCAAGTTTATCGCACACCTTATCGGCGTCTTGGAGATCAGGGGTGATCAAACCGCCATTGATCGCAATACCACATGTATATTGATGCTACCATTATCGTAAAACTCTTCCATCATTACATCTAGCATTTACAGCAGGGTGCTGCAAAAGAGCCATAACAAAAGCCTTTGCTAACAATGCAACACCCTTAGGCTTAACAAAAAAAAAAATCCAATAATTCATTTCACAACAATCAGTTGGACATGGATAGATTCAGTGCCAAAATAACACACATACACATCTTTTTCATTGAAAACCCCATTGACAATAGCGTCTCTTGTGCCAAAAAAAGGAAATTCAATGAGACATTTTCATAACACTTGTCAAGATTCAAAACTAAAACACATAGTCCAACATTCATGGTAAGTTAGACTCGCTCGATTAAATCATCCATTCGTTAAAAGATAAAATAATAATAGAAAATCGAATTTGAAATTAAACATATAATTGGAGATTGAAATTTTTCATAAAAACCCTAATATTTCACCAAACCATACAAAACATACCTTATCAAAGTTTATGAAGATCTGATGTTGTAATTTTATACCAATTCAATCGACAGCAGAAAAACCCTCCAAACCGAGCCGAAATAATCATCACCCAAGAGTAAGGGAATCAAATCAGAAATCCCTTACAACAAAGATTGGTCAATAAATTCAAAACAGTTTACATATGAAAAAGTAAAAAAAAATAAAAAAATAATAACTGGTTAATTTGTTAATAATCGATTGGTTTTGAGAGGAAAAAGATGATTTTTAACTTGCTGCATTTCAATTTTTGAATGAAAAACAGAGTATCAAATTAAAACCGAGTGGAAAATGTCAAATGTGATTTTTGGAATATGCTTTTTTTTTTAAGGAAATGTGTTATGTGATTTGAGGATTTTAAGGGAGGATTTAAATGAGCAGGGATTATGTTTTGATATAATGGAATAACTGATTAGGTTGAATATCAGTTTGGGATTGCATTCACATATCACAACTGGTGCCTTGCTCTAGCGGGTGAGGCGTTTGTTTGTGTGTTGATAGACCAGTGTTTGATCTTGGCTAGCGACAAACTTTTTTACAAATTTAACCAGGAATAGTGCCATGTTGGCATTTCCATG
Source organism: Chrysanthemum lavandulifolium (assembly GCA_022545495.1). Classification (NCBI taxonomy): domain Eukaryota; kingdom Viridiplantae; phylum Streptophyta; class Magnoliopsida; order Asterales; family Asteraceae; genus Chrysanthemum; species Chrysanthemum lavandulifolium. Next base: position 48,368,983 of record CM040246.1, on the reverse strand, counting down.
TCATCATAATGCTCCATGTCAACATTAAAATGCCTAGTAAGCATTAGTGACGTGGCATATGTAGTCTCATATATATGTATAGATTTAAGAGCTAAACTTTATAGTTTAGTAGATGAGGAGGGGAGGAGTTTATATAAGGCTATTATATAAAAAGATTTTTATACTCTCATTAAATACTAGTTATAATACGATTTGGATGCACGCACGGGGTTTTCACAAATAAATTTTGTAATGATATGTGTAATAAATGGATATTCTAGCTAAATTGTCCACCGATAAAAACACACAGTTTTAAAAAAAACATAATTATTAATATTTTAATTTTTTTTACTTTTCGTAGATAGACAATTTTACCATTAATTAATTCCGCATTTTGAAAGTTTGAATTAACAATTTCTCATAAAAGTAATACGATGATCTCGATTAAATTTATGTATCTATTTTAGTAGTTGAAAATTATTTTGAGATAACATAAAAAGGAAACGTGAACAATTAATTTATGACGGATTAAGTATTTTTAGAAAAAAATAATCGCCTACGAATTATAAAAACACAAATAAGCATCTTAACCGTAGAAAAGAAGTATCGGAGCTTGCTTATTTCGAGTTTCTATAATGAATCAAACAATTATCTTTTGTGGTTCTATAGTGCTTGCGAACATATTTAGTTGTTAAAGGTCGATAACTATGTCAAGTATACAATATTTGTCACTCCGTAATAAAGTAGCAACAAAAGATCTATAGCGTGTGACTTCTAAGTAACACATATCAGTAAGAGCTTACTGCATTCCCAAAATACAATATCTTGTTCCTTTGTTAAAACGCTTACTTTTCTCTTTTCTTATCTTCATGTAATACTATTTCCAATATAAAAGTCTTGATGGATTTGTATATTACCAATAAGACTTTTCATAAGACCAAATACTTTTAGTTTATTACTATAAGACAATTAGATAATGCCTATTAGAATGTGAAAAAGACATATGCAATAGCTTTGAATCCATCAAGTCAACAAACACGACTTCTTGATCTTAATCATCTATATTAAGCTAGTAGCAATCCTTAGATGAACTATCAGTTTACAAAATAATGACATTGATCATCCATAAGGTGTTCATGCCTCAAGAAATTATTCCTGGTCACAGATCAGGTTCTTTTGATTGATTAAATTTTATTAGTGAATACGTACATGTTTCTTAAACTGGGAAGTTATTCACGAATCACAATAACCTTCATCCTTATTTCCAACTCTTTTTCTAGTTTTAAAGAGTTTGGCACTTCATATGTACTATTCAGCTTTTTATGTATTTTAATACACCACTACTGCTTTAACAACCTCTTGTATAATGCATCAAACACCTATTCAACACACAATAAATTGGAAGTTGGATTTAATTTAATGATAGAGACAAATATGTGCATCATATACGAAGCAGTGCATCCTTCTCGATAATTAAAATCACTTGAATCATGTCCTCTCATTAGCTCGAGATGAAATTGTAGCTGCATCATAAACTTGCCCTTTTCAGGATGATATTAATCTGGATCATGAAACCCAATCTGGATCATAAAACCCATCTATCAACCCATTTAATGCAAACTTCATTGGTCCATACCGTTGAGCTAACGGCTTAAGCCCTTGGTGGTGATAAGTGTTAAATTTAATCTTCATCTTCTTGTCCTCAAACGAAACCGTAAGCCATTCATGCAAAGGGGTACTCTCAATAATTAATTAAGCTTAATTTATGGAACACATGCCTCCATCCTAAGTTACAGCCAATTTATGCAACATATAAATGACAGATTATTTTTGAGGATGAACTTTTCTACATCTCACAGAACTATGAACCTTGTACTTAGCATTCAGCCGCACACAGAACAATTTTAATTAAGCAAAACATTATTTTCAGAAGAGAAATTTTGAGCCTTCATTTCAAAACACATTTTAAACATATATGAAATTATATCCACTAATAAAGACCTCATTTATTCGGGATGAACTCGTACCCACCAAACTTTTGATGTATAAAAAAATAAATTTATTAGTTTAACTTTTTGTTTGAAAAAGCTAAATTTATTAGCTTAACTAAATTTATTAGTTTAACTTAAGAAGTACAAAACTTAGGATTAGCTATTTAGCAGGATAAGACAATGTACCATTGTCTCAAATTCTATTGTGCTCTAACCCTTCAAACACCCATGTATGTTAGATAGTTTAAGAACGTATTGTATGCTCCCAGTGCTAGAGATGGGAAACTGGGCAATCTTTTGAAATGGGTCAGTCCAAAATGAGTGTTAATATATTTTTGGAAAATTCCTACCGTAGGTTAAATGCATTTAAGAATAAGACTCACAGGCGAAGTTCCATGATCCCCATTTTCACAAAATCTTCTTTAATACATTGATTTTTGCTGATTTCAGCCCTCAAATGCATCATGCAAAAAACGGAAAATAATTACAAAAAACTTAGCTGAAATTTATAGATACAAAGAATCTTCTCCACAAGCATCTAATTTCCACAATCAAAATCACCTAGTGGCTTAGAGACAAACAAAAATTACGCAAAAGAGGCTAAATTAAGAATCAAGAATTTAGAAGTTCAAAGACAATAAGCTTACTCAAACACCACTGAAGAGATTGAATGATAATATTAGTTAAAGATGGCAAATTTAACCCATTTATATACAAATGGGTCAACTTGGTTTATGTTTAAAAGTTGTCTGCAATGCGTTCAAATGCATAAAAAGTTCCAAATTGGTGTAATATGAAAAATAAGAAAAGATATTATTGATGCAATAATATAGTTTTGTAAATATTAACACATTAATTGTTGATGAGCATATTTAAGTAACAAAATAAAGGATTGGCCCAACCTAATACAACATGTTTTGACCCATACAAAAATTTACCATTTACACATCACCCAACCCGTTTGTCCCGCCCATTTTGCCAACACTAATGTTCCTAAATCAGTTAATTCTAGTACTAACATGACGTAAGATTTTCTCTCAGCTTCATTCCAGAATTTATATATCATCTTTCAAGAAACTTGACAGTCATTACTATTATTAAAGGCACACCTATGGAAGACTGAGAAGCACATACCATCAAGTAAACTAATGCGTTACTAAAACAATAACAAAATAAGTTTAAGAAATTATATATTATCTTTAGATACATCAAATACCATAAAGTTGCATTTTTCTTATTTCGCATAACGGCTCACCTACCATGTTTTTACAGCTCCCTTTGTGCCACTTGAGAAGCTAGGAAATTCTTCTTTTCCCTCCCAATAATAAAATCCTTGCTTTAGCAATGCCTCCTATTGAAGAAACATGAAAACAACTATGCGACTATAACATTAAAGATAATTAATCAGGCAACTCTACATTTATCTCTTCCAATAAGCTAATCATGTATTAAGCTTACCCGAAGACCTTTTTAAATCATGATCATATTGCTACCTTATTAGATTATGGACAACATTATTGTAAATTTTTGTTCATAAACATTAAACATTAACATGTTATACGTTATCAAAGGATTCTAGAAATTATAACTACAAAAATATTTTATTCCATATATCGATATAGCAAAAATGAAAAGAAAAAAAAATCATAAACAGATTTCCGTCAGCAAGAAAATGTAGAGCCTTTGCCATTTATATAAATTATGAAACAATTTTGTTTTTTGTGGAATTTTGTATCCAAACATTTAAAAGGGACGATGGAACGAATCTGAGTTACATAATTACCGTATTGATCTCGTGCATGATCATAAACCGAGTCCCAAATCTCATCCGATACAAATTGATTCTGCAATTCATCTTGTAAGCCTTTAAGTTTACATGAAAAATTAAACACAATTAGAAGAACCTGTGTGGTTGTGTCTATCGTAATTTGTGTGGTTGTGTCTATCGTAATTTGAGGGAGATCTTCTAGAATGACCTCTTGTGGATACCTAATGGCTTGCGAATCCTACCTCAAACTTGTCTTTCGTTAAGTAGTATCCACCTTAAGCATGTCTTTCAACTACAACCATGACATATGGTCCAAGCTTCGTTGCTCAAGAGAATAGAAATCGGTGTACCCTACAACACGACATGGATATAAAAATAGCCCTTACATACCTTGATTTAAGGTAAGTTGAGCTCAATCATAAGCCACAGGTTGTAGCCCAGGCTCTCTATCACCCACCACTGCAAATGCGCAAATGTAAGTTCCCACATAAGCTCATATCAGATATTTCATCAACTTTCCCAACCCTGCATTTGTTTTATCAAATCGTAGAAGTTATTTTGGACTTCTTATATCTTATTGTTGTTAAGTTGTAGTAGCAGTTACAATGAGCCACCCAAGACAGGGAGACGGTAATAAAATAGTAATACTAAAAGAATGATAACTTAATGACTAACCCGTAAAATCAAATTTGAACCCTAACCTCGATTTAAACCCAAAACTCAAGGTCCTGGTCACCGCCATTAAGAATAATCCCGTCTGATCAAAAGGACCTCTAATCCATGCTTTTAACAAAACCAAACAAAACTCATTGTGCACATACCATACGCTCTATCCTGGCCACTTCAAGAATATCATACAAAACCAAACCCTTTCTACAAAAAGTCAAAAGAAAATAATAATTGAAGTTCAAATGAAACTGAACTATTATAATCAATTCTGAAGCATACCTACTAATCAAAATTCAATCTTTTTATGAATCGAATGGCACACACAAATAAAAAACACTAAATTATTACATAAATCACTATCTTGTGGATTAATATACATTTAATTCGTAAAAAAGGAAATTACCTTAGATTAATAGATTGAGTGATGTTGATTTAGGGTTAAAAATCACACCGTTTGGCCATTGAGGAATAGGTGAAGGAATGGAATCACTACCACAACACTTGATTCAAAACATATTTTGTTCAATCTGTTTTCAAATCGCCGATCAAATCACCTTAATAGATTTGATTTTGTAGGGGTAGATCGCTAGGTAAAAGAAAAGATGGAAAAGGGGTAAAAGAAAAGATGGAGCTTGTGTGCAGTGATGAACTTGTCACTTCCAACACCAGGTAACATGTGACTGCACGATTTTTTCAACCATTATTGATCCCTGAAAGCAAAGCAAAAAGAAAATATAAATTATTAATCCATAAATAGTCCGTCATTACAAAGATAAGCGTTATTTCATCGAAATACCTGATGTAGCCTTCTTAGGTTGTGTACATGTAGCACTGGAGGCCAAAATGAAGCAATTCCTATCAGAAACCATAAACAAAACAAACGGTTGAACAAAAGAAACATTCTTCTCACAAAAAAATATACTCCAGCTAATAACAAATAGCACACCAAAGTACTTGTTGAGGCTGAATAAATAACTCTATATTTTCACTTAATAAAGAGAGCATGAACTTTGTATTTAGATGAAAGCGCAACAATGAAGTAGAAATTTCTGAATAATTATCAAGAAAAAAAATAGTAACATGAACAGTTACTATTAAATTAAATTATCAAAAATCTCAATTTATAACAAAGTCATGAATGTATATAACGCATGTGAATCAACAAAGCCGTGAAGCTTGTCATCTACATGCTGAGAAGTCACAAAGCAATCAGCAATGGTTATGTGTATGTTTCTAATCTCAAGTAATCAAATGGCCCAAATAACAATCAATTCTTAAAAAGAGAATGTGTCAAATGATTTGAACAATTCATAACAGAGCTGCATTCCTTTTTCTAAACTAATTCAACAATACTAAACTAATATTTGCAAACAAAACAATCAAAACAACAAATTTGGCTTAAAAGTTGAAAACCCACCATCAAGTTTTGATATTTTTGCCTCGGGATTTAATCTTTACCAAAAATTTACAAAGAACCTAAATTAATACATAAATCACCAAGTCGATAATTAATATAAGTTAAAATAACTAATCAAAAAACATACCTCAGATATCAAACTATGGGGTGTTGATCTACGTTTTTTTTTTTCCGCTTTGCTTATAGTGATGAATGTGGATAGTGAGGGATTTGATTGCTATGAACCGGAGCATCATGGAGTTTCTTTGGTTGAGTAAATGAGCGAATCCCGTTGGGTTTTTATTATTTACATTTAGATCCTTGACAATTAAAGAATTACCATCAACCCCATGTGTATTATTTAATTTTTCCCTAATCAATTTATAAAACGAATTTTTGTAATGTTTGACCAAATTGGATTCAATTTTGACTTTCAATTAACCAATCATATCGCTTGATTTTGTCTACGTGGCAAAATCGAGCTTTCCTATTGGTCCAATTTTTTTCAATAAGAAGGGTTTTGCAAAACCACTGAAATGATGTAATTCTTTTATTATATAAAAGATTAGTGTAAGATAATGTATTCTCAAAATTGCTTTTGTGTGTTTTTTTTTTTTTTTTTTTTTTTTTTGACTCCATTGTTTATTATTTGAACTAATATTGTTTTAGTTATGGTTTTTCTTTTATTTATGATTGTAGTAATATTTTCATCATAAACGGAAAATTTTTAGATATAAATGAAGGCTAAGAGCATGGAGTATCACGGCGGAAAACGTTCGCCACTCCAACGTGGCACCCTCGCCACTTCTCGCCGGCCACTGCCACCACACCAGCCACCCTCGCCGATCCCCAATTCGCCACTCCAACGACACGGAAGAAGACAAAGAAGGTGACAGAGTTTTATTTTCTTTTTTTGATTTTAAATTTCGTTTTGTGTTTCAGTGTGTGTGAGTATGTGTTTTTAGTGTGTGTGTGAGTATGCGTTTTGTGTTTCAGATTTAGGGGAAGAAGGAATTAATGTCAAGTTTGTCAAAAATGGTCCATCAAGTATGTATTGTTTTTTTTAAGGGCATCAAGTATGTATTGTTTTTGGAAGATGTTATATTTAAATGAGGCTATTCATATGTAATATTTTAATATTAGTAAATTACATAAATTATTTTTTTCCTATTTATTTGGTACTTTTGTCATAGTGAGTTATAAAACCATTTGTTTTTTGATATATTTTGTTTTGAATGACAAATTTCGAGTTGTTAGAGAATTTAATGAATGTTGCTGGTTCTTCACCGGTTGTATCTAATTGTTGATTGCGAATAATTAACTAAGTACATGCACCTACAAAACGTCCCTTCAAACACAAACAAATGATAAAGAATAATCTCCGTAGTAGCATATGCTCATTTGTACAAATTCTAGGTGTGTAAAACTAACATTAATTAAATTTGTAATTTCAAAATATCACTCTTTTTGCTAAATAAAATACTAAAGTGCACACAATGTATTAATACATTAGTTAACAAACTTTCAACCCAACAATTTAACACTAAATAAGTTTATACTTTTTAAGAACCCGTACTCAATTATTTAACACATGTATATGGTATGCTGGAATTGGTTTTAATACATGGCGAATGCTGAGTGGGCAGCGCAAGATAACACTTTTCTTTTAGTGTACAATCTATGTTTCACGACAAATGTTAAGCACACGACGCAAGAAAACAACCCTCTTCTTTAATGTACAACTTATATTATCAGAATTGTGCAACGTTATAATGCTGCATATGTTCTTTGCCATAGGCATACAGGTTACGTAGTTCTAGTATTTGTACATGGCTAGTTGCATACAAAAGTAGAGTGGTAACAAAGTGTTTTGGCTATCACTAAACTATTTTACATAGGCTTACGTGAACGGAGTCATTCCTGCTTTGTTCTTTTGGAGCCACTCTCCGGCTGATCATATGGGTCGCCTCTTAGCAGCTCTCACGAACCGATGGCCTCGGCTGTTGTGGGTTGGCAGCAGTGCGGTCGTCAACTGGTTTTGTTTCTGCGGTGGCTTCAGCACGCACTTGCAAGATCTCGGTAGGAGGCGTTGATGGTGGCGTGTTCTTGCGCTGCTGCGCAGCCGTTGATGTGCCCGTTGCAGCAGATAGTTGCGGTGTCTTTGGTGAGGCTGGTGCGACGGGTAATGCCTCTGCTGAAGCTACGTCGACCGCTCCTTACCGGTATCGTCTTGGGGACCAGTCAGACAAAGCACTTCATTCGTTTGTTGAAGCTCGACGACCTCGGACTCTGGAACTGGCTGAGGTCCTGTCAGCAGGTGCGGTCCGCTCTCCATGGCAGCGTCGAGGATAAATACTGGGTTTTCTTTTGTTGATTCTGATGAAAAGTGCAGCTGAAACAAATGCGTTGTCCCTTCAAGTGCAGTGAGGCGGGAGGTAATACATACGGATTGATGTTTCCTTGTTCAGACACTACCTTATTGCATTCAAGGACCATTGAATGTGCCTCGTTACTAAAGCACGTAAGTATTAGTGCGCGGTACTGTTGGAGATCGAAATTCTGAAGCTGTAGCTGAGAAATGGCAAATGCAAAGTTAAAGAATCAGAAGTTGTGCATGGTTGTGATATAAAGCGATGCAACTGCTGTACTAATGTTACCATTAAAAGTTGTGAACCATATACCTGTAGTCGTTTGCTTCCTGGGGTTCGGTGGTGGGCAGTGGCCGTGCGGGCGGTCATCAAAGATTTTGCAGCGGCAGGTTTTGCAACGGCGAAAGTACCAGGCCCTGTCGCCGAGAACTGCTATTACACTGGCTACGACCGTGAACCTTACATTCTGACAAAATCAGTGCAGAGTGAGTGTATTTTTGGCAAGTGTGGGCTGTTGAGAATGGTTAATATTTACCGTTTGATTGCGCGGGTCTTCTCAAGAAGTTCATCTATCGTTGTTCTGTTTCTTAGCTTTTCTTGTTCAATATCATCAAATCTTTGTGAGCGAATGTTCTGTATAACGGTGGAGCTAATAACTCATTGTACCTATAAACAAATAACGTTGGAGATGAGTATTTGTGGAAAGGAAAGAATGGGTTTGTGTCTTGGGAAGCACCATTATGGCTATTTATCTGTATGTAATTTATTTCACTAAGTGTATATCTCACATGCTCAATATGTATTCTGTTTCTGGAATCGCTGGGTTCATATAGTAGTAAGTGGCCACGGTACTTGAGAGCTGCAACCCTGTGTTTATGTTAGTGGCGGTTAGAATATGTCGTAGTTAATTTGCATGCAAAGTAAGAGTCAGAGCCCGTGAATACCCCCATATGTTTTGACCCAGCAAGAAGTAACAGCCATGACAGTTGGCTTCGGTTCTCTATCGTAGGCGTCCGTGTCAAAGTCCCGCTTTTCATTCCACAAAGTAAAACGAACTGTATTACCCTGTAAATATGTACAAACATTAGAGATGCAGGCGAACACGGTGTGAAAAAATGTCAATTAATTAGAACTACTCCAAGTTACGAAGAACGATATCCCTCCACACGACCGGTCTCTGGTTTCCGCTACCGGTTGGCGCAGGTCACCCACATGGAGGACACAACCGATGTAATCTGCAGGTATGGAGCATGCATTGAGAATAGGTACCCATCCGTAATCAACAATGTAAGTGATTTGTACCTGTCAAAATGGCATCATTCTGATATGCTCGCATAGGCAGTTCATTGAACGACGCGAAATTGAAGTAGTGTTCTGGAAGCGAGCTTGGAAAATGGCTGGGCGTCGGTTAATCTGCCAAGCATGACTACAAAGTTGTTTGGCAAAGTCTGCATCCATTTTCTTGTATCTAGCAAACGAAGCCTGTTATAGTATATGCATTGCCGATTTGAAGGAGGCTTTCAAAGCGACCCGTTCCTTTGGGTCAACGTTTGCTTGGATCGCCCCTCCTGCAGGATATGTGTGAAAGAGTCAGGTGTTTACAAAGCAACAGAATCTAATCGAGCAAGAGCTTGCATGTGGTGTTACCGTTTGGTCAAGTAATATAAAAGTCAAAATTGCAGGTTTTGCACCGCGAGCATAAGTAACTGTCCATTTACGGTAGACCTTAATTCGGATGGCTTTTCCTATATCAGACGGCCTAATAGTTGAAACGGGGATAACTTGGAGGTCTGCGACAGGTCTTTTACCCGCCAACTTTGCTGTTGTGGTCAAATCCTGGCTAGTGGACATGCTCCTGCAAGTACAACAACAGCTATCGGCTGTTAGGCACAGACAATATATGAGTACAACAAATGCAAACATAGGCTACATCGGAAGCAAGTCACATAGCAAAGGTAAATACATGTAGCAGACAACAGTTACCGACGATAAGAGGCAACGCGATATGCATTTACCTTAAGTTGAAAAGTATATCGCTAATACATACGAAGAGGCACATTGTTCCTGCCTGTGGCAGCTGATATAATAAGTCACGGAATGCCTGGGTGTAGACCTAGGTCCGAATATAAAAACGCACGAAAAAGCTGTGCAAGTGAACGGTGTTGGATCTGTAAAGCAGTAATTGTGTATCCTTCTGTATATAAACTGCGCATATAAGTATAAAGCGGGCACAACTAAAGCATATATACAGACCTGTGTATTGTGAGGAACTAAACTGTAAGCTAGCCTATAGAAGAAACATAGTTTACGTAATATAGGAGTCTAAAAGGCTTGTAAATGTACACCTAATGAGCCAGGGACTAAGAAAAGCCAAACAGTGATCGATGTGTATGTATTTCTTATGCGGGTTCCATATGGAAAAATAAGTAAAATTCGGAAATAAGTAAGTGTCAAGCGTTGGCCTACTACGATCAACGGAGATCGCAAGAAAACACACGACAGTATCCGAGATCGTCACGAAAAAACCTCATTTCTGACAATGTTTTCTAGAAATCTCTGTATACGATATTCTTCGTCGTGTTAGGAAGCCTGCCCAGTTGATTGCCGGCCAGAATCCTTAACCCTGCAGGGGCGTGGCTCTTGAAAGGCAACATACAATTGACCGTGTCCAAATATCGGCTCGGCAAATAGATGCCTATCTTATTTAGCGATTGCCCTTGGCTTTTGTTAATGGTCATCGCGAACAAACTTTCACCGGGAATTGTTGCGCTTGAATATGAACGGTAGCTGTTCTTCTCTGTTGAATAGCATTATTCGTGGAATAAACACTTTCTGCAGCATTCGTGTGCCGGTGATAATCCTTGCTTCTAAAACCCTTGCCATCATCTGTGTAACAATCATTCTTGTCCCATTGCATAGCCCCGGCTAGATTCAGGTTCGCAATAGCATAATGGGCGCTCCCTTTTTCAGCTCAAGATTATGAGGCGGTATACCAGCAAACGATAATGTATTCAGATATTCAATTGGATACAGCAATTCTGTAGCACCGCCGTCGTTACCACGCGGTACGGCCTCGTCGGTGCTGGCATAGGTGTGGCCGACACCAGCTAGCGTCTGCAAAACTGCCGAATTTATGGAATCTGCGGTGTCATTCTTGGGACACACAATAGCTCTTTCTTGCAACGCTTCTAGAGTTGGTGCCTGTAATATGGCATCGTCATAGATAAAATCTATAAGTTCCTGTTTAGCATTTTCAGAGTCAGGGATACGATACATCTCAGGTATCTGAAGCCACGAAGCATTTTCTGGATCCCCGTCGTCTTGTTCTCCAATAACTCCGTCGCCTACATCCAATACCCATTGAGAGAAGGCTCGTACGTGTTCTGTGTGCTCCGTCGGTGTTTGTGTGGTGGACAGCCTCATATTTTCTGTTAAGCGATGTACCTTGAAATGGTTCCAGAGATAAGACTGTGTAATACAGGATGATATGATATGCTGTTTGGTGGCCCTTTTCTTGACGGGCAACGTTTGCCTGAAATGTCTGCCAAGGATGACAGTTTTGCCGCCAAAGACACGGGACGGAGCATCCAGAAGATCCCGCAAGGTCCTGTCAAGAGCCTCGAAACATTTGCGCTCGCTCATAGGGGCCTCGTCCCAAATAACAACGTCAGTCTGTATAAGTAGTTCTGCCAAGTGGGTGTGTTTTTTTATAGTACACATAGACTCGTTGGTGATATCGAGAGGAATCTTGAACCGGGAATGTGCTATGCGACGGACGGCAAAAAAGCGAAGCAATCCCAGAAGAGGCAACCGCAAGAACAATCTTCCGCTGCGCTCGAGCGCATATATTATACTCTTCCACGAAGGTTTTTCCGTCCCGCCATGACCATATACAAATATAAGTTGTTGCTTGTGATTCAAAACGGCATCCATAACAGTATCGAAGAGGGACCGCTGCTCGTGGTTAAGGCGCGGTACCAAACGGTCTCGCTCGCTGGCCATCAGTTCCGGATCGTAGTTTCTTTCTTCCATAATTGTTCTATTACGTAAAATGTCCAATAAACGGCGGGATGGCAGTTGCAAATCGAAATCCGTAACAGATTTTCCATAGAACCTGAGGGTTGCTTCGAGGTCATACAAAATCCCAGCCTGCAATTCTGCGTCGGTCAGGTTAACTTCAGGCGTATGCAGCAACTGCGACATCATCAAGGGAATATCATCACTCATGATCCGCCAGTGTTTATTCCAAAGAGATACTGGGCTGGCGACGTCGCAAAATATCAAAATCTGACAGAAAAGCTGCCTCAGTTCAGCGGCCGTGCCAAGCAAGGCTGCCTCAACCAATGCAAGTGACCATTCTCCATCCCCCGCAAGCAAACCCATTGCCTCGCACGCAGCCCTGTTCGTGGGATAAACGTAATCGTCGACCGTCCGGATTCCCGAAACGACGTGCACCCTTTTGATGACACAACAATAACCTCTGATAGAACAAATCGCCAGCGCTGGGATGTACGTCGCCAAACGACCAATAGAAGGCTTATTCAAATTACGCCTAGGTGACCAGTATTTCTGTGATGTGTATCAAACGAATTCGACGGAAGCGTAAATATGTAAGGTGGCGGCCAAGTGTGGAATGCGCATTAAAATCCAGCCATTGTGTCAGTGTGGTTTTCTTGTTACTCGGATTGCCGACGACTGATTCTAAAGGTTCGTTTGTTCGAAACAGAACACGTTGCATATTTTCAAGATGGACAGCCAATATCTGTACCGCTGGATCCCGTGGTGAATGTCAAACCGAATATCGCCAACAGGCTTCGTGTGGGCCAATGTATCGTGCATCCAAGTAATTCTTTATTTCATCGACTCCGATAGCAGGTTGTCTGCTGGTCGAGGCAGCATCTCCGACAGACCTCGCAATTTGCGTAACAATCCGGTCCGTGCCCTTTAAAATATACTTGAACAAATACTTAATCAACATAGTCCATTCACAATATTCGACGTTGATGTGCGCATAGAATCTTCTGAGAAGCGACATATTATGCGACACGACATAACCATTGTCTAGTTCAACATTCTGGCGCACAGTAACACCGCCAAAGGGACGCCTTCGATAATGAACATATCCTTTCCTATCAATGGTCGTTGCATCTGAGTAAGGCTTAGGAAATCCTTTGTTGCATCTATCTCCACCCTTCATACAAACGGCTAACAAATTTGCGAGACCACAGGGCCCGTGCATCATCAATTCAGTAACTATACGATACCCTTCAGGATCAGTATTCCTATCCGGTAACTCCGCAGACACATAGCGATCAACGTCTGCGTTTGTATGTACTCTTGAGTGCTCCTCAATCCACAATAACAAATGACAATGCGGCAGCCCACGCTTCTGAAACTCAACGGTGTACAAAACTGCATAAAGTGGTTAAGGAGTTAGCAACGCATGAGGAAAGGAAAAGGTGTACAAGAAAATGCAAACACATAAGGAAAAGGCACCTGCAACAACCGCCCAAAAGGACGAAAGTCACGTAAGTATGCAACCAACTGGTGTATTTTCTGCTCGAATACACGGTCGACTACATCTGGTCTGTCGGCAACTGTAACAGTGGGAAGTCTTGCATGAAGTCTAATATTTCCGGCCATTTGACATTGCATGTGAACGTAATAAAAAACGACGGATTCTCGTGAACCCGGCATATCGCTAATGCGTCTAGATAGTGACTATACATATACCGTGGTCCCCCAACGAAGGATGCTGGCAGAATAGTCCGCATTCCAACCTCTGATCCGCTCCGGTCACCTCGCGCTATGGCGTCGTACAACCCCGCCAGGTAATCATTTCTGATATCGTCTTGATGCTTGCGAATGTAATCTAACCGATACTGCTCGACACTACAATAGGCCGTCACAACATACTGCTGAAATAACCTGCCCCCCCTCGTTAGCAAAGTATATTGCTGAAAACGCTCGTGAAGCTGATATGCGTAGTACATTTTAACAGACAATTTCTTGTCTTCGTCGACCGTATGAGTACTCATGTCCCGTAACCGAAGACCAATGTGGAAACCGTCTTCACCATATATAAAAAGCAACGGAAACTGTAGCGACATGTAAGACGGGTGCAGTTTACTGACCCTCTCGGGGTCCCCGGCACGCCTGTGGATAACGACATCAAATTCAGTACCTGTATCAGGGCCACCTTCATAAACGATTGCGCCTATCGAGTCGCCAGATGGCAGTTCATGTTGCCTAGAACCCGTCACTGCAAAGAGTCTGATCTTAAATTCTGGAACTTCTCTTCCCCGGAGCAAGTCCCGTGCGGTTCTAAAAATCTGAACCAATTCATTGTGATCGTCTAGTAAATGAATGAGTTGTTGCACAATATCCGGATCCAATGTCCGCCCACCCCCATCAAAATGGCGCAACCGGTTTTCAACCTCGTTGTCAGTGTCAAAGATATAAAGCTGTAAGAACCGAGGGTCACAGTCGGCCGGCGGACAAAGGCCACCAATCCGATGGTATATCTGACCTGAGAGTTTGAACACGTACGGCTCGCGACCTCTGTTTATCGAATCGTCAATGTCAGCCCCCAAAGAAGTCATTGTAAACATCGAATTATAGGCCCTTATATTGTCCATAAAGTCAGAGACCGTAAATAACCGCTGCAACCGAAGAGGGTAGTCGAGTTGATGGCGAATACCACCCTGCCACCCATACAACATCGGTGATATTAGGAAACCGGACTCCGCCATGCTGTAAGCGCTCTTCAAACCAAAACAACGCACCGCAATGACAACAGACTCTGTCACAGCGACCCAATGAAGCATAGGTGGATGGTGCCCTGAAAAGCGGAACCGCAAATTAAGCGAAAATAACAAACAACCTATCGGCAACAATACACCCGTGACACAACAATTAAATATAAACCGTGCTAATACCTGCAGCGTTTGTCGCCGGAACGGCCGTGGACGCGGAGCGCGGCGCTCCCTAGGCGCGAACGGGACGTTGGCCTACGACAAAGACAGACAATAAGAAGACGAAGGGGCAAGTGAACATACGAAAAGAGCAGTGAAAGCAAACCCATTAAGAACCTAATAATATAGACTCTGCAAAAGCGGAGACAGAAAACATACGCTGGCGAAGGCGCGGGGGCGCTGGTGCGGGCGTCGAAGCGTTGGGAGCGGAAGCGGCGCAAAGGCTGGTCACTTTGGACGGCAGCAGCACACGAAAGGCTGTCAGAAGAACCTACGATAGATGAAGCAAAAGAGTCAAGGAACAAACATAGATCATAAAAATAAAACATGTAGACACATGGTTCCAGAAAATACCGGCGGCACAGGCGCACGGACGCCAAAAGAACGATCCGATGCGGAGCTGCGGTCATGTCAATGTTAACAGAAAAGGAACAGTAGCTGAAGAGTCCGGGCAACTGCGATGAAAGAGGCAAAAGTTATAGGCGGATAATAAAACACACGAGGGCTGGTGAAACAGAAAAAGCAAGAAAAAAACAAAGGTCAACCATCAGGAGGCCGCAAAACCGGACGAAGACGAACGCGCCTGCAAAAGGGACTGGCAGTCGTAGGAGGATAGGTCAGCGGCGAAATAGCCATAGGCATAGTAGAAGGAGATCCCGATGCAGCACGGCCCTGATGTGGGTGACTGTCAATGTCAAAAGAAACACGAACGGATGAGGTCGATGCACCTGCGATGGCAAAAGCAAAAGGTGAGACCATATGGTAATGTAAAGGACAAAAGCGGAACTGACAAAGGAAAAGGAAAACACAAACACCAGGTGCCAATGATCTACAAAACCAAATTGAAACACGAAACCTGATTAATTAAAAACCAATCGAATAGTTTAAAACAACACGAAAAACAAAGGCACATGTAGGAGGACTAACCTTGCACGGTAGTTTGAAGCGGCAATGAGCAGTTGAGGCCCGACAGCAGCTACACCGACAACAACAGAAAAACAATGAATACCATAAAACACTAAGACGTAAACAGGTAAAAATTAAATCACAGAAACAGCAACAGTCGTACACTGATTTGGAGCAGAGGAAGCACACCAGAAACAGGAAAAGCACCGGAAAAGCACCGTTGGCGGGCCCGCCAACGGAATGCAAATCTGTGGTAGCGCAATTGAATACATATGCAACAAACATCGGAGAACCATAAAAGCAAAAAATTACCAAAGGAAAAGTAACTAACCATGAGAAGGCAATGGCGGAGCATCATCCACTTTGGCCTTTCCTTTCCTAGATAATTACCGAGGGCGGCAAGTGCTGAGAACGCCTAACATAAGGATCACCAGAAGAAGCAGGCTCATTAATGACAACCCCACCAAACATCCTCATAGGTGTTGACCCAAGAGTATCCCAAACATCATCAGGAACCAAACAATCATTCACATCCATAAAATCCCCAAACCGATCTCCTTGATCAACGACGGAATCCGAAACGGAAGTAGAGGCCACCAAAAAGGATCACCAAGAGTGGAAGTATTCGGAATAGGCCTAACCGAAGAATCAGTAACAATAATAGGACTACCAGCGACCGATTCATCCTCCTGTAACCTATAACCACTGCTATTTCTACGCACAACCCTACTCTTAAATTTCATGTTCCACAGCCCACGTTAAGATAGACAAAGAGGGAACTCCTAGACACCCAAAGACAGGATATAGCAAAGAAAATAGAAGCAAGCGAAAACAAACGGAAAAACAACGGAAACACGCATCCCAAATAAAAGAAAGAACAATAGGCAATAACCTAACTACCAATCACCTACCTTGAAGGAAAGCAAGAGATGAAAGAGATACAGCGGAGATAAAAATCGGCACCGGTAAGTAGAGGATGAGTCTGTATGAAGACACGTATGGAAGAGAAGCCACGTATCTGAAAGCATATATGAAGTTATCCAGTATGCAAAAAGCAGATATGAAGTTATCCACTATGCGTCGGTTTAGAAAGAGGCCGAATAAAGGGAACAATGGGCCGAAGAAGAAACCCCCAAAAAAAGGCCCACAGACGCAAGAGCCCTAAACGACGGCGCATGCTTCCGTTTCGTGTCCACATTTTATATATATAGTAATTCTACGTACCACGTATCATATCGGTTCACTTCACATGTGTTAAAGACACACTTTAAGGGTTCCATCTACCACACACCGATTATTACAACCCAAATTGTATTTCGATGAAAGGCCGGTCCACATATGAAATTACACTTATATAAACTAAGGGCCCGTTTGGTTTGTTGCTAGGAATGACAATGGGTATCGGATTTGGAATGAGGTGGAATGACAATTGGTATGAAAAAGTGTATCATTACGATTGTTTATGTTTGGTTGATAAAATATGGTATGAAAAAGTGTATAGATATTTGAATTTTGTAGTGGAAAAAAGAAGGGCCCACAGAAATGGATTTCATATATACCAAATTGGTGTGTAATGAATCTATGACTATGATATACCCATTTCATTACCGGGCCTACAAAACAAAACAAAACAAACACGGACTATGACTTTGAAAGTCATAGTCTCATTCCCATTCAACCAAACCAAACGCGCCCTTGCAAAAACTCATCTAGTTCTCATCACCAACATTTTCTCTCCCATTACAAAAACTCATCTAGTTCTCATCTCATCTCCTTCATCCAAATCAATCAAATAATAAGCCCTTCGAATCGAACCATACAAACACAAATCGCACCCAACCTATGTCTTTATGTTCTGCAAATCCAAATCAAGAAAGCCTTTTAA
The DNA here is from genome assembly GCA_022545495.1 of Chrysanthemum lavandulifolium. Classification (NCBI taxonomy): domain Eukaryota; kingdom Viridiplantae; phylum Streptophyta; class Magnoliopsida; order Asterales; family Asteraceae; genus Chrysanthemum; species Chrysanthemum lavandulifolium. The sequence continues at coordinate 48,351,046 of CM040246.1, read as the reverse complement.
TGGCTTCAAGATCCTTTAGAGGTCTCGGGTAGGTGAAGGTTTTATTTTTATTTTTTATTTTTTTATTTGTGTTTGTTGTTTAAATCGAATTAATGTAAGAATGGAAACTCTTTGGTTTTGTTTTTTTCATGAAAATATTCGGAAATTAAAAGAAGTTATTTGCTTCTATTATTGGATGATGATAACTCAAACGAATCTAAAATGGGTGAAAGTTTTTGTTTTGATTTGTTTTTTTTCCTTTAACCGAATGAAAGTAAGAATGAAACCCGTTTGGTTTTGTTCTTTTCTTAAAAATATTCGGATATTAAAAGAAGCTATTTGCTTCTATAGATAGATGATGATTTAGTAATTTTGAATCTTTGAAGGTTTTGATACGACTCAAACGAATCTGAGATCTTTGCTTTTGTTCTTGTATGTGTCTTGCGGTGTTAGGATGTAGATGAGAGTTGAGGAGTGATGAGTTTTGGTTTCGACCGATGTTGTGTAGACCGAGGTTTATGTGGTTGTCATTTATAGGCTCTGGCCCGGAAGGCGGAAGGCCTAAAGTCTTCATTAAGAAGATTTATGGTTGTTGTAACCACCATATGGTTTGTATGCCATGTGGTTTAACTCCTGCGACCTATTGACCTTCCGTAACACCATCCTTCACAACATTCAATTGTACGAATTGAATGATTTCAACTCATGAATGTAGTTTATACACAATTGAGAATGTGCTTGAATGATGTTGTACGGTACATAGTTTTGTGCACAATGACTCTTGCACATTAAATTAAGCACTTCAATCTTTTAGTAGTATAGATAGATAGATTGGTGTGCAATGCATTGGTTGTACCGTACTTTGATTAGTGAACAAATCTTCTCCCACTTTAAACCATTCATGAAAAATTGTATTTATTGGTGTGCAATGCATATGTTGTACCGTACATGATTTTGTGCACAAACCCTCTTGCACATTAAATTAAGGGTTCAACTTTTAGGTATAACGAGGCTACAAAAACCCGTGCGTTGCACCGATTGGTTAAGGGTTGAATATGTGTGATTACCAAACATGTACGATCGTCTAAAATGAAAGACAAATGTATGATTTGTTGCCATTTAACAAAAACTTAGGTCGAAGACAAATATTATGATTTTTAGTACATATTAATAATGTTTTTTTGTCATGTACGTGTAATCCAACGTACACTCAAAATTGCATAATAGTAAAGAATAATCTTCGAAGCACATTATATAAGTAATATAAACTTTAGCCGTGTAAAATTTATCAACTCGTGAAAATTTGTAAGTCCAAAATATCACTCTTTTTGCCAACTAATATGCTAAAGTTAACACCATGTATTAAAATACATTGGATACTAAAATCAATCTAGCCCAACACTTGAGCACACGTGACAATTGACAAATATTGTTTTTCTTTCTGATATATATTTTTTGAGGAAGTATGACAGAAGATAGAAATTAAGCATTGCCGAAGATAATGTAAGGGGTTTCTCCATTAATCGGAAAAATTATATGCATACAATATGTAAGTTGAGGTTCCTCAAAAACATTAAATTCAGAGCTTTTTAACGTAAGGCTTTGTAGGCTTACTATCATATAAATCATCGTATATGTATACTGAGACCTGAGACCTACAATATGTCAATTTCCAAAATATAACATCCATGTTTTAGTTGAAATATTAACACACTCCTAATGTCAGTTTTCACAATATGATATTCATTTTGGTTTATACTGCAAGTGTGTAATTACACTCTACATGTCAATTTCGGCAATATGATATTCATTTTGGTTAATAGTATAACACTCTACATGTCACTTCCTGCAATATATGATACCCATAGGTTAAGGGTTGAATATATACGTGTTTTTTACGTAATATTCTATGCAAGTAGTTATATAAAGTATTCGAATTGATGTTATCATAAGTTTTGTATTTAAAGTAGTTTATTTAATATTTTAATATGAATTATGTATATATTCGTTATTTTCATATTTATTTGTCACCTTTGTTATGTTTTGGCTCTTATAAATCTGACTATTTTATGTGTTTATGGTTTGTCAACAGCACATGAAGATGATGTATTCTCAAAATTGTTTTTTTTTTTTTTTTTTTTTGTTTATTTTCATGGTATATTATCTGACGTATGCGATACACGTCTTATTGGTAGAATATTTAACTATTTTTCGTAACGTTGATGCACTTGTTTGTATATGACGGTATTTAGATGGCTACTAAAGTCTCATGTTCTTGTTTGTATATGACGGTATTTAGATGGCTACTAAAGTATCATGTTCACACAAAATATACTAAATATTACAATGATAATACAAACGCTTATCTCTTAAACTTTTATTATGATCTTCCTCTTGAAAAATAAGAAAATCTTTCAATAATAATACAACCGCTTCCTCGTCATCATCCGAATCGTGAACTTCATCATCCAATTTGCATTCCATTGAGTAACTTGTTAGTTTCCCTATCTAAAAATAACACAAAAGTTAATGACATGATTACATACGCTTACAATCTTTTGAGTATATATGAGAAAATATATAAGCTCTTTTCAAGCCAAAGAGGATAAAATGAAGAAAAAACCAATTATGCACAAAAACAAACATTGACTGTTCGATTGTATAATATGGACTAAAAAGTTTTTTTTGTGTCAAACCAACTCAGCCTGTACAAAAAGGGACCCTTTTTAATTCAATCTATTTTGATACATTAACCAACCAACCCATGTGGAAAGAAGAAAAGTTTTTTCTAGCCCATGAAGATGACCAAATTAAATGGGTTTTAGCTGTTGATCGATAACCATATGCAAGTAGAATAAACACATCACAATATAGATTTTTTTTTTAGACAAATTAGCTACCTACTCGTGGTTCACATGCAATAATATATTGGCGACGTAAACCTTTGTCTTTGACCATAGTATGAACAAAAAAATGAGCAAGACGTCTTGTTGTTGTTACTGCACGTGATTTTTGTTCACCATATTTTGCTAAAGGCTTGCTCATATCCATAATGATAACAGATCCTATATAACCGATAGGTTTAGCAAACTTATAAACAACAAACCAATAAACCTCATAAGTAGTCATATAAACAACAGATCAAACACTACTAAAATAGTTAAAAGGTAAAAAAATAAAAAGAAAAGGAAAAGGCTTACATCAGAAGAGTTACTGATAAGTTCACGGAGAAAAATCTCCTTATTACCGTAGAAAGTGTTGATGATCAAACTCAGCAGCTGGTTAATTTCAGCTTGGAATGCAAACGTCTCAACATCCACCATTGTGCTTGAATTAATCGAACATTACGAATACTGAAAACCGATTTACCCAATCTGTGCTCAAATACTTCCAACCTCATTAGGCAACGTGAAACCCAACGTCCTTACCGGTGACTGCATTACTCACTTTAATGTCCATCCGGCCTGCAACATTTATAGAACATCAAATTAATTAGATATTTTAGAACACAAAAGGTGATCGAGTTATTAATTAATATTCTTTTAGCAAAATTCTACTATATATTATTCTCTTTTACTAATTAATTACAAAGACATGACCCCCAACATATAATAGAACTTTTAACTATATCAACTGTTCCAAGATAAAATGTTAGCAAACTTCTATACGCCAATTAATTATAAACACCCCCTTATCAAGTATAAGAACCAAGAATCACATTATAAACTGCACGTGTAAATTCAAAAACCCATACAAAATTAGTGACCATCAAAATCATGCATGTATGCAAAATAGAAAAATTTCAAGAAACTGTGAAATGCAGTTACACTAATCAAGATTTTCTTCTCCATGGTGTGGAAAGTTTAAGAAATGCATGTGTTATTTATAGGCTCCTTAGGATGAATATGAAGTGTTGCAACAACTAAATGTAGTGTTTCTTTGTATACCTCCAAGTAATGATCACAATGTAACTTCATGTTTCTTCATATACCTCCGATTAATGATCATACATGAATGTTGTAGCCTTCAAAGAACACTTCATATTCACCTTCATTTCATTACATTCAATTGAGAGCTTATAATTCAATACTCGATATTCAAACATATGGCTTTACACGGATTGTATCGTACAAATTATTGTGCACAAACCCTCTTGCACATTAAATTAATAGGTTCAACTTTATAGTATTATAGATAGATTATTATTATTTTAACTATGATTCTGATTTTTTGACCGATTAATTATACAAATTTTATTCAATTTTTCTCCTGTCTTATTTATCAATGGTGTGCCATGAGATGCTTTGCCTTAAAAATCAATCATGATGATGATCCCAACACGATCTACTTGATCAAGTCAAATAAAAGCACTTTTCAGATAACACTTGAGTGAAATCGCCATCTTAGTTTCTTTCTAGTTCTGAGTCGTAGGGTTTAGTTCAAATATATATAGAAGAAATGGATTGATATATTGCAGTCATTAGTGAAGATAACAAGTTTAAATTCCACCGGCGAAACTTTTTGGTCAACTTCGAACGCAAAGCTTAACTGTTTTGGATAGGAGACCTTTGCAAAAGAAAATTGGTCATGTCAAGCGGTGCTTAAGGATGGTTCAAGAGTAAAGCTACTAAAGCAATAGCTTTAGACCCTCGAATTTTTAAGGCCCTCGAATTTTTAAAGCACCATTATTTATAAAGTCGTTACATTTATTCTTTATCATCGCCTTTAAGATTCATGTAGGGTTTGTTTGATTAAAGGTGTTGTTAATACAAATAAGCCGTAAAAACGTTTATTTATATTTTACGATCTTCTAATGTTTTGTCGATAACAAAAGTAAAATCATATTAACGAAACAAATAAAATACGTAAATGGTTTGAACTAATAGTTTTATAACACACTTACGTTTTCACATAAAACACTATAACAAGATTAAGTGATTTTATATTTTAGATACACATGTACAACAACTAGTGTTTACATATTGGCTTAACAAGTTTAAGTAACTCTATGAGTTAGATACATATGTACAACAACTAGTGTTTACATATTGGGTTAATACATACTTATATTAAGTACACTAAAATGGGTAAAACAAGTATATACTAAAATGGGTAAAAGTAAGTATATACTAAAAAGATAAAACTAGCAAATGGTTTTGACCCATAACCCATGGTTTTATATATACCACTTACACAAGTTCAATGTATCCTTAAGGTACATTGTATCTAGATTGAAAACCATGGATCAACCCATAACCCATGACCCATGACCCATAACCCAAAATACCCATGGGCAAAGAGAGCGGACCACGGATCCACAGCTTTGTGCTAGCCGGATCCCAGTGGAAGGATCCGTGGGATCAGGGGATACAAGAGTGAATTTCCTCTATAAATGAGAGCCATTTCTTCCTTTCTATTTATCCCTTTACACACATACTCCCCAGTATTCTAACCTCTAACCTCGGATCCAAGAGATCTATGTAGCTTTTCTCTTTTGTTTTGTGTGATCTTGTAGATTCCTATTAAAGGAAAGATCACCACATCTTGAAAAATACAAGCTCAAGTCCATGAGTTGCCATGCCGTCATCATCAAGACAACGAAGGTTCTCTTGTTGATAGTTCTTCCTTTCTCCATAGATGTTGGGTTGAAGGCATTAGTGAAGAATGCCGAAAGTGTCAAGATGAAAGCATTAGTGAAAGATGTTGATCATCTGCGTCAAAGCATTAGTGAAGAATGCTTAAGGTGTCAAGACGAAGGTATTAGTGAAGGATGCCAAGCGTTGTGTCAAAGGCATTAGTGAAGGATGCCAAGAATCAAATCAAGTAGCATTTGGGAAGAATGCTTAGGCCGTATAATCGATGAGTGCATCATTATACATATAAGTGTTTATTTATTCACAAGGATGGTGATATCCTTGATGGTGTTGTAACAAGGGTAGATCTCCTTGATAATAGGTGTTGTGTCGTGAAGGGTAGTAGTTCCTCCATAATGGAACTAGGTGCTTAGCCTAGTACCTAATAAAGGGTAGGCGACGTTTTGATAGGATTAGTTCTCTAAGGTGTGAAAGAACTCGGTGGTTAGCCTAGCACCGTATAAAGGGTAGGCGACGTTGTGTTAGGTGTGGTTCGCCTTGGTGTGAAAGAACTCGGTATTTAGCTTTGTACCGGAAAAAGGTTAAGCGGCGTTGTGAAGGCTTCTCCGCCATAAGGAGTTGGTGTAGTGCTTACGAACTCTCGAGTAGGTGACTCGGAGAGTGGAGTAGAAAGCAAGGAAGGCGTCCTTGTAGCCGAACCACTATAAATAACTTGTGTCGTGGTGATGTGCTTCTTACTCTTTATCTTTCATTATATGTTTATATATCTATCTATCAACATCCAACATAAACAATCAAATAGATTGACATAAGTCGATCTAAATATTTAAAAGGAAGTTTTAAATTGGTAAAACTATTCAACCCCCCTTCTAGTTTTCCACAATTGGTACCAGAGCTTCGTAACCAAGTTTCTTAAAGTATATTGTACTTTAAAACTTGATACGATCCGTGTATGTTTGAAAACTACAAAGAAGGATTTTTTTTTTCTTTGGATCATATTTTCTGTTAAAACATTTTGTTGGACATTGATAGATGATTCTAACAATATTCCGTTCTCGAGTAATTTTTATGCTAGAATTCTCCAAAATCTTCACTCAAAGATGAAGTCAACATTCAAGGAAGGATTCTTAAAGTAATCACAACTTAAGTACATCAAGTACAAAGGATTATTTTAAAAGCTCATGAAGTATCTTTGGTTTTATACCAAATCAAGAAGCATAAAGGTATGTTCTACTTTTCGTTAGATAGGATACTTGAGTTCTATTTTTCACAAATACTACTTTAATTATTATAACACTAAGGCGTTAGAAGTCTCTTTCGTCACTCTTCCACCTTCTCGTCATAGGAATAATTTTTTTAAGCGCCGTCATCACATCCTCGATATGAGATTCATCAAAAGCCGTCATTCAAAACAATCGTCATCTAAAACCTCCAAACTATTTTTTGTAAGCTATTCCGTAAGCATACTACAAAAAGATTGTCAAACAAATTTTTTATGTTCTTAATAGCGGATCCTCTAGTTGTACTAGCGGATCCCAAATACAAAGGATCCGGGGAACCGTGGAATGAACTCACCATACGCTTTCAAAAATCACCACCGATCTTTTTCCCTCTATTCTCATAACACAAAACGACCAAGCTACGCATCCATCCTCATTGGCTTTCATAACCTCAAAGCATTTCTTCCTAGAACACCATTGTAAGTAATTACATTAACTTGTTCTAATTTTCATCATCTTCATTCTAGGGTTTATGGTTCCTTAAGTTTTAATCAAATTAATTTAATTAGGGTTTTCAAATTAATCGTGAAAAAGGGCTTTTAACTAAATCACATTGTGCTCACAACATTGTTAATACAAACCAAAACCATAAACCCATTTCCAACTAATTTTACCTAATTGGAAAACTTGTATTTCTAGGACCAACCATGCCCAAAGCCACTCAACAAGATCATCATGACACCGCCCACTATCTTACTCACTACTATCGTAAAAGGGTCGACCAAAACTAACCGTAAAATTTTCAAAAGCCTCACAAACGACTTATTCACGAAGGTCGTGTAGTCAAGGAATGTTTCCTTGAAAATACCGACACTCGTCAAGTTTTCTCGACAATCAACTTTGATTGTCTTCTTGACATGATGAACAAATTTGTCCGGTTTTCATTTTTGAGTTTTACAAAAGCTTTAGGATCATTAGAAACACCGATAATAGCATCTCAATCGCCTTTATCATCAACACACAAAACTTTACTCTTCCTCTCAACACTTTTGATGCGCTCCCAAACGGTCAAGCTAAATCACACAAGCTCGCCACTTGTGAATGGCGCATCAGTAACCAATTTTAAACCGCCAGAACGAATGCAATGAAGATCCGAGGAGTATAGTGTTTCCGGTCGTTATGTCCCAAATGAGCTATGCAATGGATTATCAAACGTAAAGTGATCGAGGAATTTGAAGCGGAAAAAGGGGTTTGTGAAAATTGATTATAACTAAGGAAAAGCCAACAAATTACAACGGCTTAAATGCAAATTAAAGGAAATTAAAAAGATAAAAAAATATTAAATAAACGCTATCACTATTTTTACAATGATGTTTTTGTGATTTTATAAAACAAAATATCTTAAATAAACTATTTTAATTAAAATGTAAACTTAAATTACTTAAAAACGTGACTTAAAATGAAAACGTACGTTATGTAAAAAATTACGCTGGGGCGCAAGATAAAACGTAAAATTTGTGAAATAAGTCCTACGAATGTAAAAACAATTTTCTCACGTACTACATGACAAAAGAAAATTTTAGGAAAAAGCCGGTATTTTTTTCGACTTTTATTTTATTTATTACTAATTAAAAACTATAAACTAGAAATTAAATGATAAAAATATTAAACTTATTTAGAAAATTTCCAATTTTTCACGAAAACTATCTTGAACTAATAAGAACTTAATAAAAATGAGTGCCTTGAAAAAGCTATAGAGGAGAAGCTCTAATAAGCTAAACATAAGGAATAAGCTAACAACCTAAATGTATTTAAAACAATGACATGATACAAAGAGAACAAAAGTACCACGCAGCTCAGATGGTTATGATGGGTACTCTGTGTGCGTGGACTGCAGCCCAAGAGGTACTGGGTTCGATTCCAGCTCCTCTCCTTTTTGGCACTTTATTTTATTTTCTGACTTTTCTCTCAACAAACTAATTTAGGAACTGAAACAAGCATTTTTACCAAAGAATAAAACTTGGAAAGCTTTCGGATAAGCTGTGAGAACAGCTTATTTCCATCAGTTAAGACTTAAGGGCTGTTTGGCTTAAGGGGGTGTTTGGTATTGCGTTACAAATGCTAAAATGAAGACTTAAGGGGTTGTTTGGACCGGCACAAAACAAACACCATTAATCTAATTTTACCAAATAGCTACAAAGGATCAAACAAGCTAAAATGGAATGCAAAATAAAAAAAACTACCTACAGCTGCTGTGATGACAGATTGCAAACAAACACACCCATAAGACTAATGTTAAGCTCACATTACGCACTAGAATCAGTCAGTAACGAATAAGCTAAATGGTGCTTTAGATAAACTACACATAAGCAAGGACAAGATGGGAAAACAGTTGGATAAATGTTAAACTAAGGAAATCCTAAAAAGCTAATAAAAGAGACAAAAGCAAACAAAAACCTACTAATAAGCACTAAATAAGCAACATGTCACCTACTCTAAACTAAATATACTTAATGAACACTAAACATCCTAAAAATAAAAGCGAAGGGGACCTTAATAAGTCTTTGAAACAAAACAAAATAAAACTTATCGATGTATCGCACCCAAACAGCCAAAGGGTTTACTTGGGAGATCGTTTTGGATAAGCTAGAAAGAGAATTGTTTCTGAGCTTACGGCTATCTTGTGTCCACCCAGAGGCTTCCTTTGCCTCTTATGGCAAGCCACGAAAGAGCTTTACAAGCCTATTCGAGGTCGCAAAATTATTCGCAGTCGATGCGGTGTAGGCTAAAAAAGCGACTTGAGAGAGCTTATTTGTGGCTCAATGAAGAGTCGAGAAATGAGCATCCGTGGTAACGACAAGGCTAAAGAAATATAGTTAGCATAGAGGACAACCGAAAAGGACCTGTCTTGCTAAAAATTTTGACACTAATACAACTTAAAATAAGTCAGTATTCGACTTGGTTTGGGTACTTTTCAACTGAGACAGAACCATAAGTAGTCAAAAGGGCAGATTTCACCTTTAAATTAAGCTATGCTTGGTTAAATCTAATGCACGAAAAGTGAACTCAGAACAAGTGGGGATTGCAAAGACTGCTGTGGAGGTTGCTGTACCAGAGCCTAAAACAGGCTAACGCGCCATCTTCAAGGGCTAAAATAAGACACCAATAACACTCCTATCCCACTAATAAGCTAATACAGGTAGACCTAGTATTGCTAACTACTTGTAGCTTCCAATTTATATCCTAACTGTACCACTAACACACCTTAATCTAATCGTAAAAAGGACCTGTTGTAACTGCATAACAAATGACAGATGATTCTCATTTACCTAACCTTTTGCAAATCAATTTTTTATACTTCTAAGTACTTAAGGGAACTTGACAACACTAGATGCACTTTGACTTTCCAAGTCAAAGTGGGTAAAACTCTTTAAACCCAATTCATGAGCTCTACCCAAACACTCCTACCGAGATGAAATGAGAAATACAAAAAAATTAAAAGCTTTGAGTCATGTAAAACTAATCAAGTAGACTTGAGCATAAACTAGAATGAGCTTAGCAAACTTTTAGAACTCATTGAACATAATCAAGAACACTTGAAAAAATTTGTCAATGCATAAACTTGGAACATGAAACTAAAATAAGCCGAAATCAAATTGCATTAAAAACATAAAGTTACATGGAATGTAAATTACTGTGAAAATAAATTTGAGCTAGAGCATCAAATTCTACACTAAAACTAGAGAATTAAAATTAAACTTAAAGGAAACTAACTAACTACTAAAACTGACTAACTTTTATACAATGGCTACAAGAGCTATTTATGCTACTCTCCATGTCTTCATCTCTCTCCCTTTTGGTCTTCTCTGTCCACTTGAGATAAGCCAAATCACGCGTGCTCTGCCTCTGACTCATTGGTACCTCAAGTTTCTTGCTTTTTCTCTTTATTTATTTTTTTTTCTTTTTCTTCGCTGGAAAAGCTGGTTTTGCAGGTAGTGGGGTTGTCAGGGAAGGTGGGATAGTTGAGTGTTTGGTGAGTTTTGGTTTACTTTATTGTGGAGGGTTCTTGGGAGCTGGGAGATATTGTTTTTGGGCGGGAAGTGAGTGAGGAGAAGACAGGGGTGGGTAGGGTTAATAACTTGACCGGGTAAATGGGTTTTGGATTGGACCGGTAGGTTGATGGGTATTGGGCCTAGGATAGTTATTGGATTTGTAGTTATTTAGATTTAGGATTAGGATATCAAACATTTGATATTTCAAGGACCAAAAGTGCTAACTCGAAAATCCGAGGACTAACGTGTAAATTCGAAATTAGAGTCCAAGGCTAAACTTGACAATATCCAATGCTCCAAAGACCAAACTTGTCATTTTGAAACTCAAAGGGTATTTTCGTCATTATCCGAAATTTCAAGGACTAAAATTGTATTTCTCAAAACTTTTGAAATTATGTGCTCGGGGACTGCTTTTGACAACTTTTGAAACTTGGGGACTAAAGCGCAATTTTGCAAATTTGATATGTTTTTCATCCGATTTTGATATTTTGCATTTAAAACACATAAAACAACGATTTGTGATATTTTCATCATTTTGATGCATTTTGAGTGTTTTCGGATGATTTTGCAGTTTATATTGTACAAAAATGATGAGTATTTAGACACTCATCAATCCCCACATCGAGATATTGCTAGTCCCTAGCAATGATTTGAGAAAACATAATGGATTTTAATCTCTTTACCAAAAGCCATTACTTCGGAGTAGCCAAATGTTTGATTCAAGTAAGAACCATGGTACACCGATAACCATGTGATTTTGAGCAAACCACCGACTTTCAACGGATTTGATTTTGTCTTTACCGAGCCGTACCATACGGACTAGCCAACTCTTAGATAAATTATCAATATTATCTTTGGTGGTGATTACCAATTATGGATTTTCCATCGCCTTTACCACAAGCCATAACCTTGCGGGCTAGCCAACTCTTCACTTTTAGGATATGGTGGTGAATACCATACAATTTTGGGCAAATTGCAAGCCATATAAACGGATTTGAAATCTTTACCAAGAGCCGTTTGCTCTGGATTAGCCAATCCTTTTGTCTTACGTACATGGCGGATCGATAACCAAATGAGAAAGTGTAAAACACTTACTCCAAAAAAAAAATTGGCCAAAAGGGGAATTGGTATAATTATATGATAAAATTCGTGAGAATTCCCCCACACTTAGAAATGAATATTGCCCTCAATATTCAAAGTACCGACAGTTATGCCGAAACAAAGAACGAAAAGGGAAATACTACGGCCATTATTTTAAAAGTTTTTTTTTTTTTTTTTTTTTTAGATATAACATGTGGGCATCACCCCACACTTAGGTGGTAGAAAGGGTAAGAAGTCGAAATATGGGTGAAAACCCATATGGTGAGTCTCTTGTTTTTGATTTCAGTCGCTAGCTTGACTCGACCCGCATTAATTGGTTCATGGGAAGCAAAGTGGAAGAAACAATCTCCATCGGACTTTCATTCAAGATGTTTGGACAAACATTTGAAGCACGTGAAAGTTCCACACCGACGAGATATAGAGAGAAAGAGATGCACCGCTCACGGATGGTACATGAAAATGCCGGGTCAAGATAATGTCTTCACTCCCGAAGGAGTTAAGACATGGAGAAGTCACACCGTATGTGAAGAAAGAAGGAGAATCATGATGATGATCATGACTAACTCCTCATTATCGAAGGAGAATTCATGATTTTGGATCATGAATCTCATCCGTGAGGATAGAATCATCATCACATGATGGAAGAGATAAGATAGAATCTGAGAGGTGGGACAAGTGGTGTGCTCGAGAGCTAGCAATTTCCACCACTTCGTGATGGTCTCTGTCGGCCTCGGACATTTCATCGAAAAGAGGATTTACTTTCTCAAAAGTGTAGTCATTATTAAATTCAAAAGAGGATTTGAGAAAATCCCTAAGTAACCTCGAAATGTCAAGAGAATCACAAAAGGCAAATCACAATCACTATCGGATATATCCTCGGACTCACTGGGATTGGGACAAGATCCTCAACACTAGATGATTCCGCTTCCGAAATAGTCTTGAGATGATCATCCTCCATTATGAGAGAGTCTTTGGAAGCAATAATAGGTAAGATAGGTGTGATAGCAATAGACCGAGGAGTTGAGAAATAAGATCGTTCAATTGAGTAACACTCTCCTCGTCGTAATCATAGTATTCCTTCATTTGAATACTATCCTCATCATCGCCGCCATCATATCTCGATTCTTATATTCATCTCGTGAAGCTTACACACCATTCTTTTCATTTGCGGTTTCTTTCAATGCGTATTTCTTGAACTTTGAGGAAGATTACACTCCTCGTAATCATTGAAATGATGTGAAGGCTCGGAAGTCGATGACCGATGGAATCGTGGGGTTGGAAATTGTCAAAACCGGAGAATTGGAATTTTGAAAATTTTGATTCACCGACCGACATTCAAAAGTCGCATGAGGACCCCCACAATTCTCACAACAGAGATAATTGGAAAATAACTTTCACCAAAGTTGTGATTGTAACATGGTTCCGGCTCATAGACAAGCGGGACTGTGGTGGACAATCAAAACCGTAATGAGAATCATTCCACAAAACTCGCATGAGTGGGATTCGTGTCGGGGTGTGGAGGTAGGTAGGAAAAATCGGGTGCTTCATTATTTGAAATGGGATCGGGATTACCGACAAACTTGTCTCCGAAACCCACATTGGTACATCGCCGACAATTTCCACCGTTAAATGGACCTCCACACCAGGAACATGTTGAAAACCATGACATGAAGAATTAAACAGATAAGAGGGATAAGAGATGAAGAATTAAACAGGTTTGAGGATAAAGAAATGTAGAATTAAACAGATGCGAGAGGGTAAAGGATGGATATTTTTGGATTTTTTTGAAAAACATATGCTGCAAAAACAAAGAATGAAAATATTTTTGGGTTTTTGATTTTTAAAAGAAAATATAAACACATACAGATGGTATAAACAAAGGGTGAGGATTCAAATCACTAATGCTAGACGGAAGATAATCAAGACACCTCCGCAAGCGGGCGCAAAATTTGATGCGCTCCCAAACGGTCAAGCTAAATCACACAAGCTCGCCACTTGTGAATGGCGGCATCGTAATCAAATTTTAAACCGCCAGAACGAATGCAATGAAGATCCGAGGAGTATAGTGTTTCCGGTCGTTATGTCTCAAATGAGCTATGCAATGGATTATCAAACGTAAAGTGATCGAGGAATTTGAACGGAAAAAGGGGTTTGTGAAAATTGATTATAACTAAGGAAAAGCCAACAAATTACAACGGCTTAAATGCAAATTAAAGGAAATTAAAAAGATAAAAAAATATTAAATAAACGCTATCACTATTTTTACAATGATGTTTTTGTGATTTTATAAAACAAAATATCTTAAATAAACTATTTTAATTAAAATGTAAACTTAAATTACTTAAAAACGTGGCTTAAAATGAAAACGACGTTATGTAAAAATTACGTTGGAGCGCAAGATAAAACGTAAAATTGTGAAATAAAAGTCCTACGAATGTAAAACAATTTTCTCACGTGACTACATGACAAAAGAAAATTTTAGGAAAAGCCGGGTATTTTTTCGACTTTTATTTTATTTATTACGAATTAAAAACTATAAACTAGAAATTAAATGATAAAAATATTAAACTTATTTAGAAAATTTCCAATTTTTCACGAAAACTATCTTGAACTAATAAGAACTTAATAAAAATGAGTGCAATCGAAAAGCTATAGAGGAGAAGCTCTAATAAGCTAAACATAAGGAATAAGCTAACAACCTAAATGTATTTAAAACAATGACATGATACAAAGAGAACAAAAGT
>CM040246.1:48303032-48336256 GCA_022545495.1 Chrysanthemum lavandulifolium | reverse complement strand
ATCATTATCAAATTTCATTTAAATCGTTAATGAAGGCTAGTTTTGGGGATATAACCCAAGATGTGATTACGGCGAGAATTCATTATTATTTATTTGAGGTTGAAAGGATATCACGGGTGCATGTACTTAGCATCCCAAGATATCGTGGTTGGTTGGATGCATGATTCTTCGAGATCCTTGTTCGAGCTTTTACCTTTATGAATGACAAAGACTTGAGTTGTCTAGTTGAACCTCGATGTAAGGAGTTACGTTGTTGTGCTCACGCCTTATAACTATCACTTTTAAGGAGTTACGTTGTTGTGCTCAAGTGTCACTAAGTGTGGATAATTTGAGAAACTTAAGTTTACCTTTTTCGATGGAGTTAAGAAAAGGGTTCTTCGTCTCGATAATAGTGCAAGTTTAAGTCACAAGTTCGGTTATACTACTTGGCCTCAATGATAATGGGGTCGGTAAAAGAGTTAAGCAGAAGAGTATACACCAGTAGAGAAGTTTTATCGCCAATGATTCTCACAAGATATTTATGGTACTTCACACTTGTTCGATTAATTGAACATACATGGTTTCGATGCTCCAATTTCATCATCAACATACATGGTGTATGATTCTAATTGCTGAAAACATCGGGAAAGAGTATAGGTGTTCCTTGCTTCTTTGATGTTTTTGGATTTTTTTCGAAAACCCGCTTCCTTTCATGAATTTCTTCAATCGGGGAAGAAATGAGACGATTTGTGGTTCAAACGCCTCACTTTGGTGTTATCGCCTCACTTTCACGTAGTTATCGTGTGAAGATTACCTAAATAGGATGTTATGATGCCTTACACACTGTCATTTTATCGAGTAATTGCGATTAACCCAGAACTACTAGTCCGATAGACCGCAACATTTAGGGGAAGTCGTTTATTTCCTTTCGTGGTCTGTTTGTGTGAAGCATCTACATACGTGAGAAGATCTTGTTGATTTCTTTGCATGTTACCCCCGAACGGATTTTCCGCAACAAGTCGATTTACCTTTGTGTGGTTTATCGCTCATCTACAAATTCACAGCAGATCGAAAACTTCAAAAGTTAGAGGAAATGTTCACTACATCAAATTTTCGAATCATCAAGACGCTTGTCATTGGGGGAAGTCGATTAAGAAACTTCGCCAAAATGGAGTGTACGGAGAAGTCTAAAGACATGCAAAGATGAATCGGGGAAGTTAATCCAATTTATGCATATTACATCATTTGCCTACTAGTGATAGAAAACGGTTCTCAAGTCAAGGTACCGTAAGAAGACAAAGAGCGAACCTTTCATCATCCTCAAAGACTTGAAGAGCTTATGAAGACCTTTCTTTATTTGTTTTCTATATTTGTAGTAATTGTCAAGTAATCCCTTATGTCGTCCCATTGGGGAAGATTGTTGAATCGCTCCTAACTCGTAAATGGAATGACATTGACGGATTACTATTTCTATCTTTGTTACCTTAAACACATGGGTTTGTTATGTCAATTACCCATAGTTGTATGTGTTTCAGATATAAACCCTCCATACTTCCATGGAGGGTGAGATCTCTTGTGTAAACTTCACCTTTTCATCAATAAACACATAGTATTTCCCCTCTCTCTAGCTTCTCTCTCAACTTGAAGATGGGTTTCTTCCATCTTCCAAGACCTCCCGATTCACCATATCAACCATAGAAACGATCCTAATGTAAACCTATCTCATTCTTGATCATCATTGCTTTTTAGTTGAATCTAGAGTTTGGGTAACTCATTAGCATTAGTAGCACTTGTATGGCTAGTTCATTCTCTTAGTTTTAGAGATTTGGTCGATCATCTCTTGTTTTTATTGAATGAATATCTATACGCAATAATTGTTATGTGCTTTATGTGTTGTGCTTGATATTTCATATACTACTTCATTAGCATTGATTGAAACACTCTGTTGTCAAGAAACCGCCAACGACAACCTGGATCCTCCAATAGCCTAGACGGATCCCTCCAATAAGGGAATGGTGGGATCCGTGGTACATAAGCACAAATTTCTACTAACTTGAGTTTTATTTGCAGAAATTATGCACTATACTCTTGTTTTCTAACCTTTACTTTGTAGATTTTCAAAATAACACATGAAGATTTTGACACGATAAAGCTGGGGAGCTTTGTGTCAAACGAATTGCAAAAACACTTGCAACTTAATCGATCTTGACTATACTTCATGACACCCCGATGAGTGTCTAAATACTCATCATTTTTGTTCCTTCTACACCGCGAAAACATTTAAAACACTCGTAAATGCTTCAAAATATGTTAAAAATATCCTGAGTGTGTTTTGTGTCTTCAGTACAAAAGGATTGAAAACAGAAAAAACGGACAAAATCGAGCAAAAATCGAAAAGTCTTGAGAAGTCGATGCCGGGTTGTGATTTTCTACGATTGTTGATCAATTTAAGACCAACACGCTTTTAGAGTGGGAAAAGCAACCGTCCTTAAACCTAAACCAAAACCAAAATCACCATTTTACCCGTCCCCGATACCCAAATAAACCTTTTTTTTCTATTTATATTTTATAACCATTATCCAATAAATAAACCTTACCCTTCCTTTTCAACTAATAAATAAACAAACACAAACCCGCTCCCACCGTTCTCTTCCTCACCATCACCCGTAAACCAAACCCAACCCACGGTATTGCTCCAACTTGGCTACCCACTCTTCCCCAACTGTTCCTCCACCTATACAAACATCCAAACTTCTTTAATTGTAAATTAACAGCTTCAAGATCAAGTTTGGACTTTTGGCACCAAAATCCTATTGAACAACTGAGATCATTTGAGGTTAATCTAAGGGTGTAGAATGGATCAGAGGAAGATAAGAGATAAATCCCACCTTAGTTGTAGTATAAATAGCTCATTGTAGCCATTGTACAAAGTAGTCTTTAGTTAGTTTTTTAGTTTTAATTCAGTTTTAGTTTTTAGTCTAAAATCTGTTTCTAGCCCAGCTCTGTTTTAATTTACTTGTAATCTTTTAATTTCAATCAAAGTTTAGTATTCAATTCAGTTTCAATGTTATTTCTATTTCAATTGCAATTTATCATCATTACTGTTTGTTAAATTCACGAGTTCTTCTTACAGCTAGAATAAGCTAATATAAGTTTATCAAAGCTTATATAAGCTTATGGTGTTTTAGCTCCTTTCTCAATTTCGCTTTTAGTAGATTTTCCATCACCAACAAAATGATTTAGGTTGAGTCACATTAGTTTGTCATATGATTTTAAAACTGCTTCTCATCGAATTTTCAAAAGTGTCAATGGTTATTTATGATTTCCACTAATTGATATTTCACATCAAAGTTCCATGCCCGCCATAGCAACACCAATCGAAGAAGCCCTCTTCAAGAAATTTCCTTATTTAGTGTGTAAAGCTCCTTTGAGCTGGGTAAAGTGGGGCAAAATTAAGTTGGGTTGGTGGACTTCAACTACCCGAGGCTCGGGATCCGATTCACTCTCTAGCTTATCCAAATAAGCTTCCAATTGAGCCCCTTGGACATTTGTTATGCTATCTGATGCAAAGAACAGACTCCCAAAGAAATCCACTTGCTCCTTTTGCTCGTGTTCTATTCAATTCCATACAAGCTTCAATTTTGCTACAACTTAGTTTTTGGTATCTTTCATGTATGAACTTTGTAGTTTCGGTCTGCTTTAGCTTTTAGAGTAAGTTTGCATGCTTAAAATTGCTTTAAAAAATGGTCCCTTGCACCCTTTGCATATGCAACAAATAGACCCTTGTTTCGTTGTGCTTATTAGATCTTATTAGTTGTCTATTTGGATTCCATAGGTAATAATCGCTAACTTAGATTAGATTAGTTCTATTTCACTAACTAGTGCTCATTAGGACTTTTGAATGCTTTTCTTTCATTTAACTATTTAGGACCCCTTAGTGCTTATTTTCCATTTTAGCTTAGATCCCTAGTTTAGCTAACTATGCCAACTGCTTTCCCATTTCAATGTTTCTTTTGTTGTCCCTTAGCTAATGGTGGATGCTTAGTTTGTATAGCAAACAGATTTGTTCAATATATTCGCTATCTACTGCTTTTACTACTTTATTTCAGGCTTCAAAATCGATCGTGGGTGTTTGTTTCGAGGTCGCCCAAACAAAGAGCAAGACCACATAATGTTTTGTTTGCTTACTAGCTTATTTCATTTGATTAGTTTAAAGTCCTTTCGGTCTGTAGGGTGTTTAGAGTAGTACTCATTAGGCAAGTAGCTTATTTGAAAGCTTATTGTAGTTTTACAAGTCTTTAGTTCCTTCTAGTTGTCCCTTAACCAAACACACCTTCGCCTTGAATCGGTGCCTCATTGTCGTTATACATTTTATTATCAGCTTCCCAAGTGTTATTCTTTATTAAAAAGCTTATCTTAGTTCTTATTTTAGTTTCCAAAAGAGAAAATATATAAAAAAAAGTGAAAAGTTGATTTTGCCAAACTTTGTGGAATTTTCACAGATTCATTATAAGTCCATTTGAGCTGAAATTTGGGATACAAGATCTTTGGTTGGTTGTGACATCATGGCCATTTTGGTTTATTTTTAGGAATTTTCCTAATGGCTTAATGTAAGCTCAAAGTAGGTGATTAAGTGGTTTGGCGTGTTGAGACTTGGAATCGGGTCTCGAGCTTTTTCCGTAGCTTGTGCTTTTTACTTCCCAATCAGTTGCATTAGCTCATTTTAGGTTAGATTTAGGCTTTAGTAGCTTTTGGTAGCTTATAGTTAGCTTTTAGCTTATTTCAAGTGCTTATTCAAACCGCTTATTTGCCCAATTCAGCTTATTAGTGGGCTTATCTAACTTTTATATTTTTCCAGGCTTAGAATAATATTTTAGATTTTCCCGAAAGTCTCATAATTTTTACTGCTCATTTGTTATTTTCTTAATTTTAATTAGTTTAAATTAGTTTTAATTAATAATAATTATTTAAAAGTCTAAAAATATATTTTCAGTTTTAAAATAACTTTTATAATATTTTAGATTTTTCTAAGTCATAATTTCACTTTTCTAGCTTTATTTCATATTTTCTTATATTTTAGGTATTATTAAATAGTTAAAATAGTTTTAATTAATAATAATTAAATATATAGTCATAAAAATAATTTTATTTTTCCAATAATTTTCTTGCATCATTAGGATTGTAAAAATATATTTTCCATATCCGTACGTATTTTACTTCTTTATTTTTACGTTTTATTTCGTACGTTACGTAATTTTATTTAAACGTACGTTTTAGGTTTTAATCGTTAAACGATTTTAAATATAGAATTAAAATGCCTTCAAAGTCTTTGTTAGATTTAATTTCCTTAGTATAAATCAAATCATAACCCTTTTCCTGCTCAATATTCACCCGATCACGATTCGCTTGTATTTCGCCACACCTCGTGGGACTTAACGACCGGGAAACACTATACTCCTCCGATCTTTAATTGCATTTGGTGTTTGAACTGCTTTAAGTTCCTTACGGTTAGCCATTCACAAGTGGCTAGCTTGTGTGAGATAACTTGACGGTTTAGCACGGATCACACCCCATTGCAACTTTGCAATCTTCATGGGAGCACGTTTCGCCACTTAGATTTAACCATTTGCAAACACAATTAGTTTATTTTACGTCATGTCCTTGACGCCCTTTCAAAGGGATGGACTCGTCATGGGGAGTTAAGACGAGTACCATTCCGCCACTTGCTCTCTTTACATTTTACATACCTTTTCTTATAAAAATAGTGTTAGTTTTTTTAACACTTTTGTTTCGACAAAAGGAGAAGAAAGTAAAACTACAAATTCAAACTTTTATAATTTTAGCTTTTCCTTAAAATAATTTTATGTTTTGTCATTAACAAAAGGGAGATTGTTAATACAAATAAGCCAGAAAACGCTTTTTATATTTTACGATCTTCTAATGTTTTGTCGATAACGAAAATCATTTTAACGAAACAAATAGAATACGTAAATAGTTTGAGTTAATAGTTTCCTAACACACTTACGCTCTCACATAAAACACTAAAACAAGTATAAGTGATTTTATGATTTAAATACATATGTACAACAACTAGTGTTTACATATTGGGTTAGTATATACTTAAACTAAGTATACTAAAATGGGTAAAACTAGCAAATGGTATTGACCCATAACCCATGGTTTTATATATACCACTTAACCAAGTTCATTGTATACTTAAGATACATTGTATCTAGAAAGAAAACCATGGATCAACCCATAACCCATGACCCATAACCCATAACCAAAATTACCCATGGGCAAGAGAGCTGTTCCACGGATCCCCGCTTTGTGCTAGCCGGATCCAAGTGGAAGGATCCGTGGGATCCGGGAACAAGAGAGAATTTTTCTATAAATGAGAGCCATTTCTTCCTTTCTAATTATTACTTCACATACATACTTCCCAAGTATTATAACCTCTAACCTCGGATCCAAGTGATCTATGTATTTTGTCTTTTGTTTTGTGTGATCTTCTAGGTTCCTCTTAAAGGCAAGATCACCACTTGAAGACAGCAAGCTCAAGTCCATGAGTTGTTATGTCATCATCATCAAGATAACTAAGGTTCTCTTGTTGATAGTTCTTCCTTTCTCCATAGATGTTGGGTTGAAGGCATTAGTGAAGAATGCCGAAAGTGTCAAGATGAAAGCATTAGTGAAAGGTGCTCATCATCCGTGTCAAAGCATTAGTGAAGAATGCTAAAGGTGTCAAGGCGAAGGCATTAGTGAAGGGTGCCAAGCGTTGTGTCAATGGCATTAGTGAAGGATGCCAAGAATCAAATCAAGTTGCATTTGGAAAGAATGCCTAGGTCGATAATCGATGAGGTGCATCGTTATACATATAAGTATTTGTTTATTTCAAGGATGGTGATATCTTTGATGATGTTGTAACAAGGAGTGGATCTCCTCGAGATTAGGTGTTGTGTCGTGAAGGGTAGTAGTTCCTCCATAGTAATGGAACTAGGTGCTTAGCCTAGTACCTAATAAAGGGTAGGCGACGTTGTGATAGGATTAGTTCTCCTTGTGTGAAAGAACTCGGTGGTTAGCCTAGCACCGTGATAAAGGGTAGACGACGTTGTGTTAGGTGTGGTTCGCTTGGTGCAAGGAACTCGGATTTAGCTTTGTACCGGAAAAGGTTAAGCGGCGTTGTGAAGGCTTCTCCGCCATAAGGAGTTGGTGTAGTGTTTACGAACTCGAGTAGGTGACCTGGGAGTGGAGTAGGGCAAGGAAGGTGTCCTTGTAGCCGAACCACTATAAATAACTTGTGTCGTGGTGATGTGCTTCTTACTCTTTATCTTTCATTATAAGTTTATATATCTATCTATAAACGTCCAACATAAACAACCAAATAGATTAACATAAGTCGATCTAAATATTTAAAAGGAAGTTTTAAATTGGTAAAACTATTCAACCCCCCCCCCTTCTAGTTTTCCACAGAAACCATCTCAAAATCTATTTATACATATATCAACTTATTAATATAAGACTCAACTGCTAAGAAAATTCTTCCAAACATTTTAAAATTTTTATTGCTGTTGAGCTTTTGATTCAATCAGTTTCAAAAGCTGATAACATGCATTATCTTTTACCTCACCAATCAACTTCTTTTCAAGCATTTCCCTGCAAGTCTTATTTGAAAGTGGATAGTCCACTTCTGTTAGCATATAAAAAATCAAATTGTCTAATTCCAAACAATGAACCTGACATGTATGGAAGTATTTCCATCCGACACTTTCTCTTGACTTGACAGCTTCCACATCTCATTATCAACATCCGTGGCTCAAACATTGTCTTTAAATCTCCCGTGAGGACTCTTTCATACTCCTCCTCGTGTCTTTGATCACCATGCTTCTCCACCATCAATTGATACAATGTCTTTAGATCATTCTGGACAAGTCACTAAATAAAGGCATAACTTTGCATACATGATCGTGATAATCTTCCCTTACCACCGGTAAGCTCCCTTGCTTCCAGCTTTGATGATCCGGATATTTGCTATCTTTGCGCCATCGGACCTTCGTGAATAAGTGCCCATAGTGAATTCTTCATATGGAGGTTCTTCAACTTTGTCCTCCATATAAGCATCCACATCCTTATTTACCTCGCCTTATCCTTCTTTGTAGGCTTCTTACCTTTGGATTTCTTTCTCGGTCCACTTGATAATAGGCTTTGGAACTTGACTTCCTCTTCCTTCTTTATAATGCTAGGCTTATCACCAACTTTTTCACTTTAGCTACCTCCGCAATTTTATGCTCTTTGCCTCTTCCGATTTAAGATTGAACCCCTTTCTTTTAAGCTTTCAAGCTTCTCATTCAGAGTCCATAGGAGCAAAGCTTTTAATCGCTCCATTACCTTTTCAAATTCGATTTTAACTCATCGACTTCAATTTCCTTAACTAACTTATTTTATAGTGGGATGACCTTGAATCTTGATATAATTGATCATATATTCTCTTTGCTCTCCTTAGTCGAGGTCATCATGCATCCTTTCCCTTTGCCTTTGTTCCTTGAGTAGTAGCTTCTTCTCATTGACCATCTCTACCATCTTTCTACCAAAGTCTTCGCCCAATATCCGTAGGATGTCCCTATTCACTTCAAGTCCGCTCTAATGGCATCCCATTCTTCATTGGTGTAGTACTTTTCGCACTCTACAACTTCATCTTGTCTTTTTCTTTGTTCCTCAGTTAGTTTTGGTGGTTGCTGCAAGCTCCTTGCAATAAGCTCATCATCCATCTGCTGTTTTGCAACCTTAGCTGCCACAGATGCCTCCTCTACTTTGATTCTGGAAATCTCTGCCATGCTTGCTTCATCTTCTCTAATTTTCCTTTTGGTCCTTTTGGGCTCAAAAGACTCTTCCATTATCCCCTTTCCTTTTCTTTAATTGAACTCCTCACCATACTTAAGAGGAATACTGGCAGAACTAACTGTTTCTCCACCAGACTTAACTTCATCTCCACCAGTATTAACTCCCTCTTCACCAGACTTAGCAACATAAATCTTCTTCTTAGCAGTCTTCTTCTAACTAAGATCTTTTACTAAAATCTCAGTTGCTTCCAATCCTTAAGAACTAATTATTTCCTCAGAGGATTTCTCCTTTGCTGGTGTTTTGAAGACTGATCCACCCTCCTGTAAATTCCTCCCCTATTTGGGAGAATTTTCTTCATCTTCTGAGTCAGTGATGTCTATTCCCTTTGATTTGAATTTCCCCTCCAGTCTTTTAACCCTCTTCACCAATTTAATCACAGCTTCTGCTTGAGTCTCCTTTCACTTCTGTAGATCTTTTTCCAACTTTTCTATTCTGGTTAGCAATTTGGGAACTAGATTGAGGAGTTCTTCCATAGATAAAGAAGTTGGATTTGCTGTAAGAGTGGGTGTTGGAGGTTGTGTTTGAGGAATCTCTGGTGGATCTTCCTCATACACTTGAGGTGAAGGTGGTGGTGGAGTTGGTATCCTCTGCGTGTGCTCGTTCATCCGATTCTGATTGTGGTTGAGCTTGAGCCTCAGATGTAGCGTATACAGATGTACCTCTGAGGTTAGTAGCAACAAGCAGTAACATAGCATGCAACAAAGGGCTCAGAGGTAAGAGCCAAGGCGAAAGTTTAATGAGTCACCTTTGAGTTACCAGATGAATCTGTGGAGGTTCATGGTAAGTAGTTTTTCCTTATAAAACATGTGAAGTGATGATTGTCAAAATTATCTTAACCCTTATACATTGTATTAGTCGCAGGCCTTCCAAAAACAAAGGAGCTTCCCAATGCTTTGGCTTGTCACCGGATTGTGGATCATGTCACCCCCCTCAATGGAAAGGTTTGTTGGACAATATGTCCATTGAAAAGTTTTGTGATATGCATGACAATGGTGTAGCGAGGCAAGCAGTATTGGATAATCACTTAAATAGCAGAACCAGGGAGTTGCTCAGGGCTATGACCAAGGCTAGACAGGAGATGGATGTCATGTTGGAAAGGGAAAACATAGGATCAAGAGTATGCCAAAGTGGAGGCCAAGTGTGATGAGATTGAGAAGGACCTTGAGAAGAATCCTCTGCTCAAGACCTCCATCAAAAGGTTGCAGAGTCGACTAATGAAATTGTCGACTCAAGGTAGAGGTAGGATAGTGACTCTCATTGGTCAAAATGTTGTACTTGAAGCAAAGTGTCTTTGGTTTAGAGAGTGAGAGGTCTAGGCTTGAGAGGTGGAAATTAAATTAAGGGAGGAGATTGATGGCTTGGTGATGAGGTACAAGATGTCGCAAAAGATCGTATGAGGTTGTTTCAAGGTAGTGTCGTACATAGCTATGGAACTCTACCATAGTGATGAGTGGGAGCACAAATGTGGAAGGTCATCAAATCCGCCTATTTTTCATGGACGGTGTTTGGCGTTGAGGAGGCCGCCAAAACATGTAAGC
Organism: Chrysanthemum lavandulifolium; assembly: GCA_022545495.1. NCBI lineage: Eukaryota > Viridiplantae > Streptophyta > Magnoliopsida > Asterales > Asteraceae > Chrysanthemum > Chrysanthemum lavandulifolium. The sequence continues at coordinate 48,325,838 of CM040246.1, read as the reverse complement.
CCGCACCTTTCCAAGATTGAATGCTACCGTCCTACTTCTAAGGTCGAATATGATGAGGCAGAAATGCGCTTGCAACCGCAGAGTACTCCTTCCTCGTCAAGTGACCAAAGATCCTATGGCACCCTCAAGACCTCATTTCCAAGAAGCCTTGCAAGTCAAGCCTCGACTCCTACCAAGAAGACAAAGGTGTCCGCCAAGCTCACTGCTCAACTGCCTCCCACCCTCTCCCCACAAAAGCAGGAATGAAAGGCTACCATGTTGGCGAATTTAGTTTCAAGGGTGGCATGTACCTTTTAAAACAATTTGTGTTATTTGACAATGTTTGTCCGGTTCTAAAACAGTTTGAATGCTTAGGATGTATGGCCTTGGGCCAAAGACAATTTAACTGGGATTACGCCCTGCAAGTACAAGGACACTAGCCCTCATTTTGAATAGTATGGTGTAGGAGGAATACCTCACACACTTAGTTATTATTTGTGTTTGTCTCGTTAACTTCTCATACGCCATTTTTCCGATGCTTAAGTTTTACAACCTAAGGTTAAACAACCTCATTGTGTGTAAATTACAACACCAAGAATATAATGACCAAATTTGATCATTGATGTAGGTCGCGACCCACTCTATCTCAAATCCTTTAAGTAGCATGACTTTGTATATATTTTTACAAGTGCCATAAACTACTAGGAGAGCTAATGTGAATGTTTTAGTAGGCTTTAATAATGAGGTGTTTGCTGCACCTTATGCCTTTATATTCGACATTGAAACTCATAAACGACTTGGCTAAACAAATCTTTGTGTTTAAGAAACGAAGCAAGAGATTTGTGGGAAATGTCTTATTTATCATTGAATTGGTAGATAGGATTACATCATTCTTGAAATGAAAACTAAGACAACTACCAATAGTGTTTGCTTTCACTTGAGAAGCTTCTAATTACAAGAATGAAAAGTAAAAGTACTTCTTAAACATAGAACTTTCAAAGGTTCGTACCATTCCATGTCCCTGGTCGATGGGTTCTCCGAGAAGAGTGGCTGCTTGTAGGCTCTGCTGTCAGAGGTCTCACTACCATGTAAGTTCCTTCCCAAGTTGGTCCCATTTTCCTCGGTATTCGGCTTTGCTTGCACTGTTGAGGCGAGCACATATTCCCTGTGCTTGAAATTGGAAGGTCCACCCTTTGTTATAGTAGCCTTCGATCTTATGTTTGTGTATTGCTTCCTGATGGAGGCTATTTCTCTTTCTTCTAGCGGATCAAGGTTTTCCCGATCCTTTCGTCATTTTGGGAGGCATCATACGCTGCCACACGCCTCCGTGTGTACACTTAGCTCCGGCGGATGACCGCTCGCTCAGATGTTAGGTCAAGGGGTTTCACCATTACTTGACTTAGGGTGTGTCCCTGTGAGCCCATAGCACTTGAGGGAGTTCATCTACCCATCCATGGTGAGTTCATCCCACCCTTTTCTCGATCCCTTTGACGATGTCTCTATTTGTAACCTCCACATGTCCGCTACCTTGTGGATGGTAGACGGATGTCCAAGACCGCTTTATGTTGAGCCCTTGATGTAAGTCGAGAAGACTCCTTCGCGAACTGCTTTCCATTGTCGATATGATTATGTGGGTACTCCGACCGCACACAATGTGCTCCCACACAAACTTCTCGATTTGCCTCCCGTGAACGGAGGCTAAGGGTTTAGCTTCACCCACTGGTGAAGTAATCAATTGCCACCAAGAAGAATTTGACTCCTCCGGAGCCATAGGCATAGGTCCTATGATGTCAATGCCCCATCGAGAAGCGGCCATGCGGATGTCACACTTGTCATGTCCCGCTTTGGCATTTTAGGAACGTTTGAGTGTATCGACAAGCTTCATATTTGAGAATAATTTCTACCGCATCCCTGCATCAAGGCCAATAATAGCCCAACTTCATTATTTTGAGACAATCGAAAGGTGGTCCTCGTGATGGAGGCCGCAGGATCCTTCATAGACTTCAATGATAATGCTCAGAGCATGCTTGGGTCCCACACATCTTAACCAAGGTAATAGAAATGACCTTCTATATAGGGTTTCCCTATTAGCCCTGCATCGTGGGACTTAACCCAATTTTCCTTGCCGGTTTGGGATCTTCGTGAGAAGACCGCTATCAAATATTTCTGATGGGGGTCATCCATGTCTCTCTTTCCTCATGAACCACGCCCCAACTTCCTTGCGAATGATGGATCTTTCAGGTAAGACTTCGACAAGTACTTCTTTGGTGAGATGAGCGAAGGCCATAGAGGCTAGTTTGCTTAGTGCATCTGCCTTCTTGTTCTGATTCCTACGAACATGTTGGATGGTGTAGGAGTCGAAACTTTCCAACATCTCCTTCGCTTTTTCCAAGCATCGCTTGATGACGGGTCGCCTTGCTTCATAGGAGCCATCACTTGGTTTGCTACCAATTGGGAGTCTACGAAACAATGAGCTTTAACTTCCATATCTTTAGCTAATCGGAGGCTCGTTACTGTGGCTTCTTACCCGCTTCATTGTTTGTGGCTTCAACTCAAAACGAAGAATATACGTATGCTCCTTCCCTTCGTGGATCGACCAACATTAGACCTGCGCCCAACCATCGTAGTTGGATGTCCGTGCTCAGATAAAGTTTCCAATATCCTGCACTTGAGTGAGTTTAGCTTTGGGCTCTTCCTTTCGTCAGATCCGACTCTAAGGTGTTTCGCCAAGAAGTCTCGAGAATTTGCCCTTTAATAGAGTTTCTTCCTTTGAACTCTCTTCGTGGTCTCCAAGTTCAATAGCCTATTTAGCCACCGTCCTGCACTTTTCGTGTTTCGACAAGATCCGCTTTGAGTGGCTTGTCGATTAAGACCGTGATTGGACGGGGCTCGGAAATAGCTGGAGCCTCCTTGCTGCGTAGATTAGGCTAGTATTAACTTCTCCAATGTTGGATAGTTGATCTCCGCCCGCAGACCCGGCCGACAAAGTAGATAGGATCCTCGCTTGTCTCGCTCGCCATAAGGATCGCGCTAATACTTCCATTGAGGATGCTAAGTACATGAACAATACTTGGCCTTGATTGGGGGTAAGCTGGAAGGATTTCGATGAACTCCTTCATCTTCTCGAAGCGCGCTGATCCCGACTCCACCGAAAAGTTTTCTTATCCACGCATCCTTGAGTGTTTTGAAGAATGGTAGGACCCGTCGACCCCTTCTACTAAAATCGCTTAAAGTCGCCTTCCTGCCTCGTGCTCGCACATCTTTTAGACACTTAGGCTTAGAGATTTGTAATTGCCTTGACCTTGAGGATTAGCCTTTATCCCCGCTTAGTAATCAAATGCCCTAGAATTGCCCTCTTCGAGACCGAAGGAGTATTTTTAGGTTCACTTCATGTTAATCGCCCAAGTCGGGTCAAAGGTTTCGTACATCGAGGAGTAGGTCCTCCTCCTTCTTGCTTTTTATAACCATGTCGCCAACGATGCTTCGAGATTTCTTCCTATTTGTTTGTTGAAGGCTTTATCTACGAGACGTTGGTAAGTTGCCCTCGCGTTCTTTAATCCGGGCGGCATCTTTCTCAGAATAATAGACACATTTTCTTGTGTAGAAGGTCGCTTTTCTTCGTCATCCTTTGCCATCCGGATCGATGATACCCTTTGTAGGCATCTAAGCACTTAGCCGGAAGTCTCGCCAAGGATTCTACCTTCCAACAATTTCCGTAGGGTAGCAATCCTTCGGGCATGCTTTGTTGATGTCGATGAAGTCAACGCACACGCGCCACCGTCCGCCTTTTTTACCATTACCGGTTTCGCTACCCAAGTTTGGTACTTAACTTCCTTAGGATGCCGCTGCGTGAAGTTCGTCAACTTCTTTGCAAGATGCAACGCTTTTTTCGGGCTAGGCTCCTCCTTTCGCTTTTTATCGCTCAATGTGTTTGTACTCATTGAGTTTATGCTCCGCTCAAGGACTTTCTCATCAACAATGTTCTTGGTACCCTCGCATGTCGAATATTTCCGTGAAAAATATCAAGGTTAGTCCGCAACAGCCCGTGAGCTTCGCTTTGAAATTCACGGAGTTTCTTTTCCTATTACCACCGTCTGCTGTGGTAACTAGGTTAACTACAACTCGCTCATCCGTGATCATGCAATTTTAGAATTGCTATCGAGGCTCCTCCATTCTTCTTTGATCTTTTGACACCATATACACCCTTATCCGCCCATAATTAGAATGAATAGCTCCATCCAAGGGGTTTGGAACTTAATAGAAAGATGTATGGTGGAAACAAAATGCCCATCTTTGCATAGTTGTTCTCCTACTAACAAATTATAAGGAGAATCGACCGACTATAACGGGTGAGTGTTTCCGCAGGATAAGTGGGCCTTCGCCTATGGTGATTTCCAACGGTATTTCTCCTGTGGGCCATGAGTGTTCGCTTGAGAACCCTACCAATGGTGTTCTCGAGTCCACCCTTCGCGAAGCGTATGGATGACTTGAGCTTTAGGAAACAATGCTCATAAATGATCTCGCAGAGCTTCCATAATCCATATATGCTTGATTTACCTCCCCGCTGAGATTCGTACTTGATGACCACGGGTCACCAAGGTGTCTCCCCAAGATGGAAGGAAGGTTATTTCTCCCACGCCTCAGCCTCCCCCGCCCGCTTCCTTCCGCTTCAAGGTTGGATCGTGCTCTGCACCATTAGTATCGGAGCTTCAGAGGCGTAACCTCCTTCTTGTTCCCTTCCATTCACCTAGTGGGTGTCGAGAACTTGTCTTTTCCCTTCTTGATGCCCTTAACGTGTGTGCTAATTTTCCATCGCATCGCCTCTTCGATCCGCTTCTTTAGCTCTCTCAGCTTGTTCGTGTCGTGTCCATGGTCTTCATGGAAATGGCAGTGATTGGACATGTCTCTGGCTTTGCTCAGGTCCATCCGAGGTGGTGGATCGAAGACTTTATGGCTTTCTGTAGCCGAATCTCCCCGAGATTTGACCAAATTCGCCAAGAGTCCATGGTTCAACCTTTGTTGTATGGAGGAAGCGGTCTCGTTTTCTTCTTATTCTTGGATCCTTCCTGTGAGGACCCTCGAGAGAACTTGTCGAAGCTTCCTTTTGCTCTATCGGAGCCCCGCTTCTTGATACTTTGACTCAATCCAAGTGTAAGTCTTCCATCGCCTTGTAAGTGGTGGGAAGATCGGTGGATGTGAATTCCACCATGCTTCAGATTCGTGAGGCCATGTACAAAACCCGAGATCCTTCGATCTTCGCAAACCCAGGATTTGCAAAGTTTCATCGGTACCTCGTAACGAAGGCCCTGTGCTTTCGTTGTCCCTGCTTGATGGTTTGCACGGCCAGATAGGTCTTGGTGTACTTCTTCGTTGGCTAAAGTGTGATCGAACTTAGCCTTAAGGTCGCTCTAGACTTACAATGCTTCCCAACTTCGCCCATTCCACCATATTCTCGCGGAGTCTCGGATCGTAAGGAACATGTGGCATGCTACGGGCATGACCCACTTTTGCATCTTGATAGCACCTTCGAATAAGTGTAGGAAGTTATCGTGATCGCCTTTTCCATCATAGGTGCCTATGTGAGTAGGCATCTTTACAATCACGGTAGAGGATAGTCTTCGATCCACTTCACGAAAGGTGCACAAGCCCAGAGGCTTCGGTGTAGTATGGGTTGTATGGAGGTGGATAAACAGTGTAGGTTATATGGGTTAGGAAATGGGTACGTGTAGCGGTGGTAAATAGTAGAAGGTTGGCAAGGGTTTACACCCATCAATTGCGTAGGAAAGTACCCATAGGGCATTTGCCGGTAACTCGGTTGGGGAGAGAACCATTCGAGGAGGCGTGTGTTATAGGTTTGAGTAGGTAGGTAGGGGTTCATTCCTGAGGGGTAATTGATTCATGCCTTAGTATGGAGGAGGCCCCGACACTCAAAACATAATGGCGGGGTACCGGAGCTCCCATCCCTTCTTTTCTAAGTGTGCGCCTAGAAGAGGAGGTAGGTTTACCCTCCGCTCCCTCACTGGTTGCCTCCTCCGCTGGAGTTCTCGCCTTTCTTTCACCTTGCATTCTTTCCCTTTTTCCGGGTCTCCTCCCGGCCTTCTTCAAACCCAAGGCCCTTCCATTTGGCCTTGATGGAAGGAGAACCATTTCAGAGGGGCCGAGCGCCTCGCTAATTGGTCGAGGTCTCTCCTCTATTTCAATCTCTTTCATATTCCTCACCGGAGTATTCCAACTCTTCACATTTCGTTGTTGCGAACTTGCTTTTATGAGCCCTTAGTAAAGATTCTAAGGCTTCAAAGTTTGCCTCAACGGCTAATATCCGAATAGGGTTAGCGGATGTTGAGGCGTGATGTACGGAGCGGTTTCCAAACGAGATCGGATGGTGAAGGTGAAGGCAAGTTATAGGCTTAGATTATCTGGTGTTAGTTGTGTTGAGAGGACCAGGTAGAGAAACCGGTGGAGGTGTATCTTCTCCACCGGTTCCATGCCGTAAAAGTAGCGAGTTGGTTAAGGTTTTAGGGTCGGTGATTACGGACTAATAGTAGTGGTCCCACGGATGGCGCCACCGATTGTACAAAAGATTGCACTACCAAAGCTTCGATGATGATCAAAGGTATGAGGGTGTATGTTCCAGCCAAGAATCGCTTTCACCGAGAATAAGAGATACGAAACACTACGTTAGTGATTACGCAGGTGGGACCTCGCAACCACCTCCCGCGGAGAGTAAGTATGAGTTATGGTTGTATAAGTGTGTGTAAGCAAAGAGATGAGTGAAATGAGCATACCATAATCCATTGCCCGCCCAACCTATTTATAGTGGATAAAATAGGTTGAGAGAACTTCTGATGAATGTCGGAGATCATGGGGCATCCCATGATTGTGGGTAACCGCTAGGGTTTAGTGACCCACGCCTAGACTTGACGGGAAGCCAAGAGAGAGGAGATCGGTTCGACTAAGTCGTGAAGTTCTCCTATCCAATGCTTCTTCGCCCATACAATCAAGGGCTTAAGGCTTCGAATGGCTTAATTCCTTAAGGTAACCTTCGTGATAACGAATGGTTTGACGCCTATGGATTTTTGGAATCCTAACTTGGGCCTTCGAATAGAAGGGCTTTGACACGCCTCTGAGGAGTGTCCTTCGAGCTACTTGAGGGTACATCATCAATGGCTATCTTGTTTAATCATCTACCTAGACCACCGAATCATCTAAACAACATTAAAATACACCGATCCCACAAATATAATCAAATATTATCCATATATATACTTCCAATCGTCGAAAATTAAGTAACGGACTATTTAAACAAAGAAAATCAATTTTCTTTACCAAGACTAACTGTAATAAAAATTGCACTACTGCACTTAAAATAGTCAACCGACTTAAGTATGACATCACCAAGATAAATTCCGACCAAGAGTACATCCACCAAAGACACTTCCATACCTCCCCTGCCTTTAAGAGATATTGCTTTTCATGGAAAAATTAGTCTAAAGCAAAGATATATATACAACAGGGAGTTCTTTAAACCGTAATTAACTAAAATGTCTACCGTAATTAATTCTTAGAACAACCAAATGAAATTATTCAAGCACACCAAAAATATTGTAGCAAACACATAATTCAAAGTTATTTCAAAATGTTCTAAAATCACCAAATGACACCAACACAAAGATGTTTATAATACTTCCATAAAGATCTAACTATCCATAGAGTAGCCTTTGCTACCGCCAAAAGTAACAAAACCTCCTTGGACTTCCTCAAACTCCTCCAAGTGATACTTGTTACCAGTCATGTGCCCAGAGCATCCACTATCAACAATTCATCGGCTTCCTAACTTATGGTGTAGATGTTCCTGCATATCAAAAAGAGAAATTAGTTTCTCCTAGGGACCTAGGCCTGTAGAGGCTTGGGTCTGCCTTGTGGACCTTGAGAATTCAAAGCATGAGCTGCAGATGGTCCACTATTACTCTTGGAGTGTGGTTTGGTCTGTCTCCAAGTATAACCTACTGAGGACTTAACAGCAGTCCCCTAATTACCCCTCGTAGTATAAGATTAAAGCATTTGAGATGCATTATGAACTATGGGTCTTCTCACGTGAATGTGAACCATAATGAAGTTCGTTGAATTGGTTCACCGTGGTTTTCAAACTTGGGACTTGGTGAAGGACCTGTAGGTTTTCTCCAACAACCGGAAATTCCTCAATGGAAATAGGAACGCATTACGATGGACTTTGTTACAAAACTTCCTAAGACATCGGGAGGTTACGACGCTATTTGGGTAATTGTTGATCGCCTTACCAAATCAGCCCATTTCATACCAATTAGAGACTTATTCCATGGAACAACTCACTAGACTTTATGTCAAGGAAATAGTCTCGAGGCACGGTGCACCAATTTCTATCATTTCCGACAAAGATAGTCGATTCACTTCAAACTTCGGAAATCATTGCAAGATTCATTCGAACCAGATTAGAGATGAGCAAGATATCACCCACAAACCGACGGTCAAAGTGAAAGGACTATTCAAACGTTATAAGATATGCCGAGGGCATGTGTAATTGATTTTGGAAATGGTTGGGCTAACCATTTGCCATTGATAGAATTCTCGTACAACAATAGTTATCACACCAAGATAAAGATGGCACCATTCGAGGCACTCTATGGTCGAAAGTGCCGATCACCGCTTTGTTGGGCCGGTAGGAGACGACAACTCATCGGTCCGTAAATGGTACGGAAACGACGGAAAAGATAGTTCAAATTCGAGATAGACTCGTAAGCGCAAGGAGCCGATGAAAAGTTACGCAGATGTTAGGCGCAGCATTGGAATTTCAAGTGGGTGACAAAGTTATGTTGAAAGTATCGCTTGGAAAGGCGTGGTACGATTTGGAAAACGCGGAAATTGAACCCGAGATACATTGGACCATTCAAGATTTTGAGCGAGTTGGTCCGGTAGCTTATCGACTTGATCTTCCGTCGAACTTAGTCATGTACACAACACGCTTCACGCTTCAAACCTCAAGAAATGTCTTTCGGACGAATCGCTCATTATTCCATTGGACTAAGTTCACTTGACGATAAACTTAATTTTGTGGAGGAACCTATAGAAATCATGGACCGCGAGGTCAAGCGCTTGAAAAGAGTCGTATTCCTATCGTGAAGGTTCACTGGAATTCTCAAGAGGTCCCGAGTTTACTTGGGAATCTGGAAGACCAGATGCGACACAAGTATCCTCATCTTTTCACCGACACCGTGAGACCTAATAACGATTGAATTGTGGACTGAATTCCTTTTGATGGGCGAATGTGACAACCCGTACTTCCGTGTCATTTTCAAACAATTCATGCCTTACAATTTCAACATTTATCGTAAACTAGGTTTACGTGTTCCAAATTGCGTAACCTTTATGGTTTAGCGCTTAATTCATGATCATATCATCACGAACATTTCATATGGACTAAGATTAGTCTACATTTCATTAACATCATTTGCATCACATTAGTTCATTCATGACATTGCATTTCACATTAAACGCGCAAAATTTATATTAAATAAACGTTATCGCGTGAGTTATTATTTTGAATATTTAATCCGTTACTTCCAAAAATGATCCCGAGATATTTTTATACTTACATTTAGTTATAAAAACTATATTTTGAGTTTAACTAGTGTTTTGAATTTATTTTGTATATAAATCGTTAAATTTATATTATTACGACGTTTTTCTTAAAAACTATACGATAATTATTATATCACTCAAATTTTACAAGGAATGTATTTTTACAATTTTTATGATATCATTATACTCTACTTTGATCTATTAAAAATTACTTTCACCTAAAATTTTCTTAAATACACAAATGTGTACTAAATCTTACAAGTAAAATACATAAACAATTCACTTACATTTCTTTAACAAAATTTCACAATGTAAAAAGAAAAAAAAAATTATAATTACCAAATCCCTCCCCCTTGGCCGACAAGGGGAGGGTTGGCATTTATTAGAGTTAGTAAAAATTATTTGATAGTATATGTTTGTACTCCAAGATCACTTATTCATTCATCTCATCTCATAATTCACCAAGCTAGCAAAAATTTTCTTTCTCTTGTTTTTCTTCCTCATAACCGGCCATCAAGAGGTTTTCCAAGGGATCACAAAATTTTTTCTCAAGTTCAAGTAATCACAATCTAGATAACACTCTTAATAAGGTTTTGAAATAAAAACCTAGAGTGTTTAGGCTAACCTTGTTCTTTGCACCTCATCATATTAACTTGTAAGCATATCATTTATATTTTTCATCTTTCCTTTTCATTTCATATGTATCTCTTCATTTTTGGAGCAAGCATGCATGACTTATGTTGATTTATACCATTTTTACATGATTTTTAGAGTTATATATATATAAAGTCATCCTATAATTATCCCCTTGGTATATGTTGGTCTTGATGATGTTTAGGAACCCATGACACCCTAAGAAGGTGTATGGTAGGATTATATTAGCTTTGGAGTTGATTTGAAGGGATTAGAATAGGTTTAGTACGAGAAAAACTATTTTCGATAAGTATAAAAAGTGTTCTGTCCTTGTTTTATTTTTCTGGAAAATCCGACAGTAGGCACGAAATTTTGGCCTTGATATTTAGAAAATATACTTTAAAACGAATCCGTGGTCGCTTGAACGGATTAAACGGAGTTATAACGAAGAAGTTATGAATTTTAAAGTTTGACGATTTAAATATATATTTTTCGGAAAATTCAGCAACCTATTTTTACTTTATTCGAGTCAAAAACGAGTCCTAAGCGTTGCTACAAATTATTTCGACTTGTCAAAAATATATTAGTATACTTTGATACGAAGCTAAGGACGATTATACGAGAAAACGGATTTGAAACGACTAAGATATACACGTTTTACAAACTTGCCGTAACTATTATTTTCAGAAAAACTATATTATTTTTACGAGATAAGTATTACGGTAACTAAAATGATCATATTGAGGGCTGTTTTTAACAAGGATGTGGAACTTTTTGGAATGAAATGTCTTCTAATAAAATCAAGATCACCGAGCATATTTTTCAAAACGACCAACCGTTTGTATGGCGGAGTTTTAATAAATTATTTACGGATGCTTAAAATTGGCCGAAACTCACTTTTTACACAACAATTAGACAAAATCACCATCTTTAACCCTTATTATCTTTATGTTCGAGACCTTTATGTCGAAAACTCATGAACTGAAACTTTTAGATTTTGATACAAGCTTTCCAAAACCGTCGAGTTCGTTTTCCTAACGATCGACGACACCATTTTACGACTAGTTTTTCGAAGCCATTTTGTCAATTTCATGAAATTTCCGACGACATTGTTTTACGACGAAAAGTGATAATTTCACTATAAATCATTACGAAACCATTTTAGGATGACATTTTGACGTAAAAAACTTGTAAAGTGATTTTTGAATGGTCAAGACGTCAAAAGAGTATTTTTCGACGATAAGTAATATTTTTTCAAAACTCGCAAAATGGTATAAATAACATACGAAATGCATGCATAACATTACATTGCAACTCATTACATATCATATCATTCGTAATAGGTCCCGATTAAATCATCCCGATATACCTCAGTGTACTCACTCTTGTCATCACACCAGTTTACCAAGTGAGTTTTCATAGCCCCGTCGATCATGTTTTTAATTATTTTCAAACCTACGGGGGAGAATACATTGCACAACATTTTTATTACGATACCAAGTATGTTAAATTCATTTACATTGCTTAAGTTACCGTGATTTGCCAATTGAAAGTCCCCATTACCCGAACATGAACCGTTAATCTTTGAAGCGAGGGTGAGTGGATAGATCTATCGAGGGTGACGCCCATCCGGGTTGGTGAATCCCAACTAGTCATACGGATGCATTTCATTTAATAACATTATTGAGTTGTTGGCAAACACTCTATTGGGGCATACATTATGAATTGTCTAGTTTCGTGTCATGGACTTATTGCAATTGTAACATTTTTACGTGACATGATTGTCATGCTCGATCTACACTTGCGTAGTCGTATAAAACATTTACTTAAACCTATGATTTCTCACCAACATTATTGTTGACCCGCTTTAGCAATGTATTTTCGTGTAACTAAGGTATTATCATCATGGCATGGTTAATGAACCACCTTTGAGTCATGGCGCCGACTTATATCATTGTACATTATGGCACTTTATTTCAAAACCATCGCTTGGACTTGTATTATATGTATGTTTCCGCAAACTTTGTAACCTTTGGGACCTATGTTGTAACTCGAACGCTTTTATTAAATATCAAACGATGTGTTTTTAAACGACACTTTAGGTCGCTCAATGTAACTGTGATTGTGGTGCTATGACGATCTATCCCTGTGAATTCCATTCACGCAAAACAGTAAATTGGGGTGTGACAATTGAGGAGAATTCGATGGAGTAGTCTTGAGACACAAGTGTTTTAGGGTTTTCCATTTGCTATAATCAAGTAAAGACTCATCAAACTTTTGTTTAGGTTTAGGTGTGTAGTCTTCATTAAGTGGTGGTGGAACTCCTTTATAATTATCGGCTTTGACAAATCTTTATAAAGTGGTTTACCAACATAGTCTTCTTCCGAACTACCAAATATTCGTGTTTCATCTCTTCCTCATAACACAAAACCTCACTATCTCGATTTAATTTCATGACCTAAACCTAATTTCTGATTTAGAGCTCATGCCGAATTAATTTACCTATGTAGATTTTAGAAGACTCTCCCAAGACTTAACTATTTTCTTTAACTCATCTCTTTCTTGTTGAGCTTTCATACCAATTCTTCTATATTTCCTTAGCTTTTCATCTTTAGCAAAATTATCATTAGCTTGAAAAATTAGTTTTTCATTTAATGATGAATTTTGTTTTCAAGATTTGAAATATGTGCTTCTAAGGTTTTGACCGCATTGGTATAAGCTAGAATTTATACTTCCTGTTCCCTCAACCGAGTCAATTGTTCATCACTTTGTGTTTTAAGTTGGTTATGTGAATCAACACATAGTTTGGAACATAGTGATACCTCATTGTTTGAGCCAATAGCCATGAAAGCGGTGACTAGTAGACTCTCTTCAAAGATGTTCTACCCAATTGATAACACCTCCATCCATAATCGCACCCAACCTTTGACTCTCCTTCTATCGCTTCCTTGGTTTGATAGGGAGTTTCTTTTTCCTATCGCCAAGAGAGCCTTATATTCCCTTGCAAAATGCCCGGTGATGACGCTTATAGCGATCAAGCTTTTTATCAAAGCCAATCTGAGTCTTTGGATCATAATGGACTCTTTCGCCATGTCCTTAAAGAACTGTTCATCCCGATAGCTATCATAGCTATCCGCCAATTTATATCCATCTCTTCAATATCTCGCATCATTGATCTCGCTCTAGATCTTCATTGAGCAAATCATCTCTTCGATGATCTAGCAAAGAGAGAGTAGATAACCCGTCAAGAACTCCCAGTGCTCTCTTTCTTTAGTACTTAATGAAGAAGTATTATAACTACCACCGACTTAACTTGGTTAGTACTATTCTTGCCATGTAAGACAAAGGAAACATTCTGAGAGCTAGAAGAGGATGGTCTTGACACATTCTTGATTTCCTATTCAAAAACCCTTAGGTTGTTCTACAGATCATCAATTAACATGATGTCAATTTCATGCTTGGTCCTCATGTTCATTGCCAGACTTAACCATTCTTGTGGCAAAGACTTGAGGAACTTGTGATTAGCATCCTCATCAGAAACACAAGCACCATAGGCCTCTAATTGTGACAGTAGTTGTTGAAACATGTCATAGCCCTTCTTTAATCCTTCAGAGCTGGAAATAGCAAAAGCCTCAAATTATTGTTTGTAGACGAATTTTTACATCTTTTGGAGTTAGTATTCCCTCCAAATATTACTTTGATTACCTCCTGGATCTCTTTTGCATCATCCATCCCGGAAAACGTCTGATATGCTCCTTAGGAAATGCCATTAACAATATGTTTTGGGCTTTTCTCTCTTTCTCTACAGCAAGGATCTCAGCAGCAGTAACAAGTGGCAACACAGAGTAAGTGCCATGTTTTCCTTTGGAAACCCTCTTTTTATAGTTTCCTTTCTGTAGTACTTTCCACACTTCATTATCAGTGTATTCTAAATAGTGTTCCATCTTCATAGCCTAGATGTCATATTCATCTTTCTTCAATTGTGGAAACTTCAAGTTGGAGATGGTTGTGGTATTTGTGATTTGGGTTGGCTTAGGATGAGAGTTGTCTGCTCCATCTTCATGGTTGGATTCTTCATCACTGGGATAGTCAGAGTAGGTTTCAGTTGCTTTTTCACTTCATTTTTCAGACATGTTTGATGTTTTCTGGTTGGAATGAGTGTTTGTGTATGATAACGCTCAGAATGAGTATGTTTTTAGTAGCGTTATTGTTAGTTTTGTGTATGATAATCGGTTATATTTACACATAATTGTTTCAAAATTGTAAAAGATGCGTATTTGTATGTGAATGTAGGCAGGTATCGTAAAAGACAAAGAAATGACGAATTTATGATCATTTGGACAATTCCCGAGAAAGAAAAGAAAGGAGAGTAGGCTTAAGGACTCGATTATTGGAAGCACGATGATTTCTAAGTATCTACATCAAATAATTATCAAGTTCTATCTTGGAAATCAAGATCGTAAACAAGGAAAAAGGTATGCATCGAGAAAACTCAAGAAGAGTCAAAATACGTTATACTGAGGCATCTAGCCGATCGGTTGGAGCCCGAATCGATTCGGTGGACAATGGACAATAGAGCAACCGATCCGGTTGGAGAGGGTCATAGATTACATTTTCTCATTTATGGATGCCATAACTTCCATTAATCATTGAGTCCGATCATTTCGTGTTAATAACTCCTAGTGGACGTTTTTGGCTTGTTGGTGAAGAGTTATTAGTCGTATATTGGACCTAGACTTAGTTGTTTAGTGTGACACACCCCAAAGAGTAATAGGCTTACACCAAGACTATTACTAAACACTTTATTCACCCAAAAGTCCTATTAAGTCTCAGAATGTCCAGAACTTGTTGAGAACAATTCTCAACCATTTGGTAGTCATTTGGAGTTGTACGGGTAGTATAAGGCGATTAGAGGCGCGTGGTTGCTATAGTTCCACATATTCTAGTTCTTGTAATCCAAGTTTAGGTATTCTTATGAACTTTTCATAAATTTCTATTCTTATGAATATGAATTACATGGTTACTACTTGTGTTATGTTATGGTTTTAATGGAGTAATTTTGAATATACTTGTGTGTAAGGATGTAGGCAATTGTTAGAGTGTTCTTATATATGTGATGCATATAAAGTATTCTTGTTTAATGAGTTTGTTGGAATAATGACTAGACTTGTTTAATTTGATGGTATAACATTTGCAAGATAAAGGACCGAAAGGATTTCTCTTTATGTTTTATTCCAAAACGTGTATGGGGATATGATGATTGACACTCATCATATTAACTTGTTAAACGAGACTAGAATTGATTTCATCACGTAAAGGCCGAAAGTGTTCGTAAGAACAAGTTAAATAAGAATCTTTTACAAACAAATGGATTTTCTAAAGAATACTCAATAGGATAAGGACCGAAAGGATTACCTATGTGTTTGTATTTTTAAAATAATTTTTACAAAACATAAACCATGGATTGTGAATCATTTTTCTATGATTTGTGCATTGCATCAAGCTTACACCAAGCTTTTATGAACACTCTAGATAATTGACTATGACCTACACACAAGTATATGTCTCTTTAATTTGGTTTTTATAAAAGTATCAATTTCGTGGAAGGCTTGACAAGTTATCTTGTCTCAAACAATTTAACAAATTCATTCAAGGCTACTTAGATCCATAAAGTCATTCAAGGATACTTACTATAAGTCATTCAAGGCTACTTAGATCCATAAACTTTTGGACCTACAAGTGGTATCAGAGCCTGAAGAAGGAATCTGTTGTTGAAGATACACAAAAACAAACACTCATTCCAACCAGAAAACATCAATCATGTCTGAGAAACTAAGTGAAAAGGCAATTGAAACCTACTCTGAACATCACAGTGATGAAGAATCCAACCATGAAGAAGGAGCAGACAACTCTCAACCCAAACAACCCCAAATCACAAACACTACAAACATCTCCAACATGAAGCTTCCACCACTTAAGAAAGATGAATATGACATCTGGGCTATGGAGATGGAGCATTACTTAGAATACATGCATAATGAAGTTTGGAAGGTGATACAAAAGGAAACTCTAATAAGAGAGTTACCAAGGAAAAGATGGCACTTATCTTGTGTTGCCACTGTCACTACTCATCGAGATCCTTCTCAGAGAAGGAGAGGAAAGCCAAAAGCATCTTGCTAATGGCACTTCCCAAGGAGCATATCGACATTTTCATGGGATGGATGATGCAAAAGAGATCCGGGAGGTAATCAAAGTAAGATTTGGAGGAATGCTAACTCCAAAAAGATGCAAAAGGTCATCTACAAACAATAATTGAGGCTTTTTCTATTTCCGTTCTAAAGGATTAGAGAAGGGCTATGATGAGGTTTCAACAACCATCATCACAATTAGAGGCCTATGGTTCTTGTGTTTTCGATGAGGATGCTAATCTGGAGGCAATCAAAATAAGATTTGGAGGAAATGCCAACTCCAAAAGATGCAAAGGTTGTATACAAGCAACAATTTGAGGCCTTTCTTGCTTCCAGCTCAAGGATTTAGAAGGGCTATGATGTGTTTCAACAACTTCTATCACAATTGGAGGCCCATGGTGCCGGTGTTTCGATGAGGATGCAAACCACAAATTCCTCGTGTCTTTGCCAAAGAATGGTCAAGTATGGCATGACCATGAGGACAGACCGAAATTGACACTATATCAATTGATGATCTGTACAACAACCTAAGGGTTTTGGAACAGGAGATCAATAATGTGTCAAAACCATCCTCTTCTAGCTCTCAGAATCTTGCTTTTGTATCACATGGCAACAACAGTACTAACCAGGTTAAGTCTGGAAGCAGTTATAGTACTTCTTCAATAAGTACTATAGAAAGAGGGGCACCTGATGGAGTTGCTGATCAGGTTATCTACTCTCTCTTTGCTAGATTATCAAAAGAAATAGATTTGCTCAATGAAGATCTGGAGCAGATCAATGATGCAGATATTGAAGAGATGGATATTAATTAGTAGATAGCCATGATAGCTATCAGGATGAACAGGTTCTTTAAGAGACATGGTAGAAGAGTCCGTTATGATCCAAAGACTCCAGTTGGCTCGATAAAAAGAAGCTTGAGTGCTATAACTGTCATCAAACTGGGCACTTTGCAAGGGAATGTAAGGCTCCTGCTACAACTGATAGGAAAAGAAGGAGTCTCCCTATCACGAAAAGGAAGTCGAGAAGAAGTGTTAGAATTAGAAATTTCATGTATTAAAGAGCTCACACCTTCAAGTATATGTAATCGTTAGAAAGCTCGTAGTCGTAGTTATTTTAAGTTAAGTAGTATTTAGTTAAGTAACACCGTGGAGGACGGACGGGTCTTTACCCACCGTATGCACGATCCATGACCCGTTGTGTGGCGCTTTATGTAAGACTATAAATACTCTACCTCCCAAGGTAGAGAGTTGGAGCTCATAATAATATCTTTCACTTTCTCACTAAGTTCCCTAAACCTCTAACTCTCTCTCTAGAATTCCACTTATACGCCTACTTTGTGTTATGGTTTGATGTGTAGTGAAAACCAATATCTTACAATTGGTATCAAGAGCCATGGTTAGATCATATCTTGCACATCTTTGGATTTCTAGTGGTTTTAGGTGGTTTTGAGTTTGAAAAGTTTTGTGGTTTATGCATCATTTGGTTGATTTCTTGTGTTAAAGCTTGGATTTTGTTAGTACTTTTATGTTTAGAATCATCACAAGTGTTTAGGTTTTCATTTGGTAAGCTTGAATCATCTTGGTTGGGTTGTTTTGGATTGAAAAGTGATGTTTGTGATATTTTCTTGCTAGCGACTTGACCTACGGATTTCTTTCTTGCTAGCGACTTGCTTTACATTTTGTAGCGAGTTGCGAGTTAGTGGAGTTAGCGACTTAGGCCCAGCGACTAACAAGACAAGTAGTGGATGCTCCACTACGGGTAGCGACTTGGTGTTAGCGACTTGGTAAGTAGCGAGTTGCTATTTAGCGACTTGATTCCTTAGTGACTTGTATCTTAGCTTAATTGTCGCCAAAATTTTGCTAGCGACTAGAGGCTTAGCGAGTTGCTATTTGGCGACTTGTCTTTTGTTTAGCGACTTGGGACTTTAGCGACTTGGTGGAATAGCGAATTAGAAGATAGCGACTTGGTGCATAATTTTCTAGCGACTTGGGTGATTTCTTTACGGTTTCTCTTGATTTAGTAAAACTCGTGAAAGAATCGATTTCGGCTTAATCATAGAGTTATAAAATCCGCTTAATTTGTCATCATGTCTACCAACGCTTCTACAATCATCTCCATCGTTGTCGAGGATGTTCAAGCGGTGGTTGGATACTCGTCCATCCATGCTTGATGAATCGACTACGATTCTTGGGCTCAACGAATCGAGATAGTACCGTCTTGGAAAGGAAAATGGTGTCAACATTCTCAAATCCATTGATGAAGGACCGTATCTAGTTGATACAACTAGAGATGCACTTGATACTCTTCAAGATGGAACTCGATTTACGGAATGGACAGACTAAAGATGTATGATGAGCTTGATGATAAGGAGAAAAGAGATTCGATGTCGATATCGTGGCTTAACATTGTTCTTCAAGGTCTTCCTAAAGACATCTACAAGTCGATCAATCACAACAATCAAGCAAAGGCGGTATGGGATAATGTCAAGATGCTTCTCTCGTGTTCGAATTAACTATGGAAGACAGAGAATCACAACTCTATGACGAATTTGAACACTTCAAGATGAAACCGATGAGAGTGTCTATGAGTACTATGTGAGATTTCATAAGTTGGTGAATGATATGAGGAACATCATAATGACTATGCCTAACATTCACCGAACTCAAAATTTGTGAACAAAATGAATCCGAATGGCACAAGTTTGTCACCTCCGTGAAGCTCACTAAAGGATGAAGAATACAAACTATGAGCAACTCTATGCCTTCCTCCTTCGAATGAGAGACATGCTATGTTTGAAAAAATGATTCTTAATCGTTCAAAACCAACCGAGGGAGAGACAAGCTCGTCTAATGACTCAACCGCCTTCTACTCAAACATCGGAATCACAACCAAAGCCTCACAAGTCATACCCATGGGTAATGGTAATCACAAACTCATTCCCGATCCTATGTTCAAACAAGTCGATCTTTGATGCACACGTGGTAACATCATTAATCAACTAGCTCTTTTGATTAGTCAAAACATGAATTCTCTCCCACAAACCAACAACAACCTCGTAACAAGATCTAACCCACACAATCAAGCTCTGTTAAAGATGGGAGGATCGGTGCAACCCGATTCGGAAAGACAGTATGATCGGGGAAGAGGTGGAGCCGGTAGAGGTTATGTTGGTAATCGTAATCGAGGAAGGAATGGTAATCAAGGTCAAGCTAAGCCGATCAAATGTTATAACCGTGGTGGTGAGGACACATTGCAAGGAACCGCACATCTCCAAAACGTCCACGCATCGCCGATTACCGAGAGATAAGATGCCGCTTGTACAAGCTCGGGATAATGGTGCTGCTGGATGAAGAGGAATTGTTGTTTCTTGTCGAGGGCAATGCCAAGACCTATGATGCGAGATGTGGATGAGCGATTTATTCAGAGATAGGTCACAATCATCGAATGCCTTTCAAGTCGTTGATTGTGATGCATACGACTACGATGTGGATGATGGACCCATCGACACACAATTTTATGGCTAGCATTTCTCAATGGTCTCCCAAGGTCTCTTCTTCACCACAAGTTGGCCCATCCAAAGACAAACTCATCTCGAGGTACTAAAACTATACGATGATCTTGATATGCAAAAGATGCATGACAAAGTACTATCAATCGAAACTATTGAATCAAATATTGAAAATATGGGTAATATCAATGTTGTCCCATATGATCAATATGTGAAACAAAGTGAAAGTGAAGTTGTACCAAGTGATGCATCTTCTGCAGTCAACAATGACTATATTTTTATGAATACACCGCATGTGCCTCGATGAGTCTGTAATTTCGAACTAAATGCCTATAAAGAACGTGTTGCTATTTATGAACAACGTGCAAAATTTGAGTTGACCACCGTGAGCGAGAAATGGATGACCAAGTGCATAATCATTAGAAAAAGTAATTTTCGAGAAGAAGTATTAAAACAAGAGTTAAATTCCTTGCAAGAAAAGCTTTCTAAAATTGCTAAGCAAAACAAGAACTTCAAGAAAATGTGAAAATGCTTAAGCAAGAATTTAATGCAAAGGAATCAAAACTCTTGAAAGATTTTTCTAATCGAAACTTTGAAAACAAACTTGAAAACAAGTTGTACATACAGGGAACACCATTCGGATCGCTCATATGATCACTAAGCATAGAGTCTAAGCGATAAGCATAGCATTCCCCTTGTTGAGGAACCAAATCCGAGGTCATTAAAAGGGCTAGAAATGCTCATAAGGTTCTTTATGATGGCAATGAAACTTAAACCTAGACAGAAACCTAGTTGCGTTGAGTGCACCGAGGAAGATAAGAAATTAGATGAAGTCACTGGGAAAAGATGAACAAGAAATTAGATGATCCTAAATGTAAAGAGAAGAAAATAAAGATCTCATCCCATGATTACAAGAAGGAAAACTGGATTTCCTTGAACATGTTTAAGCCTCAGACATTGTTAACTCCCGAACAAGTTTTCTCGAAAATGGATTTAGATAAGCGTAAAGTTGAAAATATTGTTGAAACAAACCCTCCCTTTGGAAAATGCTCAGAGCGATGTGTATCCTCCTAATACACCAATGCATCTTGTTCTAGAACAATTGCCACTAAAAGCAAGACCTTAATTAGCCAATATGTTATCTTTCAACTATTTGTTGATTTTGAGAAAACTTGCAAGAAAAGGATCACACCCATTGGTATAATCAAGGAGAAAGGGTTTTGAGCAAATGAAAGAATGTTATTTAATCGAGGTCATGCCTTTCTTTAAACTTCTAAAAGATCACTTTGAGAGTCTTAAAAGGGATAGATATTGATATTAAGGAATGGAAAAGGAATTTGATGCAATGATAGTTGAGGTTAGTGACTATGAGCGAGCACTAAAATATAATGAGATTGAGAGGAAGAACTTGCATACACTAAATAAGAACACGATTTCGAATGTATTGCTCAAGATGTGTTCTACATCGCTACTAACTGTTCTATTATCGCTTCTCAATTCCATGAACTGCTCGTTGCTTTGAAAGTCTCCCATGATCGTGTCATTGAGCTTGAAAATCTAATTTCGAACTAAATGAGAAGATTGAGCTGGATGATCATGACAATTTGGTTAAACATTTTCTAAACTAGAAGTTGAGCATTTTAATTTACAACTAAAATATCAACATCTTAAAGAAAATGTCAAAACTTCAAATATCAAGACATCCTCGGATGCTCCGAGTTTGATGCAGTTTTTCAAATTAACAAACGTGATGAAAAGATTCAAGCTCATTGCAACACGATCAAAAAGTTGAAAGCCCAAATCTCTCAATAAAAGGGTCAAACGAACAATGTGACTAGTCCCCAAATGCCTCCTCCTTTAGATTCTCAGAATTCTCAAAACTTTCATCTTCAAAACCTAGTAAATGCATTACAAAAGGAAAACGAAAGTTTTCTAGAAGAAAATGAAAAGGTTAAACATCATTTCAATGAGTTATTTGAATCAATAAAGGTCACTCGTAACAAAAATAATGAACAAAAAGCTTCATTGCAAAAGGAAATTGAGAATCAAGAGTCGTGTAAAAGGAAAATGCCAATGACCAATGGGGAGAATGGTGTATCAAAGGTTCACTCTTGTAGTAAATATGCTTTTTCTATGAAATATGTCCTCCTCATCTCGTGAACAACAAACTTGTTGTTCAAACATACTCTCATCCCTTAAGGATTGCCTAGAATGTCTGCGTGAGATTGTTGAAGAGGATAAGTTAGAGAAACCTCATGATAATGCAATTGGACATGCATGCTTATATGCCAAATGATCTCAAGAAATCCTACAATGCTTGATCACAATATGCCCAAAGTCCTTAGGTGAGAGAGTTAATCCTTTGATTCCATGTTCGATGCCTAATGCCAAGTATGATATTCATTCGACGCCCAATGTCTTGAATGTGAACCTTAGTGTGCCTTTAAGTAGTTGATTCGGATATGTCAATGCTATGAAAGAGAACTCAAGTGTGCCTTCTAGAGTACAAATCCCAAGACTTCTAGTCTTAAGAAAGTGAACCTTAGTGTGCACGCATGTAGTTCAGATCCCAAAGACATCTAAACAGTGATGCAAAGAATAGTAAAACTAACTAATGTTCCCATTCCTCTACAGAGTAATCGGTGACATTAATGGGAGCAGTCAAAGTCTCAAGATAATACAAGGAATGATAGGACCTCGCAAGCTAAGAATGTGCCACCGAAAAGAGTAGAAGAACAATATAGGAACTTTAAGGTTGAATCGAATAAAATGAATCGTGTTGATTCTAGTATTAGCCATAGGCGCATCGTAATTAATTGATTCGATACTATTTGCAAACCTTGTATTGATGTCTCGCTTGAATTCGCTTTCTAATCATGAATG
>CM040246.1:47975240-48302932 GCA_022545495.1 Chrysanthemum lavandulifolium | reverse complement strand
TATATACAGTGTTGTAAAAGAAAATTAACAATATGATTGCCTTTACCTAGGTCGGGAATATCTAACCATGGCCCAAAAACAGTTGCTCTCAAACGACCTCATTCGATCTGGATTGCTTAACAATTTAGACTTAATTTGCGAAAACAACAACACTTGGAGCGAACCGTTACCTTAGCATCAAAATATTGGGGAATGTAAGCCATTTTGGAGTTTATTTGATGAATAATTAGGGATTGATTTAGGGTTTCACAATTTTGAATTGTGTTTTTTAGTAGTAGTAGTGTTAGTGTGTGTGTTGTATTTGGGTAAAAATTTGAAAGCAATTAAAAAGGTTTAAAAATCTTGTTAAAGCAGTACTTTAGGTACAAAGAGAACATAAATTAAGTCACTTATATTGATTAAGCAAGTCGCTCAACCTCGGGAAGGAACTAAATGTATAAAAATAATTTTGTAACTTTGACTTTTTTTACTAAAGAACAAAAAACATTTATCAAGATTCTAAAAAAGTCGCCTAGATTAGGTTCATTTGTAAAATCGTAGGCTGTAAAAGTCGGAAAAAATGATTGGGTACACAAACTTGAAGGACACTTGTCAAGCTTATATAAAAAGTAGAAAAGTCATGAGTCTCAAAGTCTATTTTGGAAATACCCAAACTTTTTCCTAAAAAGTGATGACACCTTGAGCAAAACATGCATTCTCATAATTACCCTTTTGATATTGATATGCTAGAGAATCTATGAACTATGTGCATACGTAGTTCTAACATTATTGCGAGGGAGAATAGCAAGGTCGATCACGATTCGATGATGATGATGATGACTGTGTTCTATTGCCCATTTGGAAGGATACCTCAGTTGGAAGCACTTCTTCAAGGGAGGCAAACAAAGAAGATGATCAGCCTCTAAAGACCAATGATCTTAATGTTGAAGGAGGTGTAACCAATATACATAACACAGTGGTAGAAACTCAAGTGATCAGTACTAATGTGGTTAATACTGATAAGCCACATGTTAGTACTGATGAGCCAGATGTTAGTACTGATCGTCCCCATTCCATTCCATCAGTTAATACAGAGGTTCCTAATCCCTATGTTGGAGCTGATGAGATTGATTTTACTAATATAGCTTCATCTTATGTTGTTCCTACTACACCACACAGAAGAATTAATCAGGATCATCCTTTGGAGAATGTTATTGGGGATGTTCATGCTGAAAGAACTACAAGATCTAAAGTTCAGCATAGTGAGACTGGATTCTTTAGTGCCATTTATGAAGAAAGGATCCATGGGACACACAAAAATGTCTCTTTGCTTGTTTTGTTTCCCAAGCAGAACCAAAGAAAGTCTACAAAGCCTTTGAATATGAATCATAGGTAGAAGCAATGCAAGAAGAGCTTCTCCAGTTCAAACTTCAGAATGTATGGGTTCTGGTGGATCTTCCTAAAGGAAAGAGAGCTATTGGCACTAAATGGGTTTTGGGAAACAAGAAGGATGAAAGGGGTGTAGTAATAAGGAACAAGGCTAGGCTGGTTGCTCAAGGTATACTACAGAGAATGGATTGACTATGAAGAGGTCTTTTCTCGGTGAAAGGATTGAAGCTATCGGACTATTCACGGCCTATGCATCATATAAAGACTTCACGGTATACGGATGGATGTGAAGAGTGCTTTCCTCAATGGGAAGATTGAGGAGGAGTTATATGTCTGTCAACCTCCTGGCTTTGAAGATCCAACCTTTCCTGACAAAGTTTATAGGGTTCAAAAGGCACTCTATGGTCTGCATCAGGCCCTAAGAGCTTGGTGTGAAACTTTAGCCAAGTATCTTTTGGGCAATGGCTTCAGAAGAGGGAAAATTGATCAGGCCCTATTCATCAAGAATGTGAAGAATGATATCCTGCTGGTTCAGATATATGTAGATGACATTATTTTTGGTTCAACCAATCAGGATCTATGCAGAGAGTTTGAAAAGTTGATGCATGATAGGTTTGAGATGAGTTCTATGGAGAACTCACCTTCTCTTGGGTTACAAGTCAAGCGGAAGACGGATGGCATATTTATCGGTCGGGATAAGTATGTCAAGGAGATTTTGGTGAAGTTTGGCTATGAAAATACTAAGATTTCAAGCACTCCTATGGAGCACAATAAGCCACTACTTCTAGATCTTTGATGGTGAAGAAGTTGATCGATATCTCTGGTCAATGATTAGATCATTGATGTATTTGTTGCCTCGGACCGGATATCATGTTTGCGGTGTGTGCTGTGCAAGATTTCAAGTCTCTCAATGCTTTCTCACATGCATGTTGTTAAAAGAATCTTTAGATATCACGAAGGTCATGCTCACCTAGGCCTTTTTGATCTGGTAGCTTACTCGGCGGTGATTATGCTGAGGCACGTCTTGATAGGAAGTCAACCACACGAGGATGTCGGTTTCTTGGTGATAGGTTGATTTCATGGCGATGCAACAAGCAAAGCATTGTGGCAAACTTTCAAGCGAAATTTGAGTATGTAGGCTGCGCAAGTTGCTTTGTGGTCAAGTCCCTAGATTGAGAATCGGATGCTTGATTATGGGTATAATTTTATGAGCCCTTGTCATTTACATAGATAACAACGATCTATATGCATTATAAAAATCCAGTTGCTCATTCTAAAACTAAACACATTGAGATAAGACATCACTTTATAAGGTCTTGTAATGAAAAGAAACTCATTCGGGTTGATAGGATTGATATTGAGTTTAATGTTGCGAGATCTTTTAACAAAAGCTTTTGAATTGGGAAGGTTTGGTGCTTGGTCTTCACAAGTATTGGGATGCTTCATCGATAATATGTCTTATCTCTCTATTTTGTAAAGTTTTGTAAGCGGTGATTAGTCTTGATTGTTATCTAGTTATCTGCTAATGTAAAGTTAATACGGATTGTTAAGAAAATCTCTTGGATTGTGTTTTCTTGGTTTTGGACTAACTTTTCAGGCATAGCACAAGCAGTATGGATGTGGTTTGGTGACTAATGGTTACAGCAAATGTGGTTCTCTCACTTATGCTCTTTCTAATGCAACCACATGATGGAACTTGCTGTAACTCTGGATTTTGTTATGGCAATGCATTATGTGGCATCTTGTGGTATTAAGAACATGAAATTATGGTTTCAGTTAGTCAGGTCATTATGTACTAACCCACTCTTTGCCATTCTATCTGTTTACAGATAGTGTGACTAACCAAGGCATCGGCTTAGAAGAGCAGTGAGCAACAGTGAATCCAACACTTATGTTGGAGGCAACACTGTCGGGAAGGCCCTTTTAATGGGACTATCCATCACGAGCGATGCTAAAGCATTGAAACCATTGGTTTTCACCAAACCGAGAGTCCATGTGAGGTCGACCTTGATTAAGTGTTTGTCACCACTTAATCCCTCAAAGTGGGGTTCGGTATTATAATTTCCAAACTATATGATAATCTTGATGGGTAAAGTTAATATTGATGGTTATAAGTTAGTGCTTGATAAGCCTAGTTAGTCTTGATGAACTAGCGGTTAGTACTTATTCAAAAGTCGGTTATGCAATGATTACTTTTGCAAATTGAGTTATTCTGCTTTGTTCCTATATAAGAGTTTCCTAATTGGTTTCTCTTTACTTATTACCATAAATATTTACAAAGCGGTTCAACCCAAATTCTCCAATTCTCTATATATATTGCATAACTTTTCAATTGCTTTCACCTCAATTCTCTACAGACTTTTGCGATCAAATCCCACTTTACTAACCCTTACTCTTATTGCTCATGGCTTCTATTGATTTTGTCGATAAGCACAACATGGTGGCGTGCTTGGACTTGCCAGAAGGTAATGAAGAGTTCACCAAGATAGTAGCTTTCCTAAATAGAAGCAGAATCAGGTTTGCTTTACTCTTAAACTCTACTATCTTATGTACCCCTATTAGGAAGTTTTGGCAAACTGCTATTGTCTCAACAAGCGAGGAAGGGTCCAGGTTAATTGGCACAATGGATAGCACACAAATTGTTATTCTGAAAGCTTCTCTGAAGAACATCTTCATCTTAGGGATCTTTGAAGGTATTAACACTTGCGACCACTAACATAATTGAACAACTCCCATTGATGGGGTATAGGCATGACAACACTTTTAACTTTCATAAAATTCAGTTTTCCCTACAATGGAGGTCTAATTCATACCATCCTACATTGTTTGAGTCATAAAAGGACTGGTTGGGATGCTTTTCCCACAAACATAGCCACAGCCTTGATCTGCCTTACAACAGGCAGGGTGTTCAATTTTTCAAATTAAATTTTTGAGGGTATGCTTAAAATCTTTGTTAGCAAAACCAAGTTTCGATGTATCGAGGTTTATTCAAATATTTTTGGATCTTGAAACAAAACTTGACCTCACAAAATGTTTATCCATCAAAACTACTCACACCAAAGTGTTTTCAAATATGTTGAGGGCGTAGTAGGATATATTAGGTTGTAGTGCCATTATTTCCAAACATCTTTGATTACGGAGGGTGAAGGACCATCAAGCACGGTGGCTCAGACCTGCACCCACGAGATGGTGAAAATTCTCCTACCCAACAACATTCATCAACAAGTAGGCATTTCGAGAAAGGAGAGTGGGACAACTCGGCCCATTCTCCTCCCAACATTGAACGAGATGAGCCTATCTTAAATGATGCAGGAGATAGAATGGTAAGGGTTGCCACTACTCTACAAAGCTTAGAAGGCTGGTGAGGATAGTGGTAACATCCATAAGACCAACCCATGCCAACACCTAGTGAGCACTCCTCATAGGGTGGACCCAGCAAAGTCTTCAAAGGGTGTATGCTGCTCGGGCTAGGCACAGGGTGCATCTCGATTGCCCCAATGACCCACCTCTCTCGGTGGGTAACACGGCTAGAAGTGGTGAGGCGACTTATCACTAAAGGATATGGCGGAATTATCTGGTTTTTTTTTTGTAAAAGGTGAACAAGCTGGAGATTGCTTTGGAAGAACACAAGAAAGTCACTGTATAAGTTCATACAAGATTCCGATGAAAGCGTTAGAGCATCGGGTCAAGCTTCTCTCCAAGCCTCTCTGCGACATCATCTCCGGTCATTGCATCTCCCAAGCGAAGGCCAAGTTCGGTTATCAAGTACCTCTATAAGTTCTACAAGCAGGGAGGTTATGATATTCAAGAGAAAAAGAATTTGGTCAATGGCAAGGTGGTGCGACATTTGAGTCCTTTGGCGATGAAGACGAAGTTTAGGTCACTATTGATGTTGAAGAAGTACTTAGTACTCCTACAAGCACTATCAGTACTATCCCAGTTAGTACTGTTAGTGTTGTAGTTAGTACTGTTAG
Source organism: Chrysanthemum lavandulifolium (assembly GCA_022545495.1). Lineage (NCBI taxonomy): Eukaryota > Viridiplantae > Streptophyta > Magnoliopsida > Asterales > Asteraceae > Chrysanthemum > Chrysanthemum lavandulifolium. The sequence goes on along the minus strand of CM040246.1, from coordinate 48,297,590 downwards.
TACTATGGTTAGTACTCCTAGAATTCCACAATCAGTATTAAGCCCAATCATACAAGTAGTTGCTGATCTAAAACAAGCACAACTGCAGAAGCCACCACCATCACTACCACTCCACATGAAAAAGTGATGAAGAGGAAAGAGAAAAGCATGTTGTATTGGGACTTCAAAGCTTGAAGAAAACAATCCCCGTCCCTCCTACTTACAAGAAGCCTCCAGTTTTGTACCTATGAAAGAAATCCAAGTCAGCAACACCCAAGCCTAAAGAAAATGGAGTTGTTATCCAAGAATGAGGTGTTCCAGCATCACCAACCTCCTCAGCTCCAAAGATTGATCCCAAAGACAAAGGCAAGAGCATTTTGAAAGAAGAACCAAAGAAGAAAAAGCTTTCAAAGGCTGAGATTGAAAGGCTAAATGAAGAGGCAGCAAGGAAGCTTGTAGCACAATGGAGTGAGGAAGAGTCACAGGAAGAAGCTGCAAGGAAAGAAAAGCAAAAGATGGATAAAATTGCTGAAGACTGGCAAACATGGGATGACATGAGAGCCAAAGTAGAAGCTACCAAGGAGGTACAACAGAAGCTGCAACAAGATCAAGGTACAAGTATCAATGAAACAGCTCAGTTACTTAGTGAGATCTTGGCTAGAAGACAAAGTCAGTTCAGACAGCATAGAGAGATTGAAAAGCTCTCAAGGCCTCCAAACAAGAGTCAGCAAAAGATGTATCTCTGTAAGTACATCAACTATTCAGGTGAAGATAGGAGAACACTAAAGCAGCTAAATCAATTGTCTTGTGTTAGGATTTAGTAAATCCGGTTATTAAAGTGTCGGTCACCTCAAGTATATGTAATTGTTAGAAAGCTCGTAGTCGTAGTTATTTTGAAGTTAAGTAGTATTTAGTTAAGTAACATCGTGGAGGACGAACGAGTCTTTACCCATCAGATGCGATCCACAGCCCGTAGGTGGCGATTTGTGTAAGACTATAAATACTCTCTACCTCCCAAGGTAGAGTTGAGCTCATAATAATACTTTCATTTTCTCTCACTAAGTTCCCAAACCTCTAACTCTTTCTCTCTAAAACCTTGAATTATACGCCCACTTGATCATGTTATGATGTGTTTGTGAAATCCAATATGTTACAAATGGTATCAAGAGCCATGGTTTTATCATCTCTTTACTTATCCTTGGTTTCTAGTGGTTTTATATGGTTTGTGAGTTTGAAAAGTTTAGTGGTTTTGCATCATTTGGATCAATTCTTGTGTTAAAGTTTGAATTTTGAGTGTACTTTTGTGTTTAGACTCATTGTAAGTGCTTGGGTTTGGATTTGGAAAGCTTGAATCAACGTGGTTGAGCTTGTTTTGGATTGAAAAGTGTGTTTTGAAGTTTTCAAGGTAGCGACTTGAGTCTCGTTGTGAATTTCTTCGTAGCGACTTGCTTGAGAATTTCTAGCGAGTTGTAGTGTTAGTCGTAGAGACTTGAGCTTAGCGACTTGTTTATTTAGACAAGCGACAAACAAGACAAGTTAGTGGATTCTCCACTACTGGCTAGCGACTTGGTGGGGTTAGCGACTTGCTTTTATTATTTCTAGCGACTTGTACTTATTGTTCTCGACTTGATCTTAGCGACTTGGATACTTAGCGAGTTGTTCTTTAGCGACTTGTATGCTTAGCGATTTGGTTCGTTAGCGACTTGTGTTCAAATGACTTGGGTTTTAGCGACTTGTGCTTAGCGACTTGATTCACAAATGACTTGTGGTTTAGCGAGTTGCTACTTAGCGACTTGGTGCTTAGCAACTTGGTTCAAGGATTATAGCGACTTGGTTAATACTTGTTTCTAATATTTTCTCTTGATTTAGTAAAATCCGTGAAAGAATCTATTTCGGTTTAATCATAGAGTTATAAAATCCGTGTAATCTATAAACATGTCTACCAACGCGCCTACAATCATTTCTCTTGTAGTAGAGGACGTTCAAGCGGTGGTTCAGATACTGTCCACCCATGCTTGATGAATCGACTATGACTCTTGGGCTCAACAAATCGATTGTCTTGTCTTGGTAAGGAAAATGGAGTTAACATTCTCAAGTCAATTGATGAAGGACCGTGACGAGTTGAGACAACCAGAGACATACTTGACATCTTTGCGCAGATGGCTCGTTGATATTAAGACCGGACAGACCTAAAATGTAGGATGAACCGATCGATAAGGAGAAGAAGAGATACGATGCGACATCGTGGCTTCTAACATCATACTTGTGGTTTACCTAAGGACATTTACAAGTCGATCAATCACAACATCAAGCTAAGGCGGTTTGGGACAATGTCAAGCTGCTACTCTCGGGTTCTGAACTAACCAAGGAAGACAGAGAATCTCAACTATATTATGAATTTGAGCACTTTAAGATGACGCCAGAAGAAAGTATCTATGAGTATTAGGTGAGATTCCACAAACTTGTGAATTATATGAGGAATGTCAAAATGACCATGCCAAATATTCAGCTGAATTCAAAGTTTGTGAACAACATGAATCCCAAATGGCATAAATTTGTCACATCTGTGAAGCTAACCAAAGGATTAAAGAACACCAACTATGAGCAATCAGTATGCATTCCTTCTTCGAATGAGAGACATGCTATGTTTGAAAGAATGATTCTTGAACAGTTCAAAACTAAACAGGAGAAACAAGTTCATCAAATGATTCAACGACCTTTTACACCAATGTTGGAATTACTACCAAAGCTTCTCAAGTCATACCCACGGGTAATGGAAATCGAAACTCATTCCGATCCAAGTTTCAAGCAACTCGATGCCAATGCGGTCATGGAACACTTTATCAATCAATCGCTCTTATGGTTAAACAAAACTTAACCTTCACTCCACATATTAATCTTCACACTAGCAATGAAATCGGGATCGCATCCAATCTACACAATCATGTCGTTGTCGAGATGGAAAGGTTATGGTGCATCCAAACAAGGAAGACAGTATGAACAGGGAAGAAGAGGAGTAGGTGGAGGTTATCTTGCAAATTAGAATTGGGAAGGAATGGAAATCAAGGTAAAGCTAAGCCAATTAAGTGCTACAACCGTGGTGGTGATGGACACATAGCAAGGAAATGCACTTCTCCAAACGCCTCAAAATGCAGTACTTCAAAGACAAGATGCTCTGGTGCAAGCTCGGGATAATGGAGCTATTTTGGATGAAGAGGAATTATTGTTTCTTCTTGAGGTAATGCCAAGACATATGATGCGATGTGGATGAGCGACCAATTCGTGAGATAGGTCATAATCATCGAATGCCTTTCAAGTTGCGATCTTTGATGCATACGACTCGACGTCGATGATGAACCTACTACATGATAATTTTCATGGCAAGCATTTCTCCAATGGTCTCTCCAAAGGTCTCATCATCACAAAGAAGTGGTCCATCCAAAGAATCAATCATCTCGCAGGTATTAAAACTATATGATGATGTTGAGTCGCAAAAGATACATGATAAAGTGCAATCACAGAAACTTGCACTCGGATATTGCTAATATGGGTAATAATAATATTGTCCCATATGATCAATATGTGATCCAAAGTGAGAATGTGATTGAACCAAGTGATATATCTTCCGCAATCAATGATGACTATATTTTTGAAGAATACACCGCATGTGCCCCGAATGATTCTGTCATTTCGAACTAATCGAATGCCTATAAAGAACAAGTTGCTATTTATGAACAGTGCTAAGTTTGAGCTAACTACCGTGAGCGAAAATGGATGACCAAATGCGTACAATTATTAGAAAAAGTAATTTTAGAAGAAGTGTTAAAACAAGAGTTAAATTTCTTACAAGAAAATCTTTCTAAAGCTGTTATGCAAAAGCAAGAGCTTCAAGATAATGTTAAAGTGCTTAAACAAGAATTCAATGCTAAGGAATCAAAACTTTTGAATGATTTTTCTAATCTAAAAACTTTGAAAAACAAGCTTGAAAATAAGTTGTACGTATAAGGAATACCATTGATCGCTCACATGATCACTAAGCATAGAGTTCTCGTGATAAGCATAGTATTCCCATTGTAGAAAACCTAATCCCGAGTATGGTAAGATAGCAAAACCCGCTCAAAATGTGATCTATGATGGTAATGAAATCCTTAAGCCTAGGCGAAACCTAGTTCTACCGAGTGCAAGGAAGAGGATAGAAAACTAGATGATGCATCTAGGAGAAAATGGATAAAAGCTTAACGATCCTGCGTGTAAAAAGAATAACATAACTATCAAACCCCACGATTACACTAAGGAAAATTGGATCTCCACAAACTTGTTTAAGCCTCAAACTCCATTAACCCCGTAATGCATCTTTTGGAAGAAAGATATGGATAAGCTAAAAGTTAATGTACTTGTTGAAACAAACACTCCCTTAGGAAAATGCTCTGACCATCATGTATCCTTCAAATACACCAATGCATCTAGTTCTTAGATCGATTGCCACTAATACCAAAACCTTAATCACCAGATGTTGTGTATCAACTATTCGTTGATTTTGAGAAGACATGTAAGAAGAGAATCACACCTCTGGGGGATAACGGAGGGGAAAGGGTTTGAGCAAACTAAATGTTATTTAACCGAGGTCATGTCTTTCTTTAAACAATTAAAGGTCAATTTGAGAATCTTCAAAAGGAATAAATTCAGATATTAAAGAAATGGAAAAGGAATTTGATGCAATGATAGTTGAGGTCAATGATTATGAATAGGAACTCAAATACAATGAAGTTGAAAGAAAGAACTTGCATATTTTAAATGAGAATTTGATTTGAGTTGTGTTGCTCAAGATTTGTTTTATCTTGTTACTAAGCACTCTATTATCGCTTCTCGATTTCATGAATTATCTATTGCATTGAAAGTTTCCCATGATCGTGTCATTGAGCTTGAAAACAAAACTCATAACTAAATGAGAAAATTGATCGTGATGATCACGATAATTTGATAAAACATCTTTCTAAACTAGAAGTTGAACATTTTGATTTGCAACTAAAATATCAACATCTTAAAGAAAATGTCAAAACCTCAAATAGCAAGACATCCTCGGATATTCCGAATTTGATCGATTTTCGGATAAACAAACGTGACGAACAAATTCAAGCTCATTGTAACACGATCGAAAATTGAAAGACCAAATTTCACAATTAAAGGGTGAAAAGAACAATGTGACTGGATCCCAAATGCCTCCTCCTTTAGATTCTCAGTATTTTTAGACTTTTCATCTTCAAAACTTGGTTAATGTTCTACAAAAGGAAAACGAGGGTTTTTTTTGAAGAAAATGAAAAAGTTAAACGACACTTTAAAGACTTATATGATTCAATTAAAGTCACTCATGACAAGAACAACGAAAAAATAACTTCTTTACAAAAGGAAATTGAGAATCTGAGGAGACAGGAAAAATGGAAACTGCCACTTGTCTTTAATGAGAATGTTGCATCAAGGTCATCCTCGATTTGCAAATATATTATGATATTAAATACATTCCTCCTCATCTCGTGAATAATGAACTTGTGTTTCATAGCTATTTTGTTCACCTTAAGGATAGTCTAGAATGTCTCCAGTGAGATTGTGGAAGAGGATTTCCTACATAAGCCTCTTGATAGAAATTAGGTTTGCTTGCATTCAAGCCAAACGATCTCGTGGAGCGCTAGAATGTTTAAAAGCAACATGTCCTAAATCCTTAGGTGCGAAAGGTAAAGTTGTGATGCCTTGTTCTATGCCTAGTGCCAAGCATACAAACCATTCTATGCCCACTATTAAGAAAGTGAACTCTAATGTGCCTTCAAGTAGTTTAGATCCTCGCATCGTCTAGTTCAAAATTCAAAAGTAGATCAACCAACTAATGTTCCCATAATTCCTTCTACAGAGTAATCGGTGACATAAAAGCAAGCGGGTCAAAGCCTCCAGGCAATACCAAGCAAGATAGGACCTCGCAAGCTAGGAATGTACATTGGAAGAGAGTAGAAGATCACCCTAAGAATATTAAGTTTGAGTTGAATAAAATGAATCGTGTTGATTCTAGTATTAGCTATAAGCATCTTGTAATTAATTCAATTACGCTACTATCCGCAAACCATGTAATGATGATCGCTGATTTACATTACTAATCATAAATGTGGTGTGAATGATTTGTCTAATGTTGTCAAATGCCCGATTAAAGCTGTTAATGTTAAAATCTAGCTAAGAAGGCTAAAAGGCAAATGCGAAAGAAAGTTAGAAAGCAATGGAAACCCACAAGAAGGGAATTTAGTAATATAGGTTATCAATGGATACCTATTGGCGTAAGATTAATGAGTTGTGCCCTAAATTTTCTAAGTCAATTCCCACTAGAAAATGGATGCCTCTTGGGTAGAACTATTCCCTTAAGAAGTGAACATACTTTGAATAGGTCAAATACGGACACTAGCACTCGCATCTATTTCTAATGATTCCATTGTTTCTACTCGATGTGGGTGTTCCAATCATCACACTAACAAAATGGAACCCATTCTTGCATGGGATCCCAATTATCCGATCATCCATTCTTGTCTCGTGTTCAACTGCAGATCGCTCAAATTGTTCGTTGTACCGGACTCGTGCTATTCCAAGCATATGATTGGAGACCGGTCACGGCTCATGAACTTTGTGAGTAAATTCATCGGATCTGTTAGATTCGGGAATGATCATTTCGATGCAATTATGGGTTATGGAGACTATGTTGTAGGAGATAGTGTGATTTCGTGGTGTATTATGTTGAAGGTCTTGGACATAATCTATTTTCTCTTGGACAATTTTGTGACTCGACTTAGAAGTGGCCTTGAAAACATACTTGCTTTGTTAGAGAACTTGATGGTGTGGAACTTCTCATAGGAACTCGTGGTTCAAACCTATACACCATCTCTATCGAAGACATGATCAAATCTTCACCCATCTACACTCATCAAAGGCTTCTAAAACTAAGTCTTGGCTATGGCACCGTCGTCTCAATCACTTGAACTTTGGTACCATAAACAATCTTTCCGAAAGGACTTAGTAAGAGGACTACCTAGACTTAATTATGAAAAGGATCATCTTTGTTCAAGATGTCAATTGGGAAAAAGCATGAAATATGCCCACAAACCAAAATCCACAAAATCGAGAATGGAAGTTCTTCATACCCTTCATATGGATCATGCGAACCAATGAGAGTGCAAACGATAAATGGGAAGAAATACATTCTAGTAGTTGTTGATGACTACTCTCGATTTACTTGGGTAAAGTTTTTAAGGACAAAGGATGAAACTTGGATGTCATCATCATACTTACCAAATAGCTTTAGGTTCGACTCAACAATCTTGTTAGAATTGTTTGAGCAGATAATGGCACGAGTTTGTTAACAAAGACTTAATTCAATTTTATGAAAGTGTTGGAATCACCATCAAAGAAGTGTTCCACGAACTCCTCAATGTAACGGTGTAGTTGAAAGACGAAATCAAACTCTTGTGGAAGCCGCAAGAACAATGCTAATTTATTCAAAGGTTCCAATGTTTCTATGGGTCAAGCCATTGCCACTGCTTGCTACACCCAAAATCGCTCCCTTATTCACACCTCTCATGGAAAAACTCCATATGAACTTATCCATAAACGAAAACCCGATCTATCCTACCTTCGTGTGTTTGGTGCTATATGTTACCCAACTAATGACGGTCAAGATTTAGGTAAACTAAAAGCTAAAGCGGACATTGGAGTATTTGTAGGATATGCACCAAATGTAAAAGGATACCGAATCTACAACAAGAGAACCCGAAATATCATGGAAACAATTCACGTTACGCTCGATGAGTGACCGGTCAAATGGCTCCGGGACAATCCAGCCTGGACCGCATTTCAACCTTCATCAATTAGTCCTATTAGTTCTACCCTTGCTTCTAATCCTCACCAAAGAACTCCTTATGTACCTCCTTCAAGATGACTTGAAGAAATTATTTGATCCAATGTTTGATGAACACTATGAGCCAAGTGCTAATGATATGTCAATTCCATCAACAGAGGCTACTTCTATCCCCATCAATGAAGTTAACCCTTGAGCCCAATGTCATTAAGTCAAGAATGCCTGCTGCGATCACTCTGTCTCATCAACAAATCATCAATCATCAAGTGTACATCATGGAATTGTTTACGCACCCATGATGAAGTTAATCCCTTTGCTACTCTCGAAGATGCCCCTTTGAAAAAATATTTGCTCCTCGAATCTTCATCGAACCATCTTCATCGGAGATATCGACTGCTACTTCAGCCTCAACAACAACCACATGAACACCTTAGAAAATGGACACATGATCATCCATTGGAAAACATCATTGGAAACCCTTCTCGTCCAATATCCACACGAAACTACTTGCAACGATGCCTTATGGTGCTTCTTCAACTCCGTACTCTCTAAGATCGAACCAAAAGATGTTAAAACTACCATGAATGAAGACAATTGGTTCAATGCCATGCAAGAAGAAATTCATGAGTTTGATCGACTAGATGTATGGGAATTAGTACCGCTCTAGTTGTGCAATGATCATTGCTCTAAAGTGGATCTTCAAAGTAAAACTTGATGAGCATGGTGATGTTTTAAAGAACAAGGCTCGATTGGTTGCAAACGGATACCATCAAGAGGAGCGTATTGACTTTGAAGAATCATTTGCTCCAGTTGCTTGTATCGAGGCAATCAGAATCTTCTTGGCTAATGCTGCAAGTAAGAACATGGTAGTCTATCAGATGGATGTAAAGACGGCTTTTCTCAATGAAGATCTTAAAGAAGTCATATACGTCTGCCAACCTGAAGGCTTTGTGAATCCAGAGCATCCTAATCACGTCTATCGTTTGAAGAAGGCTCTTTACGGTTTAAAGCAAGCTCCAAGGGCATGGTATGATACGCTATCAAAGTTTCTTCTATCTAGTGGTTTCAACAAAGGAGCAGCTTGATCCGACATTGTTCACCGTAAAGTCGAGCAAACATTTAATTCATGTTCAAATATATGTTGATGATATTATTTTTGCCTCGACCGACCCCAATGAATGTGACCGTTTTTCAAATGAAATGGGTTCCAAATTTCAAATGTCAATGATGGGACAAATGTCATTTTCTTGGGATTTCAAATTTCACAAAGTCCCGGAGGCATTTTATAAATCAATCTAAATATGCAAATGAGATTTTAAAGAAATTTGGATTTGATTCTTGTGACCTGATGACACTCCCATGATAGAGCGTACTAAAGCGGATGAGGACCACTGGGGATCATGGTAGACCAAATGAAATATCGTAGTATGATTGGATCCTGATGTACCTCACGCCAATGAGACCGAGACATTTTGTTCATTGCTTGCATGTGTGCTAGATATCGAGCTAAGCCTACCAAAAGCACCTTGAAGCGGTTAAACGGGTCTTCGGTATCTCCAAGGAACCATCAATATAGGACTTTGGTACCGAAGGACACCGGTATGTCACTAACATCCTATCACAGATCTTGATCATGCAGATGTCAAGATACACATGGAAATGCCTAGAGATGCTCGGTTTTGGGTGATAAGCTTGTGAGTGGTCTTCAAAGAAACAAATAAGTACTTCTATTTCCTCTACATAGGTGAATACATAGCCATGTCATCTTGTTGTGCTCAAATCCTATGGATGAGATCCCAATTATCGACTATGGCTTTGAATTCAACAAAATTTCTCTCATCTGTGATAATAAAGTGCTATTGCTCTCTCATGCAACAACGTTCAACACTCAAGAGCAAAGCACATCAACATTCGACATCATTTCATCAGGGAGCAAGTAGAAAATGGTGTGGTGGAACTCTATTTTGTGAGGACTGGATACCAATTAGAAGACATCTTCACCAAATCTCTTCCTAGAGAACGTTTTGAGTTTATCCTCCCACGACTTGGTCTAAAGAGTCTTCAACCGGAAACAGTCAAATGTCTTCAAGAGGAAGACGAGGAGTAAAGGTCTTTCTTCATCCATCTATTGTATATATTTATTCGAAAAGCAAAATACAAAATTTCAAAATCTACGAAAAGCAAATAGAAAATATAAAACTTTCAAAAATCCATGAAAATTAGAAAATTTTGAAAATCCCAAAAATATTTTCTTTTTCCTTGTTCGATATCATCTACGGATTTTGTGTTGTCATTCAAAGAATGACACGGGTCTTTAGATGTTGTTCAAATATTTAATATATATATATATATATATATATATATATATATATATATATATATATATATATATATATATATATATATATATATATATTTGGGAGAAAGTGAAACAATGGTTTATAGTCATTTCAGTCTATAACCCGTTTTTAAAAAAAGAACAGAGCCATGCTTTATCCTGTTTTTCAAATCTCATGCTCTGATTCTATAAACAAATATTTGCTATCTAATGAAAACTAATTGCTTTGAAAAATACCTCGGACTCAATTTTTGAAAATCATCTGGACTTAACATTTGTCAAAATCTCTATCTCTCAATCAACAACTTATGTCATTGATTGAGGGGGAGAATGATTTCAATTAAATCAAAAGGTTATTTGTCATACAACTGTTTTCAAAAGATACTAATGCATGTTTAATCTTTGGAGTTTCAAGTCTCAAAGTTGATCCTTATCAGTTAAAGGTCTTCATAAGCAAGTCACATTTCTCCTTAAAAGCTTTCAAGAACACTTTAAATCTATAGAGATCACAAATCTCAAATGATTTGAATATTGTGATCGGGGGAGAATTTGTGATTTAAATTGGATTTAAACTGATGATTCGATAAATGGTTTCACAAGTGTTTAGCAAGCTTTCCTCCCCACATGTGCCAAACGATTTCAAATTTTCCATGAACATGTTGAGGGGGAGCATCCTTTTAAAACAACAAAGAATTGAAACGTGGTTGATTTGTCTCTAAGTGCAGTTTCCTTCTAATATGTGCAAAACTCTTTCAAATTTCGAGGCATATATTGAGGGGGAGCAAAGTTATGAAAACCTCATCCTTCCCCAATATGATTTATCTACTTGATTTGATCAGGGAAGTGATGTTGATATCTTTAGAAAATGGTAATCAAAGAAGTTAATTCTTCCTCTTGCCTCTGTGTGCCAAATCGATTTAGAAATACTCGATGCACATGTTGAGGGGAGCTCTTTTCTAAAAATATCAAAACAATTCAGTACAAAAGGCTTTGATAATATATCACAAGTATCCGGATTGATTTTTCAAATGGTTTTCAATTGGTTTCAACGGATGAAATATACCAAATAGACCGACCAAATTTACTTTATGTATAGTGATATAAGGATGGTTAGGTTAGGTATTCGTTCCCACGATCCGCCGTAACAGGGGGATCTACCGAGGACAATCCACTAGATAGTGTAGAGTCCTTAGGTATGACGAAAAAGGAGAAAAGTGAGATATGGGAAGAGTGCGGATGAGATAGAGCTAGAACTCGAATAAACCCAACAAGGTTCTAGTTATGAAGTCTCGGTAAGCAATGAAGGGGTTGAAGAATGAAAAGAATTGAATGTGAAAAGGGTGAAAAGAAATAGCCCTCAATAATTCAACCTTAGGGCGAAACCGGTTCAACACATATGCTACTTGTGGTTACTAAGGTAACACCGGTATTGAAGACAAGACGTCATAGACCCGGTGGCGACTACACTAAACTTCCCAAGCTACTCAAGTTCCTCTTAAAAGGGCTTGTTTCATTCTCACGGGAACCGACATGATCTATCGACTTTCTCTTAGAGTTTGTTGATATTGAAGAGGAGACTATCTCCTAGTCTCCGCATAGGAACCAAATATGCACAATTGAGTCTAGAGCCACGGGATCATCAAATAAATCTCATTAGGACATCATCAATGAAGACTCTCTGTTTCACACAATGTGGAAAGAGATTATATCTTATGAGTCCTCGCATCATGCTTGTGGTATTGCGGAACATCCGAGTGATATGCAAACATATTCACAATGAAGATGGAAAGCCTTCGAGCCAACATCAAACAAGCTCTGGTGGGTGGCATGTGAGATCTATCCAATAGATCAACCATGTGACAACTAAACGAAACAATGGGGCGATTTAATATTTTGAATCAATCATGGTTCGAGTTATGGATTGATGGTACCTTTGAAAACCGGTCGTTGTGCTTAAAAATATTTTCTTTAGCACATCAACGGTGTATTAATGTTTCAAAATTTAAAGGTGTTTATGATTGATAATTGATTTCCATTAAAACCTTCGGTGTATAGAAAAAACACTTTATTGAGCGATACGATTGTTTTCAAATCATTTTCATCAATCGGTGAATCTCAATTATTGGTTCACTCACTCCGTGTTGTCTTCTTTGAAACATTCGGTTTGAGAACATTTAGAGTAGCCGCGAAACCTATCAAGGAAATTCTTGAATTATACGATCACAGCAAGACTTGTCTTGATCAACGGGAACCGAGGGTCAGTACCTCAATTCAACGAAAGTGATCAAAGACACTTTCGTGCACTTTGCTAATTGTTGTATGCGGGAATGCCCGACGTTTGCGGTGATCGAGAATGAAGCGGTCAATCCATAGCCGCATGCTCACACAACAAATTCACTTAAAGAAATCATGATTAAGTGCATCAACGACTCGATATTTTCACTCCATGCTTCGCTGTCTGCGCAAATATCATGAATCAACTAAATCTTCCGCTACTCGATAAGAAGAAATCATGATCCGAATGTGAGCATGTCGGTCCAAATGTCACAACATCACATAATACCAACACCACTATGGAAGAGTCGAGATTTATGTTAGTGATGATCTCAATGTCGGCTCAAAACTCATTATCAAGTGGATCGATAAAGACCTCCACATTGATTATCCAAACATGCTAAAATGAAGAATCAATGACTACGAGCTCTTTGGCAAAGAACAGGAACAAGAATCCAAGAACAATCTTAATGTAATATCTTTTGTATTCAATGTAATTTGAGGTGACCTCCTTGGGGAGATTGTTAGGATTTAGTAAATCCGGTTATTAAAGTGTCGGTCACCTCAAGTATATGTAATCGTTAAAAGCTCGTAGTCATAGTTATTTTGAAGTTAAGTAGTATTTAGTTAAGTAACATCGTGGAGGACGGACGGTCTTTACCCATCAGTATGCACGATCCACACCCTGTAGGTGGCGATTTGTGTAAGACTATAAATACTCTCTACCTCCCAAGGTAGAGAGTGGAGCTCATAATAATACTTTCATTTTCTCTCACTAAGTTCCCAAACCTCTAAGTCTTTCTCTCTAAAACCTTGAATTATACGCCCACTTGATCATGTTATGATGTGTTTGTGAAATCCAATATGTTACATCTTGGGAGACTCTCCAAAGACTTGCGACACAATTCAAAGAAGATTTCTTAACTTGGACCTATGCAGGTGATGATACTAATGAGAGGTCACGACCAATTGGAAGCTCTGAAGACCATCGAAGAAGGTGCTTCCTCAACTGCTCCAAAAAGACCGAAAGCCTCGATGAAGAAGAAGGTGGACTCACTGAAGAAGAGCTTAATAGGATGATGTTAATTGAAGCTCCTGAAAAGCATTGTACTAATAGCCCATCAACACGGATATCCAATCATCAATGGGATATCTATCTTGAAGAAGGAAAAAGACATTGGAGGATTCATAGAGTTGGTGGAAGGACAAGTGCTTACTTGTACTTAGTGGATCTTTGCATTCATTGACATGGAAGATCTACTTAAGTTATGGGAGTTAGTCAAAGACATGTTCAAGAACAGAGATCTAGATAATGACTAGGACACGGAGCTACTCTATGAACTCCGAACATCTTTGAACTGATCCAACAGAGAACAATGGAAGTTTCAACCTAGAGATGAAGCCTCGGTTGGACCTTGCTTGATTCTTGTGGACTGCACTGGTCACCACATGCAATGGAACAAATATATATATATATATATATATATATATATATATATATATATATATATATATATATATATATATATATATATATATATATATATATATATATATATATATATATATATATATATATATTAGTTGAAAGAACATATCCACTTGAACTTGGAACCCTTCTATAAATCTTTGGATGCAAGGCTAAGGATGGGGAATGCAATTGAAATGGCCAAGGAGTTCTTTGCTAAAGATTTTTGACCAAGTTTGGAAGACCTAGCGAAGAAGAAAGTAAAGTTTGGAAGAATCCTCTAAGGTGAAGAAACTTGTGATTCGAAACCCATTCACAATTTTAGGGAGGATTGTTGGGAAATTCATATTTAGGAGTTAATACTTATAGTGTTAAAGTTAGTCTTGATAATGATATTAGAAAAGTATTAACTAGTTAGTCTTGATAGTGTTGAGTTTGTCTTGTTCTATATTAAGAATGTCGTGTATGGTTCAGTAACAACATATCTTCTATTCAATAGAAGACATGATATACTTAATGCATAGTTATCTCTGTAAGGGATCTCCTTAGTGTATAAAAGGAGATCCTAGCTAGGTCAAGGACATTGTTGGGATACAGAATGTTGAAGTACTGAAGAGTTTAAGTGCTGAAGATTAGCAAAGTACTGCAGAAAGACTAAGTACTACAAGAAGTCAAAGTACTGCTAAGTTATAGTCAAAGTACTGCTTATTCATCAAAGTACTGCAAAGATTAAAGTCGGTTGTATTAGATTAAAGATAGAAAGTAATGTTTATCTAGAACTTTCTACGTATTGTTTACTTGACGTACAAGGATAAGAATTGTAAATCGTTTGGGGTTATCCTTGAGCCTATAAAAGGACCCCTAGATTGATATTAGACGTATGTGACATTATTAGAGTTTTAGAGAAGTTCGATATTATTAGAGTTGTTAAAGAGTCTGCATAATAAGCGAGTTAGAGTTATTAATAAAATCGTTCATAGTTAAAGTTATTCTTCTTAGATTTGTTAAGTAAATTCCGCATACTTAATAGAGTTTGCTTAGTGTTTTCATTGTTAATAACTTAGGATTTATTCAAGGTTATTAAACCCTAACAAGCTATTTAAGTTAGTTTGGTTAGAGTACATCGATCCAACAAGTGGTATCGAGCTTGTGTGGAAACTCGACTAAGAAGAAACCCTAAAACCAAAAGATGTCGATGATTCGCTCCACCACCTTCCATCACCTCAATGAGGATTCCCGTCATCAAGAAGGCGAATCGATCTATGGAGCATGAAGATGAGGCGGTATATTGCAATCACGGACCAACCAGCATGGAATATAATTGTCAATGGTAATGTAGAAGTTCCGAAACTATTGATGTTCTGGATAACCCAAGCACCCAAAGCGGTCTTACCGGCAGCCCACACTAAGGAATCAAAAGAAGGCACTCAACATTCTCTTGTCTACCATTCCGGATGGTCATCTTCTCAAGTTCCATGATGCTAAAGATGCTAAGCAACTCAGGTCGCTCTCAAAACAAGGTTTGGAGGTAATGATGCTTCCAAAAGATGCATGAAATTTGTTGAAGCGGCGAGCTTTGAAACATTCATTGTTGGAGAAAGAAAACCTTGATGTTGCTTATGAAAGATTTCGAACCTTCTTAGCATGTTGGAACTATACAAAGCACAAGTTTCGCTTGAAGATATTAATCTCAAGTTCTTAAAGTCGCCATCATCATGGCATGTGATAGCTACTGATGATCGAGGACAACTGGTTTGGATGTCATGGACTTTGATGATCTCTACAACCATCTAAAGGTATATGAGCATGAGATGAATGGTCAAACAAGTTATAAGTCTCACGATGTTCTTTTTTGTCATACGGAAAGAGGCGATACTTCCACCAAAATCGCTTCTCTACTCAAAATCTTGTGGCTCAAAGTAATGTTTCCTATCGCGCCCACCTATGCTCAAAGAATCCCCACCAACTACTACCATGCACTCGGATGAAGTTGTGTGCTTTTTCTTTACACAAGCTTCTTTACACTGTAATTTATGAAGAAGATCTCTCCCAGTTGAGAGGATGCTTTGGAAGAAATCTATATCGGTGGCAAGTTGCATTGATCACTTTGCAAGGATCAAGAAGTACATGAAGAAAGCAGGAAAGAACATTGACTTCAAACCAAAGCAGTGGAATCACTTTTGACAAATCCAAAATTGAATGATTCAATTGTCAAAAATGGACACTTTACAAAGGAGTGCAGGTTTGCTAAGTATCAAGCAAGCAGGGATGGTGAGAAACCAAAGCCGGAGCTCAAAGAAATCCTATTACGAAACAAAGGCTTTGGTTGCTTAAGAGAATTTATCGAGAGGTTGACCGGAGTGAAGAGTTTGATGATGAACCACCTCTTGTATGGTAGCGATGGAAGAAGCGATTGAAGATTCGATGGAAGAATTGGACTGAAACCTTTGCTTTTGATGAGGAACTGAACATCTTTGCTTTGGAATCCGAGATTGTCTAGGAGGATTTGATTGGAGCTTGGAAAGTGAAGATGATCTGTTCTACTTGCAATGGTGGCTACTTCACCAAGTTCACCCCCTATCTATGAGGTATGCTCAAATTGTCATGATTTTATCAAAATTACTTGGCGATTATGTGATTGAAAGAGATAAGCGTGTTGGGGCTAGGTGCGAGGTAGTGGTTATCAAATAACTTTAGAGTCAATGGAAGCCAAAATATTAACACATGAAAATAATGAAATGGCTTGGTGAAAAGTATGAACAACGGGATTACCGAGTTAAAACTAAGTGAATGGAAACTAAATTGTAAAATTACTAAAATTGATAAATTGACTAAGGAAAGAGATGATTTGTTAGCAAAGTTTGATGCACGGAAAGAATGCAGTGCATCGCATGTTACTTATGTTCAAAAACAGAGAAGAGCTTACATTAGAACTGGCTTAGGTTTTGGTATAGACTTTGATAACATAGAAGAGAATCAATCTAGTAATGACCTAGAGGATATAACCACTAGTGATGATGAACTCATTAATTATGTAGACACATCTAGTAATGAGGACTCAATTAGTGAAACTCCTCCTGAGTATAAGAAAGACAATGGTTATCATTCAGTCCCCCATCCCACTGGACTTCATCAACCCCCTAGGCACGATGTTTCTCATTTTGGTGTGAGCAGTCTAGAGTTTAGGAAAAAGCTAGTTGGTCAATCTAGGTGCGAAACCCCAAAGGAAATCGTTGAAAACAATGTTCAAAGTCAGCGGTACCTTCAACTCAAAGTCTTGCTCACAAGCGATACCTTCAGAAAACCTTTTCAAAAAAGATCTTTGCTAAACCTTTTGGGATAACTTTGGTCAAAACAGTTCAATCATTCACTAGAAGGCAAAATAGTTTTGGTCATAGACATAGAAGAAGTCACTTTGGGAGTATGGGTCAAAACTATGTTTTGTATGTTTTAGTCCTACTCATTTAATCAAGGATTGTGAACATCACTCGAATACCTTAGAAAATTTCCAAAGAACATGTCCACAACCGAAACCTAGAGAGAACAAACCGATGCGGAATAATTCAAATAGGGTTAATCACATCAATTTCTCACGGACCATAGGTACCTCACCGGAGAAGACCTTTTCTAAACCACGGTATCTTCTCACGGTACCTTCCCAAAGCATCGCTCAATTCAAACAAGGTATCTTAACACCGCTTGGAACAAGAACCTAGGAGATCTCATTATTATCAACCTAGAAGGTACTACAATTCACATAGGGATCTAGATCACGGGAACCAAGTATTAAAACCGAATGGGTTAAGAGAAAAGTACTCTTGAGGGACAAGCAAGATTTTCAACAAAAAGTGAATCGATGTTTTGTGATACAAGAAAAGAGAATGAATTTGCAAAAGAGAGTTCGTTGAAAATCCGAAAGTTTTGAAAATCCACATGCTAAAAATCAAAAGATAATTACGGATCATGTTTTAAAAATAGTGGAATTACATACTCAAATAATTTGAGTTTGTAACTCCATGAGGGAACCTAAGTCGAGAATGGCTTGGGTTCCTAAAAAAACAACTCTCTAAATCTTTGTGCGGGGCAACCCGGAAGAGGAGCTTAAAGATCATTTGATTGTAGATAGTGGTTGCTCGGAAGTATGACAGAGACAAGGAGATTTTGTCGCTTTAGAATCTATTAGTGGAGGAAGAGTTGCATTTGGGAATGATCCTAATGGAGGAAGAATTCTTGGGAAAGGAACCATCAAAGCGGGCGTATAGATTTTGAGAATGTTAGATATGTGAAGGAGCTCAAGTTCAACTTATTGTCGGTCTCTCAAATCATGATAAAAGCATCCTATGTTATTCAACGACACGTAATGTCTCATCCTTTCCCTAAATTCAAAGCGTGATGATAACTTGGTAGTACTTAGAGTACCGAGAACTAATGATGTGTATAGTCTCGACATGAAGAGTCTTCACTCTTATGGGAGAGCCACATGTTTGGTGGCAAAAGCAACATCTCAAGAAGCACATCGGTGGCATAGGCGAGTTGGGCCATGTCAATTTCAAGAATATCAACAAACGGTCAAGGGAATTTAGTTAGAGGTTTACCTTCAAAGACATACAAGAATGATCACTCTGTTTGGCATGTAAGAAGGGTAAACAACATAAAGCTTCTTGCAAGAAGCTTAAGGAAAGGACTATTAGAGAACCATTGGAGTCATTACATATGGATCTATTTGGTCCTCAGATCATTACAAGTTTGAACAAGAAGAAATCTTGTAGTTGTAACGGATGATTGCGATGAGATTCGATTGGGTATTTTTCTTGGGATTTAAAGATGATACTTTTGATGCTATTTAGACTCTCATAATAGCAATTGAAAACTAATTGAGACTCAAGGTTAGAGGTATTAGATGTGACAATGGGCCGAATTCAAGAACAAGCTTATGGATGAATTTTGTGCAAACAAAGGAATCAAAAGGGAGTTCGATGATTGCAAGAACACCACAACAGAATGGTGTTGCGAGAGGAAGAATAGGACTTTGATTGAAGCGACCAAAACTATGCTTGCAGATTCACAACTACCTATTCAAATTAAATTCGAAAAAGTAATCTTGCTTGCTATGTACTTAACAAAGTATCGCTTACTAAGCCACGATGAAGACACCTTATGAGTTGTTGATGGGCAACAAACCCAACATTCGATTTATGAAGCCTTTTGGATGCCCTCTTACCATTTTGAATACAATTGATAATGCTGGTAAGTTTGATGGCAAGTCGAGAAGAAGGTTATTTATTGGGTTATTGTACCAGCGATGAGGCTTGAGTGTACAATAGAGTTACTAAGAAGGTTCAAGATTGTCTTAATGTTGAATTTTAGAAGATCAAGACAATCGGAAGGGTAAAGGTCCCGATTGGATGTTTGATCTTGAAGTTTAACTCCTTCTATGAACTATGTACTGTTAGAGAAGAAAATCAACCTGTGCACAATGGAGAAGATTTACAATATGTTGTTTATGGAGTCCATATTAGACCAGATGTTGTTCATAATAAAGAACCTAAACCTGTTGAGACAGAGAAAAGTACTGATGAGCCAAAATCCTCATTGTCTGCTGAGGATCAATCTATTCAAGAAGAACTTAATCAGATGCTTCTTCAAGATGTTTTAGCACATTCTTATACTGATGATCAAAGAAGAGCTTATGAAGAAGCAAAGAAGAAGAACAAGACTGTAGAGTACTCTTATAGTACTTTGGTTAAAATCTTGTTGCACGATTACCGATGCTTTGGATGATTTGGATGATCCTACTATGCCCGGATTAGAAGATCGATGATGAGTTTGAAGTTGAAGGTATTTTCTCGATTCCAATGAAGATCTTGATTTCACTAATTTGGATGATACCTATGGAGTTCCACAGTCTCCAAACTTAAGAATTCATAAGAATCATCCTATTGATCAAATCATTGGTCCTTCGCTTCTAGAGTAATGACTAGACACAAAGCTAAGTCTTTACTAAACCTCATAATGTGTTACTTAGCTTTGTCTATAAACGTAATCAGTTGAATCATAAGACGATCAAACATGCTCAAGCACTTGCTTTATCTCTCAAGAGGAACCCAAGAATATTGCTCAAGCATTGAATAAAGAAAGTTGGGTTAAAGCTATGCAAGAAGAAGCTGCTCAATTCGGACTTCAAGAAGTTTGGGTATTATGTGATCTTCTGATGGTAAGAAGGTCATTGGTACAAGATGGGTGTTGAGTCAAGAGAGATGAAAGAGGAATGTCATAAAGAACAAAGCAAGGTTAGTTGCACAAGGCTACAGACAAGAAGAAGGAGTTGATTATTATGAAGTGTTTGCTCCTGTAGCAAGGATTGAAGCAATTCAAATCTTTCTTGCTTTTGCATCTTATATGGGATTTCAGGTTTATCAAATGGATGCCAAGAGTGCCTTTTTATATGGCAAGATTATAGAGGAAGTATATGTCAAACAACCTCCTGGTTTTGAATATCCTAAACATCCTAACAAAGTCTACAAAGTTTTCAAAGCTCTTTATGGCTTACATCAAGCACCCAGAGCTTGGTATGAAAGGCTCTCTACCTTTTTATTGCAACATGGTTATAGGCGAGGAGCTATAGATAAGACCTTGTTTATCAAGAGATAAGAAGGATATCATGCTACTTCAAGTATATGTTGATGATATCATCTTTGGAGCTACCAAGCAGTCTATGGTCGTGGAGTTTGAGAAGTTGATGCAAAATGAATTTCAAATGAGTTCAATGGGTGAGTTAACTTTCTTTTTGGGACTTCAAGTTAAGCAGTCAAAGGAAGGAATTTTCATAAGTCAAGACAAGTATGTAACTGACACACTTAAGAAGTTCAATTTTGATGACATGAAGCCTGTTACTACACCTATTAAATCTATCAACTCATTGGGCAAAGATGAAGATGGACAACCTGTTGAAGTCAAGTTATACAGATCAATGATTGGTTGTCTTATGTATCTCACTGCATCTAGTCCTGATATCATGTTTGCTATGTGTTTATGTGTAAGATATTAAGTCTCACCAAAGATCTCTCATATGAATGCAGTGAAGAGAATTTTTAGTTATTTGAAACAACAACCTAAGTTGGGGTTGTGGTATCCAAAGGATTCACCTTTTTACTTGGAAGCTTTTTCAGATAGTGATTATGCAGGTGATAACTATGATAGAAGATCAACCACAGGTGGATGCCAATATATTGGAAGAAGATTAGTCTCGTGGCAATGCAAGAAACAAATAATTGCAGCAACATCATCAACTGAAGTAGAATATGTGGCTGCTGCAAGCTGTTGTGGCCAAGTTTTGTGGATGCAGAATCAACTCTTGGATTATGGTTTCAATTTCAAGAATACTCCTATTAATATTGATAATGAGAGTACCATATGCATTGTGAAGAATCCAGGTTTATCATTCCAAGACCAAGCATATTCAAATTAGGCACCATTTCATCAGATTGTTATGAGCATAGGCTCATTAATGTTGTCAAGGTGCATCTGAGATGATAATGGTGATTTACTCACCAAAGGATTTGATGTTTCTAGATTTACTCACTTGGTGGTGAGTCTTGGCATGATCAATTATTGAGCTACATTTAAGGGAGGACTATTTAGTGTAAGTATAGTCCTATGCATTGCTGAGGGAGGCTATTCATGTTTATTTGTTTGTTGTAAGGAAGAGAATGGAAAAGTAATGTTTTTACTTTTAAAAGTCTTGCTTGGAAATCTTGCACCTGTGGAAAGTGATGTTTGTCTTATTAAAGTCTTGTTCTAACGGTATCTTGAGGGTAATTCTACCAATCGGTAACTTTGTTATTGATGGTGTGATTTTTAAATCTCACCTATAAATAACTACTCTCAATTTCCTCTCATATTGATATCTCTTAATCTTTTCCATAGTTTTCTCACTTTCACCTATATTATTCGTTCTATTTCTTCTTTGTGCTCATATAATCATCAATGGCGACTGTGTCTGGGTTCCAAACACAACATGGTGGCGAATTTAGACAAGGCTGAAGCGAATGTAATCTTTCATGATATTATCGATTTTCTTCTTGGATCGCCAATTAGTTATCTTGTTGTTAGTAGAACGGATATTATTGAACCCCGGATTCAACAATTTTGGGAAACTATTAGGGTTCATATGGAGAATGATGAAGAATATATTCATGCTATGGTTCTTTGGGAAAATGTCAAGATTATCAAGCCTCTATTCGTGAAGACTTATTGTTTGATGATCTTGATGGGACTGCTCGCTTTGATAAGCAACGATTTGGGATACTTTTGGGCACATTGGTTATGAAGGGTCCTTAATCGAACAAACATTAGGAAACCCTTATTTTGTCCTCACTTGGAAGTTTTTAGTGCATGTGTTGCTTCATTGTATTAGTGCTAAAAGTACATCATGGGAGCAATTTGGATCTAACATAGCATCTGCTATAGTAGGATTGGCTCTTGATCGTGTTTTCAATTTTCAAGGCTAATTCTCGATGGAATGCTTTCACATATCACTCATGGTTCAAAATGGTTGATGTATCCAAGATTTGTTCAAGTATTCCTCGATAAACAACTTTTAGAAGTACCTAAACCTACAAGTCTTTTACTGTTGTGGTACAACAAGCCAAGATTTTCACTTTCATGGCTAGGAAGAGTGATTTATTCACTAGAAGGACACTCCTTAACTACTTCTATGATGGAAGTTGTTCAAGTTTGTCGAGGCGATCTTGAAGAAGATGAAGATAGAGAAGGTACTACTTCGAAATTCGCTTCTCAGTGTTGCATCTCGAGAAGTCTTGCATCAAGTCTTGCCCATAGCATCTTGAAGTTCAAGGCGATGTTGCGGTTTCACCTTCTCCATCTCCTCAACAATGCTCCTGTTTCTCAACCGAGGAACATTCACCAATTCAAGGAGATGATTCAAATACTATACCCCTGAAGGTTTGACATTGGATAATTATGTTACGACAAGGGAGTTAGTTAAATTGAAGAAAACATCCGAGGCTCAAGCTAAACAAATTAAGAAGTTGAAGCTCAAGTTTAGAAGACTCAAGAATTTTGTCAGCCATTGGTTCAACATCATCGTCTATGGGTCAAATCTAAAAAGAAGGAGCAAAGGCGGTTTAAGAAGATCGAGCGCCAAAGGTTCAAAACAATCTTCATTCAAAATGGGGAGGAATTTAGAAGAAAAGAATTTGAAAGAAGATGTAGTTAAGGAGAATGAACTCAAGGTACTAAAGAACATGAAAGGATGAAGTTCAAGAAATCAAGAACGAGGTTATTCAAAATCTTGAGGAGCAAGTTATTGATGTTCAAGTTCAAATCTTGATGATCAAGGTGCTGGCGATCAAAATCTTGCTTTCCTAGAACTTATAGACAAGAATTGATTACTCCAAGGGTATTAGATTTTGAAGAGGAAGTTGGTCCTTAAACCGTGTTACATAAAGAAGAAGTTGGTCCTTCAACAGTTATACCGAAGAAGAAGTCGATACACTCAAGCCTATACATACGCAAGTGATGATGAAACCATTCTTTGAGATCTTGCATGATTTATTAAGACCAAGAGGTGTTAGTATTCCGAGTACAAGAAGAAGAACAACCAAGAGTTTCTCAAGCTATTATTGATCCAAAAGATAAAGGTAAGGAAAGTTGGTAGAGACAAAGAAGAAAAAGAAACCTACTTTAGCACGATAAGAGCTCAGTTGCTATGAATGAGGAAGCGACTAGAAAGTTTCAAGAGAAATTAAATGCTAAAGATAGAGAAGCTAAGGAAATTGAAGAAGCTCGAATAGAGAAGCGACTAAGAAATTGCAAGAGGAATTGAATCTTGAGTCGATGAACCATTAGAGTCACCTATTCTGTTTCTTTTATGCCAAGAAGACCAAATCGAGCTAAAGGCAAAAATGCAATGATGGCTTTTTAAAAAGTCAAGGTATAAAGGATTGCGAGAGGTTTAATTATTTTGAGATGAAAGAATTGTATGATCTTTGTTAGGGAAGCTTATAAGAAAAGTGTTGAAAGCATCAAAGATTATAAAGATGATCTTGCTTGGAAAGAAAAAGATAGAAAAAGGAGCTTAAATGAAAAGAAAACGAAGTTGAAGATATCAGGTCATCAAAGAAAGAAAAAAGTTACGATCGATACTAATGATGAACTAAGGAATTACTTAAGAATAGTGGATTTTGAGTATTCTATGATGATCTTTGAGATGAAAATGAACAAATCTCAAATTATTGCTTTTGAAGTTGTAGAATCAAAAGATGAAAGTTATCTCATGTTTCATAGAGTGATGAAAGCTTGAGTGTTCAATAGGCTATGGGATTTATTGCACATCATAGATAGAGTGGATTTATTTTATTTATATCATGTGTGCGAGATTACTTTGAACAAAATCCATCGAAGGAGTTGGTTTAGTATTGCTTGGAGATCTCACAACCAGATGGGAAACTAAAGAACAAAGCACTCACCAAATTTGGAAGAATCAAGAGAATTGGGAGATTGTTAGTGGAGATTCTTTGAAGAATCTGGAGTACATGTTCTAGAGCTAGAAGATGGAATTATGATGCACATGTTAGGCGATAGAAGATATCCTCTTACACCGTAACTTATGAGGAGGATCTTTGGAGCATGGAATGGAAGTAGAAGAAGATAATGAAATAGCATGTCCGGTCATCAAGCTATTTATCGGATGGACTACAATTGCCGATGATGATGAATAAGCGGTATGAATCTTAATTGATTAAATTTTTGATATATCGATTACTTTATTCAAAGTATCACGATCAAACAAGACTTTCATCAAAGTACTACTTGCGCTTTTAAACCGATTCTTGATTTTGAAAAACTTTTGTTAAGTAATAAATGTTTTGAAACAAAGTTTAAAAGAAATAAATGGTTTTTAAGATGGTAATACCAATAGGTTATCAATCCACCATGATTACAAAAGTATTGGCTAATCCATGAACAAACGGCTCTGGTAAAGATATTTCAAATCCATTTTTAGCTGACAACTTGCTAATAAGTTGGATGGTAATCAACTCACCATATCAGTAATGTGAAGAGTTGGCTAGCTCACAAGAAAATGGCTTGTGGTAAAGGATGTGAAAAAACCATTATATGGTAATTAGTGCACCATGATGAAAGAACTAACTAGTCCAAAAGGTGCGACTTTTGGTAAAGACAACTCAAATCATTGATAGTCGATGATTTGCTAAAAATCATATGGTTATCAATGTGCCATGATCTTACACATCAAAACATTTGGCTACTCGAGTTAATGGCTTTGGTAAAGAGAACTCAAATCCATTAAATTTTAATGATTCACCTCTCACAGAGTTTACACATCCGGAAGTGATGAGAATAGTGAAACTTAATCAATTAAATGTACAAATTGTCTTATGTTCTTTGAAAAGATGGAGGTTCTTTGAATGTTCTTTGAAAAGAAATAAGATTGTTGTTCGATCTTGAAAAGAATTATACAAATCAAAACTACTTTGATGATGATATAAGCGGAGAAACTACAAAGATAAAATCAAAGATAAAGTCACAATTCCTCTTTGAAGATAAAGATGTTAAAGCTAAATCTACAGAGGAACTTGAAATCAAACAAGTAGAATTCAAGTTAGGGAGGATTGTTGGGATCTGAGAATGTTGAAATCTTGAAGAGTTAAAGTCTTGAAGATTAACAAAGTATGAGAAAGACTAAATCTTGCAAGAAGTCAAAATCTTGCTAAGTTATAGTCAAAATCTGCTTATTCATCAAAGTCTTGCAAAGATTAAAGTCGGTTGTATTAGATTAAAGATAGAAAGTAATGTTTATCTAGAACTTTCTAAGTATTGTTTACTTGACGCACAAGGATAAGAATTGTAAATCGTTTAGGGTTATCCTTGAGCCTATAAAAGGACCCTAGATTGTTATTAGACGTATGTGACATTATTAGAGTTTTAGAAGTTCGATATTATTAGAGTTGTTAAAGAGTCCATAATAAGCGAGTTAGAGTTATTAATAAAATCGTTCATAGTTAAAGTTATTCTTCTTAGCTTTGTTAATTAAATTCCGCATACTTAATAGAGTTTGCTCAGTGTTTTCATTGTTAATAACTTAGGATTTATTCGAGGTTATTAAACCTTAACAAGCTATTTAAGTTAGTTTGGTTAGAGTACATCGATCCAACAGACATATCAATACTCTAGCCGTCTTAAGAAAAGTTTCAAGGTTGTAAACCCTAGTACTAGGAGAGTACTCGTATTATTAATCAATAATATTGAAGTTGTTGGTGTTACATTTGTGTTTACATTAATCTTCTAAGTACATTCAAGTAGATTCAGCATACTTGTGTGTATCTACAACAAAGTTTCTCATTGTTTTTTTGGAACCATCCAAGGCAACTACACGCTTACAAGCTAAGTGTTCTAGATCCAAGGTTTAGGACTCCACATTTTAAAATCCACCCTTCAAACTTATCCGGTTTGGAGAAGTTAGCGACCATATGCTTCATAGCGGCCGCCATTGATTATCACAAATAGTTTACTTTGATTATTGGTTGAATATAGCCCAAAAGCGGGGTGAAGACAATCAATAGCAAACCAAATACCAATACAAGTTCTGGGATATCAATTGGAACCATGTTATCACTTTCCAAAGTAAACTATTCAACCATAATGCACGGTATCACGAATATCTACTTGGGATAAGACCAAATGTATGTTAATGATTTAGGCATAAATCATTAACCCTTTTGCTTACAAGTGTTTCTATTTTTTGTGTACGTCTTTCATGCATAATCTGATTTCATATTTATAGGAGAATACTCATAGCTTAGTCAAATGGAATTATGAGGATTAATCGGCCCATTAACCACCTCATAATTATCTCCATTAAAGCTAATAGTGGTTACATAACCAATTAACCGTGGTCATTAAGAAGTTGTAACGGCTACTTGAATAGGTCAAAACCTGTTGCAAGCTGATTCCAGCAACAGCAGCAGTAGTAACAATGCCTAGCAGTACTAACATAGCACTAGCAATAGTTACACTACCTAGCATTACTAACATAGCACTAGCAGTATTAACTCTGCCTAGCAGTACTAATACTAGCACTAGCGATAGGAACTTTTCCCAAAGAACTTTAATACTAGCAGTATTAACATGAATCTCACCACTATAAGTCGTGGTGTTCGGGGACCTTATTGGTGTACACTCCGTACCTCTAACACATTACCTAGTGTGAAGTAATCCCACAAGTGCACTAAATTTTCCAACAATCCTCCCAAATTTAGTTCACTTCCTTTGCATGAAAATTAAACTTTAAATAAAACATGTGCATAAACAAAAATATCTTGAGGATTGAATTTCCATCTTAGTACATTACACGTTCAATTATTTGAGAATCAGGGTGTTCTAAGAATTGAACCCTTCAACCCATTTGAATACCTGAAGATAAAATACACACAAGTTTTCAAACACATAAAAGCTACTGACACTATACAAGCCATGTGTCCATATCCTAATTCATAAATGTTGTAAGAGCCAAAAGTCCAAATCTCCTTAAAGCGGCAAAACTTCAACATTTACATAGGTGGTTCCTCTTTATTCATGCTCTGCCAAGCACTTTTCAAAGAAATTAACCATTAAGTAAAGACTTCATCCTCCTTTTCAAGAGTTTTGGGCACAACCTTGGGATGTATATAAAACATGTGCTCTAGTCCACCGAATGTTCACTTTCCACATTAAACTCGGCTCCCAAGTTTCCTTAGGAGGAGTTGGGTGTCTTAGCATTCGATGACTAAGTTGACTTAAACCCATCCCTTTAGCAGACTTTATAACCAAGTCTCTAGCCAAACCCTTCATCAAGTGATCAACTAAATTTTGTTGAGATCTAACAAACTCTATAGATACCACCCCATTCATGATAAGCTCACGAATCATGCTATGTCCGACACCTAAGGGTCTAGTCTTCCCATTGTACATCTTGCTATAAGCCTTTGCCAATGTAGTTGCACTATCATAATAGATAGAAATAGGTGTTATAGGTTTAGGCCATAATGGAATCTCAAGAAGCAAGTTTTCAACCATTACGCTTCTTTACCAAAATGCTAAGGCCACAAATTGATTCCATTATTGAACGGTGATGAAAGTTTACTTATTGGATGCCCAAGAAATTGCACATCCACCAAGTAGGAATACCCACCACCGGTAGAGCTAATTATCTTTAGCGCATCGATCCAACTTGCATCGGTGTATCCTTCTAACACTAAAGGATAACCAAGATATGAGAGACTATAATCCATAGTTCTCTTCAAATACTTCATACCCTCTCCTGCTTGCGATGATGAGCACTAGGATTGCTAGTATACCCGCCGGTTTACTCACTACAAAGCAATATCGGGTCTTTTACAAGTCATGGCATACATCGAGCACTAATTACCTAGAATACTCAATAAGATCTTAATGTGCTAATGCGAAACATAACACAATAAGTATGAAGAACACAAGAATAAACTAACTTCGTGTTTTCTATTAATTGCTTTTAACAATGGTTAAGGCTTCACTCGTACCTCAACCTAATACCTTAGGGATCCTTTTATACACTAAGAAAACTCTAATTGACTACAAGACTTGTAGAAGGGTAAAGATATCCTTCCTAAGATATCTCTACACGTACATATCAATTCCTAATATAACTCTAATAAACTATTCTGCTTTTGACATAAACAAACTTAACTATCAATACTTGTTCTGCCAAACTTAACCATATTAGTAATGGCAGACTTAATCACTAACAGACTTAATTTTGTCTTACCAGACTTAACTATTACATTAACATAATTAATACTAAACAGACTTTAACAAGACTTAAATCTGTTTTACAAATTATAATTCCCTACAAACCTCCCCTAACTTGATCTTCACTTGTGATCTTCAAGTTCTTTGTACTTTTTGAGGATCTTGGAATTATCGTTGCACTGCATCATTAAATATTCTTCATTTTGTGATATGTGCGATCATATCGCTAACATATCAAAGATTCTATTGTCTTTATCGCGAATCAGGACTCTATGTACATCAAATCATAAAAGTTTCATGCTATTCTCATCACATCCAGGTGTGTAAACTCCTGTGAGAGGTTAATCATAGAAAATTTAAAGGATTTGATTTCTCTTTACCAATTAGCAATTCCTATTAGAGTAGCCAATGTTTTGGTGTGTAAGACCATGGTACATTGATAACCATCTGATTTTTAGTAAACCAGCAACTATCAATGGATTTGATTAGTCTTTACCAAAATTCGTACCCTTTTGGACTAGTCATGGTTTTCCACTACCTTTACCACAAGCCATGAACTTGTGGGCTAGCCAACTCTTCATCTACACAAATATAGTGAGTAGAGATGGCAACGGGTCGTATGGGGAATGGTTAATACCATCCCCATCCCGGGTTAAATAGCCATCCCATCCCGTTGGGGTCGGTTACGTCCCATCCCCATCCCGATGGGGAACGGGATCCCTATGGGGAATCGATTTTTCCCGTTACATTTAGCATTTGTTAGGTACATTTATGATGTTTTAGCATTTGACAAGTACATTTAGTCCATTGTTTTATACTTCTTGAAAGCATTAAAGCATACTAAAGTTATAGATACCATGACCACTACCAAAACAATGTTGTGTAAGGTGATCAACTCATATTAAAATCGCCTGGATCACGAACGGTAATTTTAGCTCGTTTATTGTATTAGGCCACATATAAGTCGAAACAAAACCCCTTAACATACATATATCGACTAACTAAGCAAAATAATTAAATGAAATACAAACCGAACAAAATAATATAGACATATAATGTATTTTGTATAGAAAATATATTCGGGGACGGGTTTGGGGCGGGTTCGGGATCCGAGGGTATTACCATACCCGCCTCCATACCCGCTTTTAGTATCGAATTCCCACCCCATCCCCATACCGTCAACTCGGGGATTACTCGGTCAAATCGGAGTCGGTGTCGGATTCTCCATCGGGTTCGAGTTTTGTGCCATCTCTAATAGTGAGTTGAGCACCATACAATTTTGGCAATTGTCGACCATAAACGGATCGAGTTATCTTTACGAGCCGTTTGCTTATGGATTAGCCGATCTTTATGTGGGTTAGACATAGTGGATCGATAACCATTTATTGTGTTAGTGCAACGCACTTTCACCAAGTGAAATCATGTTATACAAATAAGCCGTAAAACGCGTTTATTTATATTTTACGATCTTCTAATGTTTTGTCGATAACAAGCGTAAAATCATTTTAATGAAACAAATAGAATACGTCAATAGTTTGAGTTAATAGTTTCCTAACACACTTACATTCTCACATAAAACACTAAAACAAGTATAAGTGATTTTATGATTTAAATACATATGTACAACAACTAGTGTTTACATATTGGGTTAGTATATACTTAAACTAAGTATACTAAAATGGGTAAAACTAGCAAATGGTATTGACCCATAACCTATGGTTTTATATATACCACTTAACCAAGTTCATTGTATACTTAAGATACAATGTATCTAGAAAGAAAACCATGGATCAACCCATAACCCATGACCCATAACCCATAACCAAAAATACCCATGGGCAAAGAGGAGCGTTCCACGGATCCACGGCTTTGTGCTAGCCGGATTCCAGTGGAAGGGATCCGTGGGATCCGGGGAACAAGAGAAATTTTCTCTATAATAGAGAGCCATTTCTTCCTTTCTAATTATTACTTCACATACATACTTTCCCAAGTATTATAACCCTCAACCTCGGATCCAAGTGATCTATGTAGTTTGTCTTTGGTTTTGTGTGATCTTCTAGGTTCCTCTTAAAGACAAGATCACCACTTCTTGAAGACGAGCAAGCTCAAGTCCATGAGTTGCCATGCCGTCATCATCAAGATAACTAAGGTTCTCTTGTTGATAGTTCTTCCTTTCTCCATAGATGTTGGGTTGAAGGCGTTAGTGAAGAATGCCGAAAGTGTCAAGATGAAAGCATTAGTGAAAGGTGCTCATCATTCGTGTCAAAGCATTAGTGAAGAATGCTAAAGGTGTCAAGACGAAGGCATTAGTGAAGGGTGCCAAGCGTTGTGTCAAAGGCATTAGTGAAGGATGCCGAAGAATCAAATCAAGTTGCATTTGGAAAGAATGCCTAGGTCGTATAATCGATGAGGTGCATCGTTATACATATAAGTATTTGTTTATTTCCAAGGATGGTGATATCCTTGATGATGTTGTAACAAGGAGTGGATCTCCTTGAGATTAGGTGTTGTGTCGTGAAGGGTAGTAGTTCCTCCATAGTAATGGAACTAGGTGCTTAGCCTAGTACCTAATAAGGGTAGGCGACGTTGTGATAGGATTAGTTCTCCTTGGTGTGAAAGAACTCGGTGGTTAGCCTAGCACCGTATAAAGGGTAGGCAACGTTGTGTTAGGTGTGGTTCGCCTTAGTGTGAAGGAACTCGGTATTTAGCTTTGTACCGGAAAAAGGTTAAGCGACGTTGTGAAGGCTTCTCCGCCATAAGGAGTTGGTGTAGTGTTTACGAACTCTCGAGTAGGTGACTCGGGGATTAGAGTAGGGCAAGGAAGGTGTCCTTATAGCCGAACCACTATAAATAACTTGTGTCGTGGTTAACATAAGTCGATCTAAATATTTAAAAGGAAGTTTTAAATTGGTAAAACTATTCAAACCCCCTTCTAGTTTTCCAAAAATGGCATCAGAGCTTCGTTACCAAGTTTCTTAGAGTATGTTGTACTTTAAAAACTTGATACGATCCATGTATGTTTCAAAACTACAAAGAAGGATTTGTTTTAAGGTCATATTTTTTCTTTTAAATCATTTTTTGGACATTGATAGATCATTCTAACAACTTTTGTTTTCAAGAAAACTTCATGCTAGAATCTCTTCAAAATCTTCATTCAAAGAATAATGAAGTCAACATTCAAGGAAGGATCTAAAAGTAATCACAACTTACGTACACCAAGTACAAAGGATTACTTTAAAACCTCATGAAGTAGTTTTGGTATTATGCCAAACCAAGAAGCATAGAGGTATGTTTTAATTTTCATTAGATAGGTTACATGTTACTTCATAGTTTTCTTTGTTTAATAATCACTAGCATCGTTAAAAGTCTCTTTCGTCACTTTTCCGTCTTATTCATCATCAAGAATGGTATTCCTTTTGATTTGTCAAACTAACGCCGTCGTCACATATGAACCCTCAACATGTGATTCATCATAAGTCGTCATCCAAAGACAACCGTCATCTAATACCTCCAAACTATTTTTTAGTAAGCTAATTTATAAGCCTACTACAAAAATAATGCCAAACAACCATTTTTCTGTCCACAGTTGCCGGATCCCTCTAGTTGTACTAACCGGATCCCAAATACAAAGGATCCGGGGGAACCGTGGAACAGAACTCAGTTATACGCTTTCAAAAAAATAAACACTGATCTTTTCCCTCTAATCACATAACACAAAAACGACTACACCACTGATTTCATCCTCATTGGATTCCATTATCTCAAGTATTCGTTCCTAGAACACCATTCTAAGTAATCATATTAACGTGTTCTAATCCTCATCATCCTAATTCTAGGGTTTATGGTTTCATAAATCTCTAATCAATTAGTTTAATTAGGGTTTTCAAAATTAATCATGAAAAGGGGCTTTTAACATAACTAAGATCACATTGTGTTCACAACATTGTTAATACAAATCAAAACCATAAACCCACCACAACTAATTTTACCTAATTGGAAAATTTGTGTTTTAGGACCAACCATTCCTAAAGCTACTCAACAAGATCATCATGATCTCGTTCACTACCTTACTCATTATTATCGTAATGAGGAATTCTCAAAATCGACCGCAAGGTCTTCAAAAACTCGAAAATGACTTATCCACGAAGGTTGTGTAATCAAGGAATGTTTCCTTGAAGATACCGACATTCGCCAAGTCTTCTCGACAATCAATTTTGATTGTCTTCTTGACATTGATGAACAAATTTGTCCGGTCTTTATCTTTGAATTTTATAGAAGCATTAGGATCATTCAAAACATCGATGATAGCATTTCAATCGCTTTCATCATCAATAAACAAAACTTCACTCTTCCTCTCAACACCTTTGCTCAAATTCTTCGCATTCCTTGTGAAGGAATTTGTATGTACTCTCAAGATTGGGCAATTAACACTCAAAACCTTGCACTAGATCCTAAACCAATGTACCATACTCCTCTTGATGAACCGAAACCATCCGAGACACCATTTTCAAAATAAGAGCCGACCAATCCTTTCGACCGAAACAAGAAGCTCATTCACCGTAATCCCTTTCAAATGGAACTTTTCAAATCCATCCCATGTTTAGAAAATGGGAAGAAATATTTAGGAAAGCGTCATAAGCCTAGTTGGAAACAAAGATCATCCAAACGCATATCTTGTGCAAATGATCTATTATCTTATCTACCAAAAGAAATTTAATCTACGCCTATTACATGGTAAGGAGAATGGTGGGGTATTCAAAGCTTTCAACATGGTACTTTCATATGGTGTGCTCTAACACGACTTTGTAAGTATGTTAGTGCATTGCAACCATCCCTTATCAACAATGATCATTTCGTTGCCGATCATGTAATGTTACCTCTTACAAAATACCCTCTAAATGCTTCAAGGTCAATGGAAAGAAACCTAAAGCCCTCGAACTCCTCGGTCGGTGAAGAAGAAGATGAAGATGAGGAAGACGTCGACCCCATAGCCAACATCAAATTAGAACCCTTTGACTACTACGAACAACTTCCAACCATTCCAAACGAGACCGCGTAATTTTAAAAATTGAGGGGCATGATTCAAAACCTCGCTTACAACTTCACTAAGCCGTCAAAAAGGAAAAGAAAGGATTGACGAAAGAGACAATAGGAATATGCTTGTTTTTCCTTTATTTTATGTTTGGATGATTACGTTTTAGCACTTTTGGTTTATGGTAATTTGGATATTGTTATTTTATCAAGCTTTTATACATGGTGTTTTGTGATGACATGCTTGTTCTTATTGCCTTGTTTATAGATTTATTAATATGCAAAATCAGCACATCATTTCTGTGAAGATTCTGATCTGCAGATATCGGATCCCTAGGATTAGCCTAGCCGGATCCCTCCTTTGAGGGAACCGTGGGATCCGTGACATCAGATCAGCAATACTGCATTCCTTGCATCAAGATAAATTTTTAGATAACCTCGCATTAGCTAAGCATATGATTTTAGAATCCAACTAAAACCACTTCAAGGATGAGAAAGTTTTAGACTCACTTAGTCAAAATGCCTCTTGATTTATCAACACATCAAAACTCACCATATTACTGCTTCAATACTCACAAACTGTTTTCTCATCTTTCAAAACACTTAAGTGGACTAATTAAACAATTTTAGGAAATTGTTTCTAATCATTTTTATCTCAAAGTGAGACAAAAATTAGTTTTTTCAATTCTTGTGATTTTTAAGAATTTTTCTGTGACAACTCGTACTTCCAGGTCATTTCTCAAAACAATTCATGCTTCACAATTTCATCATTTATCGTAAACTAGGTTTACGTGTTCCAAATTCGCGTAACCTTAATGGTTTAGCGGCGAATTCATGATCATATCATCACGAACATTTCATATAGACTAAGTTTAGTCTACATTTCATTAACATTATTTTCATCATGATAGTTCATTCATGACTTTGCATTTCACATTAAACGCGTAAATTTCATATTAAATAAACACTATCGCGTAAGTTATTATTTTGAACATTTAATCC
This sequence comes from Chrysanthemum lavandulifolium, assembly GCA_022545495.1. Classification (NCBI taxonomy): domain Eukaryota; kingdom Viridiplantae; phylum Streptophyta; class Magnoliopsida; order Asterales; family Asteraceae; genus Chrysanthemum; species Chrysanthemum lavandulifolium. The sequence goes on along the minus strand of CM040246.1, from coordinate 48,262,805 downwards.
GATACTTCCAAAATGATTCCGACATATTTTTATACTTATATTAAGTTATAAAATGATATTATGAGTTTACCAGTGTTTTAAATTTATTTTGTATATAAATCGTTAAATTTATATTATTACGACGCTTTTCTTAAAACTACACGATAATTACTATATCACTCAAATTTTGCAAGAAATATATTTTTACAATTGTTATGACCTCAATATATATTACTTTGATCCATTAAAATTTATTTCCAACTAAAACTACCCTAAATGCTTAAATATGTATATACAAGCTACCATTTATCTTTATTTTAACTTGCTAGTACTTACACCTTTCTATACACAATATATAAAGAAAAAAAATGTATTATTGAGATACATCCCCCCCCCCAAAACCGGCCATGTGGGGAGGGTGCCTCATTAAATGGGGTTGGTAATTTTTTCTTACAAGTATAGATTTATACTTCAACTTCTTTTCACTTATTCATTCATAACAAACATTCAAGAGTTAGTAAAGTCTTTCTTCTCTCTTGTTTTTCCTCCCAAGAACCGGCCATACATAGATTGAAGATGAGATTCATAAAGTTTTTCCAAATCAAGTGTTAAACAATCTAGTTACACTCTTATTAAAGGTTTTGAAATAAAAACCTAGGGTGTTTAGGTTAATCCTTGTTCTAATCACCTCATCAAAGTAGCTTGTAAGCATATCATTTTCATTTACATCTTTCATTTTCATTTCATATGTATTTCTTCATTTTTGAGCAAGCATGCAAGACTTATGGTTATTTATACCATTTTAACATGGTTTTAGAGTTTTATACATATAAGTCATCCTATAATTTATCCTTGTTATATATTGGTCTTGATGATGTTTAGGAACCCATGACACCCTAAGAAGGTGTATGGTAGGATTAGGATAGCTTTGGAGTTGTTTTGAAGGGATTGGAATAGGTTTAGTACGAGAAAAACTCTTTTCGACAAGTATATAAAGTGGTCTGATCTTGTTTTGTATTTCTGGAAAATCCGACAGTGAACACGAATTTTTGGCCTAGATATTTAGAAAATATACTTTAAAAGCGAAACCGTGGCGCTTGAGCGGATTAAAGCGGAGTTATAACGAAGAAGTTATGAATTTTTCAAGTTTGACGACGAAATATATATTTTCTGAAAATTTCAGCACACTATTATTGTTTTATTCGAGTCAAAAATGAGTCTTAAGCTTTATAAATTATTTCGACTTATCAAAAATATATTAGTGTACTTTGATACGAAGCTAAGGACGTATAATACGTAGAAAACGGATTTGTAACGACTAAAATATACACGTTTTTATGAAGTTGCCGTAACGTTACTTTTAGAAAAACTATATTAATTTTTATTTGTCAAGTGTTACGGTAAACAAAACGACCATGTTGAAGGCTATGTTTAACGTGAGCGTAGAACTTTTGTAACGAGATGTCTTCTAATAAAATTTAGATCACCAAGCATATTTTTCAAAACGACCAACCGTTTGTATAGCGGAGTTGTAATGAATTATTTACGGTTGCTTAAACTTTGCCGAAACTCACTTTTAAACCACATTTTAGACAAAATCACCATGTTTAACCTCTATTATCTTTATGTTCGAGACCTCTATGACGAAAACTCATGTACTAAAACTTCTAGATTTTGATACAAGCTTTCCAAAACCGTTGAGTTCGTTTCCTAACGTTCGACGTACACCATTTTACGACTAGTTTTTGAAGCCATTTTTGTCACTTTCATGAAAGTTCCAACGACATTATTTCTGACGAAAAGTTAAAATTTCACAATAAATCATTAAGAAACTATTGTAGGATGACATTTTGACGTAAATACTTGTAAAGTAATTTAAGAATGGTCAAGACGTCAAAAGAGTATTTTCGATCGAATAGTATTATTTTCAAAACTCACAAATGGTATAAATAACATACGAAATGCATGCATAACATTACATCATGACTTATTACATATCATATCATTCATAATAGGTCATTTTCGAGTATCACGCTACATTTCGAGTGTATCCACTTTTGTCATCGCATCACTTCATCAAGTGAGTTTTCATAGCCCCACTTTCAATTGTTTTGTACTATTTTGGGGAGATACATGCTCAATTATTTTCACAAGTACTATATATTTTTAAGGATAACTTCTATCATGATCACCATTGTTTCAAAACTGAATGTTGCACTATATTAGTTGTGCTTGTTTGTTTGGTATAGTTCTCGTCGATAAAGTTCTATGTCGGTTGACTCTTGATACATCGTCGTATAAGGTTCTATGTCGGTTGACTACGATACATCGTCGAATAAAGTACTATGTCGGTTGACTCACGATACATTGAGTTAGGTGCTATTGATTATGTGCTATAGTTCTCGTCAGTATAATGTTCTAAATCGGTTGACTACGATACATTGAGTCTAGTTTTATTGATTAAGTGCTATTGTTCTACGTCGAGTTAGGTACTATTGTGAATTCATTTGACATCATGTGTTTGAACATAAACTACACACATTTTGGCGGTGGGTTGTGAATACACGGTTGCAAGTTTTGTATGGGCGGAACTTGGGCGGGTGGATTTACAATGCCTTTCCTGCATAAACGATTTTGAAAGGCTCTACATTTCAACACAAACTCTATGAACTCACTCAACCTTTGTGTTGACACTTTTTAGCATGTTTTATCTCAGGTATCTAAGGCATTCACTTCATGGCATGCATGTGAACATATCATATAGTCGCGGTGACGACGCGTCTCCTTTGGGTTTTATGAACTTTAAAACATCGTTTGAATTGTAACAAACTTATTTCCGCACAAGTTGATTTTCATTCGGGACCTATACTTTGTAAACTCTGATGTTTTTATTAAATCAAGCGATGTATTTTCCAAACGACACTTTAGGTCGTTCAATATAACTGTGATTGTGATGCTATGACAGTCAATCCCGTGAATTCCATTCATGCAAAGCAAATGTAATTTGGGGTGTGTGATTGGCATCGAGCTTGATTATAGAGAACTAGGTTGCATCATTGACCCTAGACTATAACTACATCATCATAGCATCTCATCATTTCATCATAAGTGCATGTTCACTTTGCATGCGATTTATACGTACATTTTCGAGTTATTTACTTTCATTTCAAATCGATTGTCACATGGATGCCCTTAAATACCCATTCCATTATTCTTTCTTCATACTCTAATGTGGAGAATTCCTTGTCATTCCCTATCACAATTTTTACATCAATTGACTCATCACCGATAACGTCGAATGCCGAGATAAACCTTTAAGCACGGCAAAGTCACTCTCATTCCTTTATATCACCACTAACATGTCGAGTTACACGTTATTCACACATTAAGCCACTAAACCACCATACATTTGAAGCACTTACAACACCTCATAACCCATTTCTTAGGAAACCGTCGATCATTTTAAAATAACCTCAAACTTATCATTTCTTATCACATCTCTTTGGAGCGTTTATTATTGACATCGGACTTTGCTACATCTCACCTTTCCTTTTATTTTGAAGAAGATATGGCGCCAAAGAAAGTCGCACCCGAATGGACACAAGCGGCTATTCAAAAGTTAGTAAGGGATAGCGTGGCCGATGCTCTAAGGATTGAAAGGAAGCGGTGGCTGCTGCTGCTTTCTTGGCCAGCTCTGCCGAAGCCGCTAGAATTGAGAGGGCTGAAGCCGCTAGGCTTCTTCTTCGCAGAAATGCAGAGGTCCCGAGTCAAAAGTCGTTCAGATAAGAACTTCAAAAGTGGAGATCCCACTAAGTTTAGAGGTACCGAAGGAGCCACCGCCATGGTTAGATGGTTCGAGAAATTGAGTCCGTGTTTTGTTATGTAATTGCCCGGATGATAGCAAGGTCAAGTTTGCTACGAGTACACTACTTGATGGAGCGTTTTAGTGGTGGAACTCTTATGCTCAATCGATGGGAATGGAAAATGCTTTCAAGCTCACTTGGGAGCAATTTAAGCGCTTGGTAACAAAGAAGTTTTGTCCGCGTCACGGAGGTGAAGAAGTTGGAGACCGAATTCTATGAGTTGGTAACTATTGGGTATGACATTGATACTTACATTCGAAGGTTTCAAGAATTGGCGTGTTATGCCCATCTATGGTTTCGGATAATGAGAAGCTACTGGAGGCTTTCATTGAAGGACTTCGAGATTATTCAAGGTGATGTGACTTCCTTTGATCCATGAACGATTGAGGAATCTATTCGAGTGTCTCAAAAGCTCATGGCACAAGTAGTAAAGAGAGGCAACATCCCCAACACCAACCGAAATCACAATAACAACAACGACGATAACCAAATTAGCAACAACAAAAGGAAAGGGAAAATGACCGGAAGGTTATGATAACGACAACCAAAACCGTAACACTAACCATCATCGACAACGGAATAGAAGACAAGAAGTCGCCAGGGGTCTATGTTCTTTGCACCAACAAAGGAAGAGCTTATGCGAAACTTACCGCGATGCCACCAATGCACGCTACATCATAATGGTCCATGTGGTATATGCTTTAGTCATGTCACAAAGTAGGACACCTTGCTAATGACCGCAGGGCAAGGCCATAGTCACGTGCTTTGGATGTGGGGAGCAAGGACACTATCGGAATCAATGTCCTCAAAACCAAGGTCAACCAGTTGAAGGTGCTCATGGGAATGCATACATGCTAGAAGGAGGAAAAACTCTTCATGGTCTCAATAACGCGGGAGACTAAAGAAGTTCGGAAACTAACAGTCTTATTTCTCCTTATGTACTAGGTCGTACTAAGTTTATGTCTTCCATCGTATCCGGAACTTTATAACTTAACGATGTACTACTTTTGATAAACCACTCGTTGTAAAATATTCTCATCTATCGTACTTTATTTTCTTTCCGATTTGTTATTACTTACGAATTTTAATTCCTTTTATTTTAACTGTCATTTTAACGACGGTTTAAATCTTTGTAAACATTGAGAGCTATAACAACTAAACCGAACGTCACATTATCGTTCCTTAATTATACATAGCCTAGCTAACTATGTCTAATTCTGGAAGGATCATGTTATGTTGGGAGCAGTTAGTTATAAATCTTAGTGCAAGCAAAATCTTCACATATTTCAAAGTCAAAGTGTTACTCATCGGAGATACTCACCCAAAAAATTTCTCTACTACGATGTTTTGTACGCTCTCAATCATCGATAACCGTAACGACACTTCTCCATATCTTCTTTCCTCGATATTCATCATAAACTCAACATTCGATAGACTAACACGAACTGAATTCAAGGACTGAATTCCTTTTTGGATGGGCGAATGTGACAACTCGTACTTTCAGGTCATTTCTCAAAACAATTCATGCTTCACAATTTCATCATTTATCGTAAACTAGGTTTACGTGTTCCAAATTGCGTAACCTTAATGGTTTAGCGGCGAATTCATGATCATATCATCACGAACATTTCATATAGACTAAGTTTAGTCTACATTTCATTAACATTATTTTCATCATGATAGTTCATTCATGACTTTGCATTTCACATTAAGCGCGTAAATTTCATATTAAATAAACACAATCGCGTAAGTTATTATTTTGAACATTTAATCCGATACTTCCAAAATGATTCCGACATATTTTTATACTTATATTAAGTTATAAAATGATATTATGAGTTTACCAGTGTTTTAAATTTATTTTATATATAAATCGTTAAATTTATATTATTACGACGCTTTTCTTAAAACTACTACGATAATTACTATATCACTCAAATTTTGCAAGAAATATATTTTACAATTGTTATGACCTCAATATATATTACTTTGATCCATTAAAATTTATTTCCAACAAAACTACCCTAAATGCTTAAATATGTATATACAAGCTACCATTTATCTTTATTTTAACTTGCTAGTACTTACACCTTTCTATACACAATATATAAAGAAAAAAAATGTATTATTGAGAAACATCCCCCAAAACCGCCATGTGGGAGGGTGCCTCATTAAATGGGGTTGGTAATTTTTCTTACAAGTATAGATTTATACTTCAACTTCTTTTCACTTATTCATTCATAACAAACATTCAAGAGTTAGTAAAGTCTTTCTTCTCTTGTTTTCCTCCCAAGAACCGCCATACATAGATTGAAGATGAGATTCATAAAGTTTTTCCAAATCAAGTGTTAAACAATCTAGTTACACTCTTATTAAAGGTTTTGAAATAAAACCTAGGGTGTTTAGGTTAATCCTTGTTCTAATCACCTCATCAAAGTAGCTTGTAAGCATATCATTTTCATTTACATCTTTCATTTTCATTTCATATGTATTTCTTCATTTTTGAGCAAGCATGCAAGACTTATGGTTATTTATACCATTTTTAACATGGTTTTTAGAGTTTTATACATATAAGTCATCCTATAATTTATCCCTTGTTATATATTGGTCTTGATGATGTTTAGGAACCCATGACACCCTAAGAAGGTGTATGGTAGGATTAGGATAGCTTTGGAGTTGTTTTGAAGGGATTGGAATAGGTTTAGTACGAGAAAAACTCTTTTCGACAAGTATATAAAGTGGTCTGATCTTGTTTTGTATTTCTGGAAAATCCGACAGAGACACGAATTTTGGCCTAGATATTTAGAAAATATACTTTAAAACGAAACCGTGGCGCTTGAACGGATTAAAACGGAGTTATAACGAAGAAGTTATGAATTTTTCAAGTTTGACGACGAAATATATATTTTCTCGAAAATTTCAAAGACACTATTATTGTTTTATTCGAGTCAAAACGAGTCTTAAGCTTTATAAATTATTTCGACTTATCAAAAATATATTAGTGTACTTTGATACGAAGCTAAGGACGTATAATACGTGAAAACGGATTTGTAACGACTAAAATATACACGCTTTTATGAAGTTGCCGTAACGTTACTTTTAGAAAAACTATATTAATTTTATTTGTCAAGTGTTACGGTAAACAAAGCGACCATGTTGAAGGCTATGTTTAACGTGAGCGTAGAACTTTTGTAACGAGATGTCTTCTAATAAAATTTAGATCACCAAGCATATTTTTCAAAACGACCAACCGTTTGTATAGCGGAGTTGTAATAAATTATTTACTGTTGCTTAAACTTTGCGAAACTCACTTTTAAACCACATTTTGGACAAAATCACCATATTTAACCTCTATTATCTTTATGTTCGAGACCTCTATGACGAAAACTCATGTACTAAAACTTCTAGATTTTGATACAAGCTTTCCAAAACCGTTGAGTTCGTTTCCTAACGTTCGACGTACACCATTTTACGACTAGTTTTTCGAAGCCATTTTTGTCACTTTCATGAAAGTTCCAACGACATTATTTTACTGACGAAAAGTTAAAATTTCACAATAAATCATTAAGAAACTATTGTAGGATGACATTTTGACGTAAATACTTGTAAAGTAATTTAAGAATGGTCAAGACGTCAAAAGAGTATTTTTCGACGAATAGTATTATTTTCAAAACTCGCAAATGGTATAAATAACATACGAAATGCATGCATAACATTACATCATGACTTATTACATATCATATCATTCATAATAGGTCATTTTCGAGTATCACGCTACATTTCAGTGTATCCACTTTTGTCATCGCATCACTTCATCAAGTGAGTTTTCATAGCCCCACTTTCAATTGTTTTGTACTATTTTGGGGAGATACATGCTCAATTATTTTCACAAGTACTATATATTTTAAGGATAACTTCTATCATGATCATCGATGAGTCTCTAAATACTCATCATTTTGTACAAAATAAACTGCAAAATCATCTCGAAACACTCGAAACACATCAAAATGATCAAAATATCACAAATCGTTGTTTTATGTGTTTTAAATGCAAAATATCAAAATCGGATGAAAACATATCAAATTTGCAAAATTGCGCTTTAGTCCCCAAGTTTCAAAATTGTCAAAAATAGTCCCTGAGCCAAAATTTCAAAGAAAAGTCACCAAAGGTCTTTTAAAATCACAAATTGTCATATTTAGTCCTTTGGTGGAAAATCTAAAAGTTTTGAGAAAATTACAGCTTTAGTCCACGAAAATCCAAATTGATCAAAATTAGTCCTTGGAATTTCAAAATGTCAAAACTAACCCTTGGATTATTAAAGTTGATTTTCATCTATAGAGAAATCAAGCAATTTGAATTTTCTAAATTTATTTTTAATTTATTTATCACATTCTGTTAATTATCAATTGTTTATAAAAACAATTAATACCAATTATATTCTCTTTCTGAAAAGTACTGAATGTAAGATAATCATTTGTATCTCAAATAATTTAATTACTAAAGTATGCTTTAAACAATCTAAATTCAATAATTCAAATGAGTATAATCTAAATGCTATGATCTGTAATCGTTAGTTGAATAACTTTATCGATTGAAATCTATTAACATCTCAAATTCTCATTAGACCATTTAATAGATCATCAATAGTCATCTACTTGAATATCTTGCAAATACAACTGAAACTCTAAATACTTAAATGTATTTGAATCAAATTAAATTCAATAATTAGTTAAATGCCATAAAATAATTGTCAAAGTAATCAATTCATACAATACATAGGATCTATAAATCTAGTCAATTACTTTGTTCGATATGACAATACCTATTCATAAACCAATATCACATCTGTCAAAATTATTCAAAACTAACTACATTACACTTTAATCAAAAGTTTGCATATTATGTCAGTTCTAAATTGCTAAGTCTTATAATTCAAAGTTAATTGATAAATAAACAGACATAAACTCATATCCCATCAAATCACACAATGCACCTCAAATTTCATTTTACTCGCAATTTCATATTCTCCTTGCTCAACTTACATTCACATCACAATGCCTCTCTAACATAATTATTCACCAATCATTCAATCATCTTCAATAATCCAGTATTCTAATAACTTATCTCAAATCCAGCAAATTTGTACTCAAATGAACGATCATTATTTAATACATATCGCTTACTTACAAAGTTAATCTCACTCAATTTTTCTTTGATCACACTCATAACAATTTGCTACCATCAATTGAACTTATCTATGTCATTCAATCTATTATTCAGTAATATGATGTAATAGTAGAATACTATGAATGCTTCAATGTTATTCTTTGAAATTGTCATAGTCTATTAGATAATAGATAAAGTTTATTAAAGTCAAGATGTGCAATAGTTTATCTGTTCATCAGTTTTCATCATAGTAATTTCAGATCATTGTAATTTATGCACAAGTTTATAGTACAATGTTTGTATGCTTGCATTATTAGTTTATAAGTTTAATTATGATCAAATCTCATTAGCTGTCTATTTATGCAATTAGTATTCAATTTTATTGTATCTTAACGTAATTAGTTTTCAAAGTTGTATAAAGTAAGCTAGCATGTTGTATCAGTGAATAATAGGATTTATAATTAGATCATTTGTTGCATTGTTAGTCATTCTAGTTGTTATATGTCATGTGTACACTTGCTAATTAGTCTATATTATTAGCTTCATTAATTCTTCTATTAGAAACTTGAGATATCTGTTTATCAATCATTTGATATTAAGTTGTATAGACATTGTTTATGTAATTTTCAATTCATGTATTATAGTTATATTCATTAGTTAGACATTCTAAGCTTATGTATTCAGCTTTTATAGTTCAATATTGATATTTTCTACTATTTGATCATTGTATTTAATAGTTAATACTCATTTTTATCAAATTATGTCATATTAATCAAACTCAAGTCTATGATTTAATAAGTTTTCAGTCAATATCGAATGTTTAAGATTGTTAGTGATCATATTGCTTCATTATTTGAGTTTTTAGTAAATTGAGTATTTAGTTTAGTCATAGATCAATTAGTATTATAAGCAATGCTCTTATTTATCATGTTATCATTCTCATTTTAAATCTATCTATTTAAGTTTATTTAATTTTAGCTCATTAATACCATGTTAGTTTGTTCAGTTAAGATGTATATTCATTTGTTTAATTCTTGAATTAATTCATTAGATCTTCTATTTTGTTTTATATTAGTTTTCTTTATCTATTATTTAATCTTTTAATCCTAATGTATGGTCATTCTGCTTATTTATTTTGTTTTATATGTACTATTCACCTATATAAAGCTTCATTGCTCTGAATTTTACTTCTATTTCTACTATTTTGCATTAATTTTTTATTTTATTGTTTCTTAGTATTTAATTAACTTGATTATCTTATATTTCATATTATTAATATTTAGTACATTATCTAATTTTTCACTTTATACAATTAATTAGTAATTAGTCATTAATTTTCATTTATTATTAATAGATTATTAATAATTAATATGTATAATTATTACTTTTAATATTTAATTATTAATTATTCTAATATTAATTATAATTTAAAAATTAATATTTTAATTAATATTTTAAATTATTTATTATAATTTTAATATTAATTATATAATAATTAATTAAAATTTATTATAATTATTATTAATATCAATATTAATATTTAATTTCATTTTAATATTTTATTTTATTTAATTAATTAATAATTCATTTATAATAGTTGTTAGTAATTTTATAATATTATTTAAGTTTTTAATTTACTTTATTTCATTTTATATTATACCCTTCCTCCCGATATGTTCAAGATTTGAGGATGAAGAATGGATCTTGATTGTCATCAAGACCTTCTTCCTTTCCTCAAATATCTTGTGATTTCCTTCATCTTCACTCCTTCGGGAATGAAGACACTATCTTTGATCCCGCATTTTCATTTATCATTTTTGAGCGGTTCTATGTATATCTCATCGGTGTGGAACTTTCACGTGCTTCAAATGTTTGTCCAAACATCTTGAATGAAAGTCCGATGGAGATTGTCTATTCCACTTTGCTTCCCATGAACCAATGAATTGGGTCGAGTCAAGCTAGCGACTCGGTAATCAAAACAAGAGCTAAACATGGGTTTTCACCCGTGTACCACCCTAGTGTGGGGAGTCTCCCACTGTTGTATATTCTCATTCTTTCCAAAAAAAAAAAAAAAAAAAAAAAAAATCTTCTTTCTAAATAATGGCCTTAGTATTTCCCTTTCACGTTCTTTGTTTCGCATAACAAGGTGCTTTGAATATTGAGGGCAATATTCATTTCTAAGTGGGGGAATTCTCACAATTTTATCATATAATTATACCAATTCCCGTTTTTGGCCAAAATTTTTTGGAGTAAGTGTTTTACACTTACTCATTTGGTTATCATCCGCCATGTCTCAGTAAGACAAAAGGATTGGCTAATCCAGAGCAAACGGCTCTTGGTAAAGATATATCAAACCGTTTACGGCTTGCAATTTGCCCAAAATTGTATGGTATTCACCACCATATCCTAAAAAGTGAAGAGTTGGCTAGCCCGCAAGGTTATGGCTTGTGGTAAAGGCAAAGGAAAAACCATAATTGGTAATCACTCACCAAAGATAATATTGATAATTTATCTAAGAGTTGGCTAGTCCGTATGGGTACGGCTTCGGTAAAGACAAATCAAATCCGTTGAAGTCGGTGGTTTGCTCAAAATCACATGGTTATCGATGTACCATGGTTCTTACTTGAACTGAAACATTTGGCTACTCCGTAAGTAATGGCTTTTGGTAAAGAGATTAAAATCCATTATGTTTTCTCAAATCATTGCTAGGGACTAGCAATATCTCGATGTGGGGATTGATGAGTCTCTAAATACTCATCATTTTGTACAAAATAAACCGCAAAATCATCTCGAAAACACTCAAACACATCAAAATGATCAAAATATCACAAATAAGTGTTTTATGTGTTTTAAATGCAAAAATATCAAAATCGATGAAAACATATCAAATTTGCAAAATTGCGCTTTAGTCCCCAAGTTTCAAAAATTGTCAAAAATAGTCCCCGAGCCAAAATTTCAAAGAAAAGTCACCAAAGGTCTTTTAAAATCACAAATTGTCATATTTAGTCCTTTGGTGGAAAATCTAAAAGTTTTGAGAAAATTACGCTTAGTCCCTAAAAATCCAAATTGATCAAAATTAGTCCTGGAATTTCAAAATGTCAAAACTAACCTTGGATTATTAAAGTTGGCAAAACAAACCCTTTGACTACTCTTCATAAAGTACATGTTTGGTCCTCGAATCTCGGCTTTACATGTTCGTCCTTTGTTTTGAGAAATTGCAAAAGGGTCCTTTTGTTATTAGTATTACAAACCATTCGGACCCTAAAATAAACCCAAGCCCAAATGCAAACCCCCTGGCCCAAATTATTTACCCGGTCCAATACCCCAACCCAAACCCACGTTTCAAAAATAAACAAACCCGCCCCCTAGCCCTGTCTTCCCCGACAAACATGTCTGCTACCCCCCTCCTCCAGCCACCCAACCCACTCTACTACACCCTTTGTCTCCCCCACCTCACCTAACAACCCATCACATTAATTGCACCATCTCCTTTGTCTCAACTGCTATATACTTGTTTTCCGCCAAAATGAATTCAATGGCCAAGATGACTCCAAGTGATCTAAGGGCCTCAAATACATGGGGATTAGCTCGTAATAGTCCAAGAAAGAGAGTTGGTGTATAAAAGATGAGGAAGAAAGAGAAGAGGGCAAGTAGTTAGTTTATAAAAATTTCACTTATGTCGTTTCTTTTATTATTGTCTTAGTTTTAATTAAAATAGTGTAATTTCAGCTTCATTGTATCTCTTTAAGTTCACAAACCTTTGTAAGTCACTTTTGAGTATTAACCTAAGCTTTTATATAAGTTCCAATTTGTAAAGTTCACTGTTGATCTTTGCAGTTTTGAATTTTATTTACAAGTTTCTCATAAGCTTATGCTAGAATCAAATAAGCTCCTTTAAGTTTATTTTAGCTTTTGGAAAGCTTGCAATCAAGTTTTTAAGTAGTTTTGTTGTATGGTCAACAAAAGTCAAACCGAGCTCAATAGCAATTAGGCGTGTTGTGATTGATGCAGAGGATGCTTGGGGTTGGATTTAGTTAGGTTAGATCATAATTGGGTTTGGTGTTGCCTCGCATAAGTCGGACACATGTAAGCTCATATTTCATTTTACATTTTCAATCAAGTTTGCATATTTTGTTTATGTATGCAATCGTGGTCACAACTGCTTTTAGCATGTCTAAATAGATGTAATTAGATCATATAAGCTCACTGGATCAATGGCTTTAGCTAGTTCAGTTTTCTTTTTAGTGTAAGATTGCTTAGCAGTTTTAAAGGTGTGTTTGGATTTGGTAATTAAACTGAGACATAGGTTTATGCAGTGCTTAGTTCCTGATATTTCATGCTTGTTTAGTCATTTGAGACTCATTTGAGTCAATTACTTGAGCCTGCTAAGCTCATTAGTCAAAATCTCATTTGACCTATTCTTAAGCCTTCACTGTTAGGATTTTTAGAGATCAACTTCTTGTTTTGTGTCCCAAATTCATAAACAAAGGTTGAAATAGCTTCATTTTATCTAATAACATCATATTCAGTTGAGAAATTGGAATCAAACCTCATAAAAGTCAATTTTCATTGTTTTTATCCAAAAGTCAAAATGAAAAATCTGTTTTGAGCCATTCTAGTAGGAATTTTAACAAGCTCATTTCTGGGCCAAATCATGTGAATATTGTTGTTTAAAGAAGCTCTGCTGGTCTATTTTGTTGTTAGCATTTTTGTATAATTTTGTGATTTTTTTATAAAGCTCAAAAGATCTTGTCTTAATGGTTCAAAGTCCCTCACAAGACATCGCATCGAATCGCATGTGGATTGCGCAGCTTCTTGCGCCTTATGCACGAGTTCATTTGAGCTTTCCCAGTGTAATTTGGTGCATAAGTAGTTGGCTAGGTCTATTATAAGCTCCAACTTTGTTTTTCCATTTCACTATCTAGTAGCTTGTGCTTAAGTTCAAAGTCGGTACCCCTTAACCGCTTTTTAGTTCATAAGCTAAACATCCAAATCTGTGCTTGGTTGTGATTCGTGATCGTGGATTGTTTAAACTTGTTCCATCTTAGTTACTTTAGCATACCGTACCTTGTGTATCGGTTTGGTGGCTTTGAACTTCATTTGCTTATTTGTGCTTATTTCATAAGCACATTCCACATCGCTTCAATTTCTTGCACATAACCCCTGTTTTCCATTTTCCTTGATTCCTTGAATTATTTTAAGCTTAACTTGAATTTTTCAGATTTTTCCTAGCTGTTTTGCTATTGTTCTTAATTTCAATTAGTTTTTAAGCATTTTTAATTAGCTTTTAATACAAATAATTAAGAAAAGGTTCTAAAAAAATAATTTTTCATTTTTATTAAGTTAAGATAAATATAAAAAGACAAAAAAAAATTTTCCTAGATTTTTCTTGGTTAAATTTGTATTTTTAAATAATTTAATTAGTTTTTAATAGTATTTAATTCCTAGAAAATAGAAAAATAATCAGAAAAATACAAAAATAGTTTTGAAAAGTCTATTTTGATATTTTAGACTTTTCCAAGTCTTAATCTTATTTTTCTAGCCTAATTTCCTATTTTCTTGTATTTTAGATAATTAATTAATAGTTAAAAATAGTTTTAATTAGATAATTAGTCTTAAAATAATTTTCTTTTCCATAAATTTTCTTTATCATTAGGTTTATAAAATGTCATTTTCATATTTTTAGGGTTAATATTGACTTAGTTTCACTTTTTATTTTGTAGACGTCAGTAGATTTTAATTTCCGCTTTATAAAACATAAAACAAAACATCATTTTAATTTTAGTGATAGCGTTTATTTAATAAGTTTTATCTTTTAATTTCCTCTAGTTTGCATTTTAGCCTTTGTATCCGCTTGATATTTCGTAGTTATAATCATAATCTCATAATCCTTTTCGCTCAAACTTCTCGATCACTAGACGCCGATTGATCCATTGCATAGCTCATTGGGACATAACGACCCGGGAGACTCTATACTCCTCGATCTTCATTGATTTCGTGCTTGATCTCGTTTTAAGTTTTCTTACGCTATGCGTGAGGAACTTGACGGTTTTGCTACAAGATCAAATTTTGGCGCCACGGGAGTCAGGCCGATTATCTTCCGCCTAGCAGATTAGTGATTTGATATTCACTCTTGTTCATATCATCCATCTCAGATATGTTTATATTTTCTTTCAAAATCAAAACCCAAAAGATTTTCATTCTTTGTTTTTGCAAAATGTTTTCAAAAATACCAAAATATTCATCTTTACCCTCTCACATCTTTGATTCTTCATCCCTACCCTCCGAAAACCTTTGATTCTTTCTATGTCTTATCCTCACCCTCTTGGTTGTCAATGGTGTGGTGGTCCTTATAATGGTGGCAATTGCCCCGCTTGTAGCATGGTGGAATCAGAAACGGTCCGCATTATAACCGTGATCCCTATTCCTACCATAACACGATCGATTTATTCCATCGCCTACCACACCGCGAGACTCAGCAGCTTTCTTGTTGTGAGTAATGTGGTGGTTCACACTCCAGCTCGATTGTCAATCGGAAACACGCTTGTCTATGAGCGTGTTCCCGATACCAATTATGACTACAACATACCACTCACAACCACATCATTTTTATTGTTGTGAGTATTGTGGAGGTCCTCACTCTAGCTCGGATTGTCAAACAGGAACCCAATTCCTTGTAACAATTACGACTCTTCAGATCATGACCAACCTCTACAGACCAAATGACCCACTTCCTCAAAATCTTCTCCTTGATCTTTTGGATTTAGTGAAAGATTTGAAGGAATGTAAACATCCCCATGATAATCCAAAATCCATGGAAGAATTGTTAGGCGAAGAACAGTCGCTAAATTAGATTCCCGATTGCCGGTGAAAACTCTATTAGGGAATTAATTAAAATACAAAAAGCAATGATCTAGCTCTCGATTTCGCTTTCATTCCTCGATGACAAGTGATGATGAGGATACACTTGATATCCTTCAATTCTATAAATATTCATCAAGTTCATCGATGATATTCCGGTTTGAGATTCCATCTCAAATAATCGCTATCACACCCAAGCTACCACTCACTCTCTAAACATGGGGATGAGCATCTTGACACTGTTCACGAAAAGGAATCGGACGAATTCATAAAGTCTAGTGTTGAGGACCTTGTCCCAATCCCGAGAGAGTCACAGGAACTTCGATCATGAGTGTGATTCTCTTTCCCTTTGAGTGTTCTAATGATCATTTGGAAACTTTTTCCGATTTTAGCGACGATTGTGCTTCCTTTGGAAACATCGAGTGCGTTGAGGCATCACTTCCACAACTGATGTCGATCATCTTCGAGGAGTTCTCCGTGAACTTACTCACATCAATCCGCTCTTTGATTTCGAAGCCGATCCGGGAGAGACGAAAGTCTCAATGATAATGATCGCTCACTCACTTCTTATCCTAACAATCCAAATGAGAATGTTGATCACTTTGTTCCCGAAACATTCAAAGCTACTTTCACCAATCCTCTATTTGAATTCGACTCTGAATTCACTTTAATTTCTGAGAATCCACTCTTTGATACTTAGACTGAGGATAGTGATGAGCCCACAATGGAACAAGAGTTCACAATTTCACCTCAGGTGAATGATTCTCTTCATGAAGAGTTCTCCGGTGAACTCTCTCATGACATATCTCCTCCGGAGCATGATCATTTCTACTTTGATCTTGAGGATGATATTAGCTCGGAGGAAGGTATACTCTATCATACGAGTTTGCCTATTACTACCTTCACCCTTCCTCCCGATATGTCTGCATTTGAGGATGAAGAATGGATCTTGATTGTCATCAAGACCTTTCTTCCTTTCCTCAAATATCTTGTGATTTCCCTTCATCTTCACTCCTTCGGGAATGAAGACACTATCTTTGATCCCGGCATTTTCATTTATCATTTTTGAGCCGGTTCTATGTATATCTCATCGGTGTGGAACTTTCACGTGCTTCAAATGTTTGTCCAAACATCTTGAATGAAAGTCCGATGGAGATTGTCTATTCCACTTTGCTTCCCCATGAACCAATGAATTCGGGGTCGAGTCAAGCTAGCGACTCGGTAATCAAAAACAAGAGCTAAACATGGGTTTTCACCCGTGTACCACCCTAGTGGGGAGTCTCCCACACTGTTGTATATTCTCATTCTTTCCAAAAAAAAAAAAAAAAAAAAAAAAAAAAATCAAAATCTTCTTTCTAAATAATGGCCTTAGTATTTCCCTTTCACGTTCTTTGTTTCGGCATAACAGTAGGTGCTTTGAATATTGAGGGCAATATTCATTTCTAAGTGTGGGGAATTCTCACGAATTTTATCATATAATTATATCAATTCCCCGTTTTGGCCAAAATTTTTTGGAGTAAGTGTTTACACTTACTCATTTGGTTATCGATCCGCCATGTCTCAGAAGACAAAAGGATTGGCTAATCCAGAGCAAACGGCTCTTGGTAAAGATATATCAAATCCGCTTACGACTTGCAATTTGCCCAAAATTGTATGGTATTCATTCTCACCATATCCTAAAAAGTGAAGAGTTGGCTAGCCCGCAAGGTTATGGCTTGTGGTAAAGGCGATGGAAAAACCATAATTGGTAATCACTCACCAAAGATAATATTGATAATTTATCTAAGAGTTGGCTAGTCCGTAAGGGTACGGCTTTCGGTAAAGACAAATCAAATCCGTTGAAGTCGGTGGTTTGCTCAAAATCACATGGTTATCAGTGTACCATGGTTCTTACTTGAACTCAAACATTTGGCTAATCCGTAAGTAATGGCTTTTGGTAAAGAGATTAAAATCCATTATGTTTTCAAATCATTGCTAGGGACTAGCAATATCTCGATGTGGGGATTGATGAGTCTCTAAATACTCATCATTTTGTACAAAATAAAGCGCAAAATCATCTGAAAACACTCGAACACATCAAAATGATCAAAATATCACAAATCAGTGTTTTATGTGTTTTAAATGCAAAATATCAAAATCGATGAAAACATA
The DNA here is from genome assembly GCA_022545495.1 of Chrysanthemum lavandulifolium. Classification (NCBI taxonomy): domain Eukaryota; kingdom Viridiplantae; phylum Streptophyta; class Magnoliopsida; order Asterales; family Asteraceae; genus Chrysanthemum; species Chrysanthemum lavandulifolium. Next base: position 48,244,785 of record CM040246.1, on the reverse strand, counting down.
TCAAATTTGCAAAATTGCGCTTTAGTCCCCAAGTTTCAAAATTGTCAAAATAGTCCTCGAGCCAAAATTTCAAAGAAAAGTCACCAAAGGTCTTTTAAAATCACAAATTGTCATATTTAGTCCTTTGGTGGAAAATCTAAAAGTTTTGAGAAAATTACAGCTTAGTCCTCGAAAATCCAAATTGATCAAAATTAGTCCTTGGAATTTCAAAAATGTCAAAAACTAACCCTTGGATTATTAAGTTGGCAAAACAAACCCTTTTGACTACTCTTCATAAAGTACATGTTTGGTCCTCGAATCTCGCTTTTACATGTTTGGTCCTTTGGTTTTGAGAAATTGCAAAAGGGTCCTTTTGTTATTAGTATTACAAACCATTCTGGACCCTAAAATAAACCCAAGCCCAAATGCAAACCCCCAGCCCAAATTATTTACCGGTCCAATACCCCAACCCAAACCCACGCTTCAAAAATAAACAAACCCGCCCCAGCCTGCCTTCCCGACAAACATGTCTCATACCCTCCTCCAGCCCACCCAACCCACTCTACTACACCCTTTGTCTCCCCCACCTCACCTAACAAACCATCACATTAATTGCACCATCTCCTTTGTCTCAACTGCTATATACTTGTTTTCCCGCCAAAATGAATTCAATGGCCAAGATGACTCCAAGTGATCTAAGGGCCTCAAATACATGTGGGATTAGCTCATAATAGTCCAAGAAAGAGAGTTGGTGTATAAAAGATGAGGAAGAAAGAGAAGAGGGCAAGTAGTTAGTTTATAAAATTTCACTTATGTCGCTTTCTTTTATTATTGTCTTAGTTTTAATTAAAATAGTGTAATTTCAGTTTCATTGTATCTCTTTAAGTTCACAAACCTTTGTAAGTCACTTTTGAGTATTAACCTAAGCTTTTATATAAGTTCCAATTTGTAAAGTTCATCGTTGATCTTTGCGCTTTGAATTTTATTTACAAGTTTCTCATAAGCTTATGCTAGAATCAAATAAGCTCCTTTAAGTTTATTTTAGCTTTTGGAAAGCTTGCAATCAAGTTTTTAAGTAGTTTTGTTGTATGGTCAACAAAAGTCAAACCGAGCTCAATAGCGATTTAGCGGTTGTGATTGATGCAGAGGATGCTTTGGGTTGGATTTAGTTAGGTTAGATCATAATTGGGTTTGGTGTTGCCTCGCATGTTTGGACACATGTAAGCTCATATTTCATTTTTACATTTTCAATCAAGTTTGCATATTTTGTTTATGTATGCAATCTGTGGTCACAACTGCTTTTAGCATGTCTAAATAGATGTAATTAGATCATATAAGCTCACTTGGATCAATGGCTTTAGCTAGTTCGCTTTTCTTTTAGTGTAAGATTGCTAGCGCTTTAAAGTGTGTTTGGATTTGGTAATTAAACTGAGACATAGGTTTATGCAGTGCTTAGTTCCTGATATTTCATGCTTGTTTAGTCATTTGAGACTCATTTGAGTCAATTACTTGAGCCTGCTAAGCTCATTAGTCAAAATCTCATTTGACCTATTCTTAAGCCTTCATCGTTAGGATTTTGAGATCAACTTCTTGTTTTGTATCCCAAATTCATAAACAAAGGTTGAAATAGCTTCATTTTATCTAATAACATCATATTCAGTTGAGAAATTGGAATCAAACCTCATAAAAGTCAATTTTCATTGCTTTTTATCCAAAAGTCAAAATGAAAAATCTGTTTTGAGCCATTCTAGTAGGAATTTTAACAAGCTCATTTCTGGGCCAAATCATGTGAATATTGTTGTTTAAAGAAGCTCAGCTGGTCTATTTTGTTGTTAGCATTTTTGTATAATTTTGTGATTTTTTTATAAAGCTCAAAAGATCTTGTCTTAATGGTTCAAAGTCCTCAAAGACATCGCATTGAATCGCATGTGATTGCGCAGTTCTTGCAGCTTATGCACGAGTTCATTTGAGCTTTCCCAGAGCGTAATTTGGTGCATAAGTAGTTGGCTAGGTCTATTATAAGCTCCAACTTTGTTTTTCCATTTCACTATCTAGTAGCTTGTGCTTAAGTTCAAAGTTGGTACCCTTAACGCTTTTTAGTTCATAAGCTAAACATCCAAATCGTGCTTGGTTGTGATTCTGTGATCGTGGATTGTTTAAACTTGTTCCATCTTAGTTACTTTAGCATACTGTACCTTGTGTATCGGTTTGGTGGCTTTTGAACTTCATTTGTTTATTTAAGTGCTTATTTCATAAGCACATTCCACATCGCCAATTTCTTGCACATAACCCCTGTTTTCCATTTTCCTTGATTCCTTGAATTATTTTAAGCTTAACTTGAATTTTCAGATTTTTCCTAGTGTTTTGCTATTGTTCTTAATTTCAATTAGTTTTTAAGCATTTTAATTAGCTTTTAATACAAATAATTAAGAAAAGGTTCTAAAAATAATTTTCATTTTATTAAGTTAAGATAAATATAAAAGACAAAAAATTTTCCTAGATTTTCTTGGTTAAGTTTGTATTTTTAAATAATTTAATTAGTTTTAATAGTATTTAATTCCTAGAAAATAGAAAATAATCGTAAAATACAAAAATAGTTTTGAAAAGTCTATTTTGATATTTTAGACTTTTCCAAGTCTTAATCTTATTTTTCTAGCCTAATTTCCTATTTTCTTGTATTTTAGATAATTAATTAATAGTTAAAAAATAGTTTTTAATTAGATAATTAGTCTTAAAAATAATTTTCTTTTTCCATAAATTTTCTTTTATCATTAGGTTTATAAAAATGTCATTTTCATATTTTTAGGGTTAATATTGACTTAGTTTCACTTTTTATTTTGTACGTCGCGTAGATTTTAATTTCCGTTTTATAAAAACATAAAAACAAAAACATCATTTTAATTTTAGTGATAGCGTTTATTTAATAAGTTTTATCTTTTTAATTTCCTCTAGTTTGCATTTTAGCCTTTGTATCTGTTTGATATTTCTGTAGTTATAATCATAATCTCATAATCCTTTTTCGTTCAAACTTCTCGATCACTAGACGCTGATTGATCCATTGCATAGCTCATTGGGACATAACGACCCGGGAGACTCTATACTCCTCCGATCTTCATTGATTTCGTGCTTGAGCTGTTTTAAGTTTTCTTACGCTTGCGTGAGGGAACTTGACGGTTTCTTGCAAGATCAAATTTTAGGCGCCGCCGGGAGTCAGGCTGATTATCTTCCGCCTAGCAGATTAGTGATTTGGATATTCACTCTTTGTTCATATCATCCATCTCAGATATGTTTATATTTTCTTTCAAAAATCAAAACCCAAAAGATTTTCATTCTTTGTTTTTGCAAAATGTTTTCAAAAATACCAAAAATATTCATCTTTACCCTCTCACATCTTTGATTCTTCATCCCTACCCTCCGAAAACCTTTGATTCTTTCTATGTCTTATCCTCACCCTCTTGGTTGTCAATGGTGTGGTGGTCCTTATAATGGTGGCAATTGCCCGCTTGTAGCATGGTGGAATCAGAAACGGGTCCGTCTATAACCGTGATCCCTATTCCTACCATAACACGATCGATTTATTCCATCGCCTACCACACCGTGAGACTCGGCAGCTTTCTTGTTGTGAGTAATGTGGTGGTTCACACTCAGCCTCGATTGTCAATCGGAAACACGCTTGTCTATGAGCAGTTCCCGATACCAATTATGACTACAACACATACCACCACAACCACATCATTTTTTGTTGTGAGTATTGTGGAGGTCCTCACCTAGCTCGGATTGTCAAACAGGGAACCCAATTCCTTGTAACAATTACGACTCTTCATTATCATGACCAACCTCTACAAGCACCAAATGACCCACTTCCTCAAAATCTTCTCCTTGATCTTTTGGATTTAGTGAAAGATTTGAAGGAATGTAAACATCCCATGATAATCCAAAATCCATGGAAGAATTGTTAGTCAAGAACAGTCGCTAAATTAGATTCCCAGATTGCCGGTGAAAACTCTATTAGGGAATTAATTAAAATACAAAAGCGACCAGATCTAGCTCTCGATTTCGCTTTCATTCCCGATGACAATGATGATGAGGATACACTTGATATCCTTCAATTCTATAAATATTCATCAAGTTCATCGATGATATTCCAAAGAGCTGAGATTCCATCTCAAATAATCGCTATCACACCAAGCTACCACTCACTCTCTAAACATGGGGATGAGCATCTTGACACTGCTCCTAAAAGGAATCGGACTAATTCATAAAGTCTAGTGTTGAGGACCTTGTCCCAATCCCGAGAGAGTCGGAGGAACTTCGATCATGAGTGTGATTCTCTTCCCTTTGAGTGTTCTAATGATCATTTGGAAACTTTTTCCGATTTTAGCGACGATTGTGCTTCCTTTGGAAACATCGAGTACGCTGAGGCATCACTTCCACAACTCGATGTCGATCATCTTCTTGAGGAGTTCTCCGGTGAACTTACTCACATCAATCCGCCTTTGATTTGAAGCCGATCCGGGAGAGACCGAAAGTCTCAATGATAATGATCGCTCACTCACTTTATCCTAATAATCCAAATGAGAATGTTGATCACTTTGTTCCCGAAACATTCAAAGCTACTTTCACCAATCCTCTATTTGAATTCGACTGAATTCACTTTAATTTCGAGAATCCACTCTTTGATACTTAGACGAGGATAGTGATGAGCCCACAATGGAACAAGAGTTCACAATTTCACCTCGTGTGAATGATTCTTCATGAAGAGTTCTCCTGAACTCTCTCATGACATATCTCCTCCGAGCATGATCATTTCTACTTTGATCTTGAGGATGATATTAGCTCGGAGGAAGGTATACTCTATCATACGAGTTTGCCTATTACTACCTTCACCCTTCCTCCCGATATATTCAAGATTTGAGGATGAAGAATGGATCTTGATTGTCATCAAGACCTTCTTCCTTTCCTCAAATATCTTGTGATTTCCTTCATCTTCACTCCTTCGGAATGAAGACACTATCTTTGATCCCGCATTTTCATTTATCATTTTGAGCCGGTTCTATGTATATCTCATCGGTGTGGAACTTTCACGTGCTTCAAATGTTTGTCCAAACATCTTGAATGAAAGTCCGATGGAGATTGTCTATTCCACTTTGCTTCCCATGAACCAATGAATTGGGGTCGAGTCAAGCTAGCGACTCGGTAATCAAAAAAGTAGCTAAACATGGGTTTTCACCCGTGTACCACCCTAGTGGGGAGTCTCCCACGTTGTATATTCTCATTCTTTCCAAAAAAAAAAAAAAAAAAAAAAAAAAAATCAAAATCTTCTTTCTAAATAATGGCCTTAGTATTTCCTTTCACGTTCTTTGTTTCAAGCATAACAGTAGGTACTTTGAATATTGAGGGCAATATTCATTTCTAAGTGTGGGGAATTCTCACGAATTTTATCATATAATTATATCAATTCCCGTTTTGGCCAAAATTTTTTTGGAGTAAGTGTTTTACACTTACTCATTTGGTTATCGATCCGCCATGTCTCAGAAGACAAAAGGATTGGCTAATCCAGAGCAAACGGCTCTTGGTAAAGATATATCAAACCGCTTACGACTTGCAATTTGCCCAAAATTGTATGGTATTCACCACCATATCCTAAAAGTGAAGAGTCACAGCCCGCAAGGTTATGGCTTGTGGTAAAGGCGTGGAAAAACCATAATTGGTAATCACTCACCAAAGATAATATTGATAATTTATCTAAGAGTTGGCTAGTCCGTATGGGTGCGCTCGGTAAAGACAAATCAAATCCGTTGGAAGTCGGTGGTTTGCTCAAAATCACATGGTTATCGATGTACCATGGTTCTTACTTGAACTCAAACATTTGGCTACTCCGTAGTAATGGCTTTTGGTAAAGAGATTAAAATCCATTATGTTTTCTCAAATCATTGCTAGGGACTAGCAATATCTCGATGGGGGATTGATGAGTCTCTAAATACTCATCATTTTTGTACAAAATAAACGCAAAATCATCCGAAACACTCGAAACACATCAAAATGATCAAAATATCACAAATCGTGTTTTATGTGTTTTAAATGCAAAATATCAAAATCGATGAAAACATATCAAATTTGCAAAATTGCGCTTTTAGTCCCCAAGTTTCAAAATTGTCAAAAATAGTCCCTGAGCCAAAATTTCAAAAGAAAAGTCACCAAAGGTCTTTTTAAAATCACAAATTGTCATATTTAGTCCTTTGGTGGAAAATCTAAAAGTTTTGAGAAAATACAGGTTTAGTCCCTGAAAATCCAAATTGATCAAAATTAGTCCTTGGGAATTTCAAAAATGTCAAAAACTAACCCTTGGATTATTAAGTTGGCAAAACAAACCCTTTTGACTACTCTTCATAAAGTACATGTTTGGTCCTCGGAATCTCGCTTTATATGTTCGTCCTTTGGTTTTGAGAAATTGCAAAAGGGTCCTTTGTTATTAGTATTACAAACCATTCGGACCTAAAATAAACCCAAGCCCAAATGCAAACCCCACAGCCCAAATTATTTACCCGGTCCAATACCCCAACCCAAACCCACGTTTCAAAAATAAACAAACCCGCCCCTACTGCCTTCCCGACAAACATGTCTGCTACCCCTCCTCCGCCCACCCAACCCACTCTACTACACCCTTTGTCTCCCCACTCACCTAACAACCCATCACATTAATTGCACCATCTCCTTTGTCTCAACTGCTATATACTTGTTTTCCCGCCAAAATGAATTCAATGGCCAAGATGACTCCAAGTGATCTAAGGGCCTCAAATACATGTGGGATTAGCTCAGAATAGTCCAAGAAAGAGAGTTGGTGTATAAAAGATGAGGAAGAAAGAGAAGAGGGCAAGTAGTTAGTTTATAAAAATTTCACTTATGTCGTTTCTTTTATTATTGTCTTAGTTTTAATTAAAATAGTGTAATTTCAGTTTCATTGTATCTCTTTTAAGTTCACAAACCTTTGTAAGTCACTTTTGAGTATTAACCTAAGCTTTTATATAAGTTCCAATTTGTAAAGTTCATCGTTGATCTTTGCGCTTTGAATTTTATTTACAAGTTTCTCATAAGCTTATGCTAGAATCAAATAAGCTCCTTTAAGTTTATTTTAGCTTTGGAAAGCTTGCAATCAAGTTTTTAAGTAGTTTTGTTGTATGGTCAACAAAAGTCAAAACCGAGCTCAATAGCGATTTAGGTGTTGTGATTGATGCAGGATGCTTTGGGGTTGGATTTAGTTAGGTTAGATCATAATTTGGGTTTGGTGTTGCCCTGCATAAGCTGGACACATGTAAGCTCATATTTCATTTTTACATTTTCAATCAAGTTTGCATATTTTGTTTATGTATGCAACTGTGGTCACAACTGTTTTTAGCATGTCTAAATAGATGTAATTAGATCATATAAGCTCAGTTGGATCAATGGCTTTAGCTAGTTCAGTTTTCTTTTTAGTGTAAGATTGCTAGCAGTTTTAAAGGTGTGTTTGGATTTGGTAATTAAACTGAGACATAGGTTTATGCAGTGCTTAGTTCCTGATATTTCATGCTTGTTTAGTCATTTGAGACTCATTTGAGTCAATTACTTGAGCCTCTAAGCTCATTAGTCAAAATCTCATTCGACCTATTCTTAAGCCTTCATCGTTAGGATTTTTGAGATCAACTTCTTGTTTTGTATCCCAAATTCATAAACAAAGGTTGAAATAGCTTCATTTTATCTAATAACATCATATTCAGTTGAGAAATTGGAATCAAACCTCATAAAAGTCAATTTTCATTGTTTTTATCCAAAAGTCAAAATGAAAAATCTGCTTGAGCCATTCTAGTAGGAATTTTAACAAGCTCATTTCGGGCCAAATCATGTGAATATTGTTGTTTAAAGAAGCTCACTGGTCTATTTTGTTGTTAGCATTTTGTATAATTTTGTGATTTTTATAAAGCTCAAAAGATCTTGTCTTAATGGTTCAAAGTCCTCAAAGACATCGCATCGAATCAGCATTGTGGATTGTGCAGTTCTTGCAGCTTATGCACAGAGTTCATTTGAGCTTTCCCAGAGCTGTAATTTGGTGCATAAGTAGTTGGCTAGGTCTATTATAAGCTCCAACTTTTGTTTTTCCATTTCACCTTATCTAGTAGCTTGTGCTTAAGTTCAAAGTTGGTACCCTTAACCGCTTTTTAGTTCATAAGCTAAACATCCAAATCGTGCTTGTTTGTGATTCCGTGATCGTGGATTGTTTAAACTTGTTCCATCTTAGTTACTTTAGCATCTTGCACCTTGTGTATCGCTTTGGTGGCTTTGAACTTCATTTGCTTATTTAAGTGCTTATTTCATAAGCACATTCCACATCGCTTTCAATTTCTTGCACATAACCCCTGTTTTCCATTTTCCTTGATTCCTTGCATTATTTTAAGCTTAACTTGAATTTTTCAGATTTTTCCTAGCTGTTTTGCTATTTTTCTTAATTTTAATTAGTTTTTAAGCATTTTTAATTAGCTTTTAATACAAATAATTAAGAAAAGGTTCTAAAAAAATAATTTTTCATTTTTATTAAGTTAAGATAAATATAAAAGACAAAAAATATTTTCCTAGATTTTCTTGGTTAAATTTGTATTTTAAATAATTTAATTAGTTTTTAATAGTATTTAATTCCTAGAAAATAGAAAATAATCGAAAAATACAAAAATAGTTTTGAAAAGTCTATTTTGATATTTTAGACTTTTCCAAGTCTTAATCTTATTTTTCTAGCCTAATTTCCTATTTTCTTGTATTTTAGATAATTAATTAATAGTTAAAAAATAGTTTTTAATTAGATAATTAGTCTTAAAAATAATTTTATTTTTCCATAAATTTTATTTTATCATTAGGTTTATAAAAATGTCATTTTCATATTTTTAGGGTTAATATTGACTTAGTTTCACTTTTTTATTTCAGACGTCGTAGATTTTAATTTCCGCTTTATAAAACATAAAAACAAAACATCATTTTAATTTTAGTGATAGCGTTTATTTAATAAGTTTTATCTTTTAATTTCTCTAGTTTGCATTTTAGCCTTTGTATCTGCTTTGATATTTCGTAGTTATAATCATAATCTCATAATCCTTTTTCGCTCAAACTTCTCGATCACTAGACGCCGATTGATCCATTGCATAGCTCATTGACATAACGACCCTGGGAGACTCTATACCCTCGATCTTCATTGATTTCGTTTGAGCTGTTTTAAGTTTTCTTACGCTTGCGTGAGGAACTTGACGGTTTCATGCAAGATCAAATTTTGCACCATTGTTTCAAACCGAATGTTGTACTATATTAGTTGTGCTTGTTTGTTTGGTATAGTTCTCGTCAGATAAAGTTCTATGTCGGTTGACCACCGATACATCGTCAGATAAGGTTCTATGTCGATTGACTACCGATACATCGTCGAATAAAGTACTATGTCGGTTGACTAACGATACATTGAGTTAGGTGCTATTGATTATGTGCTATAGTTCTACGTCAGATAATGTTCTAAATCGACTGACTATCGATACATTAAGTCTAGTTTTATTGATTAAGTGCTATTGTTCTACGTCGAGTTAGGTACTATTGTGAATTCATTTGACATCATGTGTTTGAACATAAACTACACACATTTTGGCAAGGGTTGTGAATACACAGTTACAAGTTTTGTATGGGCTGAACTTGAACTCGGTGGATTTACAATGCCTTTCTTGCATAAACGATTTTGAAAGGCTCTACATTTCAACACAAACTCTATGAACTCACTCAACCTTTGTGTTGACACTTTTAGCATGTTTTATCTCGTGTATCTAAGGCATTCACTTCATGGCATGCATGTGGACATATCATATAGTCGCTGTGACGACGCGCCTCCTTTGGGTTTTATGAACTTTAAAACATCGTTTGAATTGTAACAAACTTATTTCCGCACAAGTTGATTTTCATTCGGGACCTATACTTTGTAAACTCGATGTTTTTATTAAATCAAGCGATGTATTTTCCAAACGACACTTTAGGTCGCTCAATATAACTGATTGTGATGCTATGACAATCAATCCCGTGAATTCCATTCATGAAGAAACAGTAATTGGGGTGTGACATTTTCAAATTTCACCTCAAGCTTAAATCGATCACTAGGATCATTTATTATGACTTGACATCACCAAAACTCTTAGTGTTATTCTTGGACATCCATTGGTAGTCATCTTGTCCCATCTCCTTTCCATAAGAAGCAATCATTTGCTATAACACTTATTACATTTGATCATTCAAGTACCCTCACATCTTAAAACACCTAGGAGAACTGAAACACTCAAAATAAGATAGGCCTTAGCTCCTAGAAACCTCATTTCAAACTGTCATAATCACGAGAGCCGATCCCGTGATTAACCTAGCGGATCCTCCAAGGAGGGAACCGTGGGATCCGGTGACGCTTTATGTCTAACATTGCTAAAACAATCATCTCAACTCATCTTCCTAACTCAAACACTCCATCTCATCTTAAATGAGTTCCTAGATCGTGAAACTCGAACTTCAACCTTGTGCATGTTAATCATCACATTTCCAAGAATCTTAGTGGCTTAAGTCTTTAATGCACTTTTCAAGTTCCTCCCTTTATAAGCCATATTGCTAAGAACACTTTAGTCATCAAACATAAACATAATTATCAAGAATGATGACCATCTCCTTAGTCATTTTTATCATGAGAAAGGCTCCTAGTGCTAACTCATCCACTCAAGAACCACCCAAGAAACTTGCTAGGATCATACACGAAGTTTCCTCAACCGAATCATCTCCTAGTTAAGTCCACTAATGCTAGGATTTCCCTACACCAAGGAAACCAATCTGCTAATCCCCAAGAAGATTGTTCCCACTAGGATTTCACCCTCCACAACTCAACCAACATCATTAGTGCCTAGAGCCACCTCACAATCATCTCCACATTCTCACAATTTAGAAGACTTACCTCCTTGGCCATCTCATCTTCCACCACTACCAACAAATTCACTTGAAAAGGGTGAGCAACAAAATCAAAGTGTTAAATCAACACTTGCTCCAACATCAAACTCTCTCATTCCCCAATAGTCCATTTTGGATTATGAGAAGACATCAAAGGCAACCACCCGACCACATGGAAGTTGATGCTTCTTTACTCCATCCTCAAACATTGTAGAGCCATCACTTAATGAGCCTCCACCAATTCCTTCTTCATTTGAAGATCCTCAACCCATTTCACTTGAACTTCCACTTCAAGAAATTCAAAGCCATGACAAGGATTGCTATCATTGTAAACATGTTGAAAGGTTGATACATGAACTACGTGAAGAGCAAGGTTTCATGTTTTATCACCTCCTCGAACGTTTCGAAGAGGTCAACAAGCCTAAACTACAATGAGCATCATAAGTCACAAGCTCAAACTTAGAATATTTAAAGAATGGATACAAATTTTGCTATACATTAAAGAATGGTATTGTGGTATTATCATTTTCATGGGATACATTTTTGACAAGGATCGGAAATCATTATCAAATTTCATTTAAATCATTAATGAAGGCTAGTTTTGGGGATATAACCGCAAGATGTGATTACGGCGAGAATTCATTATTATTTATTTGAGGTTGAAGTGGGATATCACGGGTGCGTGTACTTAGCATCTGAAGATATCAGGGTTGGTTGGATGCATGATTCTTCGAGATCCTTGTTCGAGCTTTTACCTTTATGAATGACAAAGACTTGAGTTGTCTAGTTGAACCTGATGTAAGGAGTTACGTTGTTGTGCTCACAGCTTATAACTATCACTTTTAAGGAGTTACGTTGTTGTGCTCAAGTGTCACACTAAGGTGTGGATAATTTGAGAAACTTTAAGTTTACCTTTTTCGATGGAGTTAAGAAAAGGGTTCTTCGTCTGACAATAGTGCAAGTTTAAGTCACAAGTTCGGGTTATACTACTTGGTCTCAATGATAATGGGGTCGGTAAAGAGTTAATGAGAAGAGTATACACGAGTAGAGAAGTTTTATCGCTAAATGATTCTCACAAGATATTTATGGTACTTCACACTTGTTCGATTAATTGAACATACATGGTTTCGATGTCTCCAATTTCATCATCAACATACATGGTGTATGATTCTGATTCGTTGAAAACATCGGGGAAGAGTATAGGTGTTCCTTGCTTCTTTGATGTTTTTGGATTTTTTTCAAAACCCATCTCCTTAGTCATTTTATCATGAGAAAGGCTCCTAGTGCTAACTCATCCACTCAAGAACCACCCAAGAAACTTGCTAGATCATACACGAAGTTTCCTCAACCGAATCATCTCCGGTTAAGTCCACTAATGCTAGGATTTCCCTACACCAAGGAAACCAATCAAGCTAATCCCCAAGAAGATTGTTCCCACTAGGATTTCACCTCCACAACTCAACCAACATCATTAGTGCCTAGAGCCACCTCACAATCATCTCCACATTCTCACAATTTAGAAGACTTACCTCCTTGGCCATCTCATCTTCCACCACTACCAACAAATTCACTTGAAAAGGGTGAGCAACAAAATCAAAGTGTTAAATCAACACTTGCTCCAACATCAAACTCTCTCATTCCCCCCAATAGTCCATTTTGGATTATGAGAAGACATCAAAGGCAACCACCCGACCACATGGAAGTTGATGCTTCTTTACCTCCATCCTCAAACATTGTAGAGCCATCACTTAATGAGCCTCCACCAATTCCTTCTTCATTTGAAGATCCTCAACCCATTTCACTTGAACTTCCACTTCAAGAAATTCAAAGCCATGACAAGGATTGCTATCATTGTAAACATGTTGAAAGGTTGATACATAAACTACGTGAAGAGCAAGGTTTCATGTTTTATCACCTCCTCGAACGTTTCGAAGAGGTCAACAAGCCTAAACTACAATGAGCATCATAAGTCACAAGCTCAAACTTAGAATATTTAAAGAATGGATACAAATTTTTGCTATACATTAAAGAATGGTATTGTGGTATTATAATTTTCACGGGGATACATTTTTTGACAAGGATCGGGAAATCATTATCAAATTTCATTTAAATCGTTAATGAAGGCTAGTTTTGGGGATATAACCCAAGATGTGATTACGGCGAGAATTCATTATTATTTATTTGAGGTTGAAGCTGGGATATCACGGGTGCATGTACTTAGCATCCTAAGATATCAGGTTGGTTGGATGCATGATTCTTCGAGATCCTTGTTCGAGCTTTACCTTTATGAATGACAAAGACTTGAGTTGTCTAGTTGAACCCGATGTAAGGAGTTACGTTGTTGTGCTCACGACTTATAACTATCACTTTAAGGAGTTACGTTGTTGTGCTCAAGTGTCACACTAAGGTGTGGATAATTTGAGAAACTTTAAGTTTACCTTTTTCGATGGAGTTAAGAAAAGGGTTCTTCGTCTCGACAATAGTGCAAGTTTAAGTCACAAGTTCGGGTTATACTACTTGGCCTCAATGATAATGGGGTCGGTAAGAGTTAATGAGAAGAGTATACACGAGTAGAGAAGTTTTATCGCAATTGATTCTCACAAGATATTTATGGTACTTCACACTTGTTCGATTAATTGAACATACATGGTTTCGATGTTCCAATTTCATCATCAACATACATGGTGTATGATTCTAATTGCTGAAAACATCGGGGAAGAGAGTATAGGTGTTCCTTGCTTCTTTGATGTTTTGGATTTTTTTCAAAACCCGCTTCCTTTCATGAATTTCTTCAATCGGGGAAGAAATGAGACGATTTGTGGTTCAAACGCCTCACTTTGGTGTTATCGCCTCACTTTCACGTAGTTATCGTGTGTGAAGATTACCTAAATAGGATGTTATGATGCCTTACACGGTCATTTTATCGAGTAATTGCAGATTAACCCAGAACTACTAGTCCGATAGACCGCAACATTTAGGGGAAGTCGTTTCATTTAGCCTTTCGTGGTCCGTTTGGTGTGAAGCATCTACATACGTGAGAAGATCTTGTTGATTTCTTGCATGTTACCCCCGAACGGATTTTCCGCAACAAGTCGATTTACCTTGTGTGGTTTATCGCTCATCTACAAATTCACTGCGTCGAAAACTTCAAAAGTTAGAGGAAATGTTCACTACATCAAATTTTCGAATCATCAAGACGCTTGTCGGTTGGGGGAAGTCGATTAAGAAACTTCGCCAAAATGGAGTGTACGGAGAAGTCTAAAGACATGCAAAGATGAATTGGGGGAAGTTAATCCAATTTATGCATATTACATCATTTGCCTACTAGTGAAGAAAACGGTTCTCAAGTCAAGGTACCGAAGAAGACAAAGAGCGAACCTTTCATCATCCTCAAGACTTGAAGAGCTTATGAAGACCTTTCTTTATTTGTTTTCTATATTTGTAGTAATCGTTGTAAGTAATCCTTATGTCGTCCCATTGGGGAAGATTGTTGAATCGCTCCTAACTCGTAAATGGAATGACATTGACGGATTACTATTTCTATCTTTGTTACCTTAAACACATGGGTTTGTTATGTCAATTACCCATAGTTGTATGTGTTTGGGTATATAAACCCTCCATACTTCCATGGAGGGTGAGATCTCTTGTGTAAACTTCACCTTTTCTTATCAATAAACACATAGTATTTCCCTTCTCTCTAGCTTCTCTCTCTACTTGAAGATGGGTTTCTTCCATCTTCCAAGACCTCCGATTCACCATATCAACCATAGAAACGATCCTAATGTAAACCTATCTCATTCTTGATCATCATTGCTTTTTAGTTGAATCTAGAGTTTGGGTAACTCATTAGCATTAGTAGCACTTGTATGGCTAGTTCATTCTCTTAGTTTTAGAGATTTGGTCGATCATCTCTTGTTTTTTATTGAATGAATATCTATACGCAATAATTGTTATGTGCTTTATGTGTTGTGCTTGATATTTCATATACTACTTCATTAGCATTGATTGAAACACTCTCGTTGCTGAAGAAACTGTCAACAGACAGCCGGATCCCTCCAAAATGCCTAGACGGATCCCTCCAATAAGGGAATGGTGGGATCCGTGGTACATAAGCACAAATTTCTACTAACTTGAGTTTTATTTGCAGGAAATTATGCACTATACTCTTGTTTTCTAACCTTTACTTTGTAGATTTTCAAAATAACACATGAAGATTTTGACACGATAAAGCTAGGGGGAGCTTTGTGTCAAACGTAATTGCAAAAACACTTGCAACTTAATCTGATCTTGGACTATACTTCATGACACCCTGATGAGTGTCTAAATACTCATCATTTTTGTTCCTTCTACACTGCAAAAACATTTAAAAACACTCAGAAATGCTTCAAAATATGTTAAAAATATCCTCGAGTGTGTTTTGTGTCTTGCAGTACAAAAGGATTGAAAACAGAGAAAAAACGGACAAAATCGAGCAAAAATCAAAAAAGTGCTGAGAAGCCGATGCCGGGTTGTGATTTTCTACGATTGTTGATCAATTTAAGACCCGAACACGTTTTTAGAGTGGGAAAAGCAACCGTCCTTAAACCTAAACCAAAACCAAAATCACCATTTTACCCGTCCCCGATACCCAAATAAACCTTTCTTTTTCTATTTATATTTTATAACCATTATCCAATAAATAAACCTTACCCTTCCTTTTCAACTAATAAATAAACAAACACAAACCTGCTCCCACTGTTCTCTTCCTCACCATCACCTGTAAACCAAACCCAACCCACGGTATTGCTCCAACTTGGCTACCCACTCTTCCCCAACTGTTCCTCCACCTATACAAACATCCAAACTTCTTTAATTGTAAATTAACAGCTTCAAGATCAAGTTTGGACTTTTGGCACCAAAATCCTATTGAACAGCTGAGATCATTTGAGGTTAATCTAAGGGTGTAGAATGGATCAGAGGAAGATAAGAGATAAATCCCACCTTAGTTGTAGTATAAATAGCTCATTGTAGCCATTGTACAAAGTAGTCTTTAGTTAGTTTTTTAGTTTTAATTCAGTTTTAGTTTTTAGTCTAAAATCTGTTTCTAGCCCAGCTCTGTTTTAATTTACTTGTAATCTTTTAATTTCAATCAAAGTTTAGTATTCAATTCAGTTTCAATGTTATTTCTATTTCAATTGCAATTTATCATCATTACTGTTTGTTAAATTCACGAGTTCTTCTTACAGTTAGAATAAGCTAATATAAGTTTATCAAAGCTTATATAAGCTTATTGGTGTTTTAGCTCCTTTCTCAATTTCAGTTTTTAGTAGATTTTCCATCAGTCAACAAAATGATTTAGGTTGGAGTCACATTAGTTTGTCATATGATTTTAAAACTGTTCTCATCGAATTTTCAAAAGTGTCAATGGTTATTTATGATTTCCACTAATTGATATTTCACATCAAAGTTCCATGCCCGCCATAGCAATGTACCAATCAATGACAAGCCCTCTTCAAGAAATTTCTTATTTAGTGTGTAAAGCTCCTTGTGAGCTGGGTAAAGTGGGCAAAATTAAGTTGGGTTGGTGGACTTCAACTACCCGAGGCTCAGGATCCGATTCACTCTCTAGCTTATCCAAATAAGCTTCCAATTGAGCCCCTGGATCAAGTTATGCTAGCAAAGAAGCAGACTCCCAAAGATCCACTTGCTCCTTTTGCTCAGTTCTATTCAAATTTCATACAAGCTTCAATTTTGCTACAACTTAGTTTTGGTATCTTTCATGTATGAACTTTGTAGTTTCGGTCTGTTTTAGCTTTTAGAGTAAGTTTGCATGCTTAAAATTGCTTTAAAAAATGGTCCCTTGCACCTTTGCATATGCAACAAAGACCCTTTGTTTCCGTTGTGCTTATTAGATCTTATTAGTTGTCTATTTGGATTCCATAGGTAATAATCGCTAACTTAGATTAGATTAGTTCTATTTCACTTAACTAGTGCTCATTAGGACTTTTGAATGCTTTTCTTTCATTTAACTATTTAGGACCCCTTAGTGCTTATTTTCCATTTTAGCTTAGATCCCTAGTTTAGCTAACTATGCCAACTGCTTTCCCATTTCAATGTTTCTTTTGTTGTCCCTTAGCTAATGGTGGATGCTTAGTTTGTATAGCAAACATTTGTTCAATATATCCGCTTATCTACTGCTTTTACTACTTTATTCAGGCTTCAAAACTCGATCGTGGGTGTTTGTTTGAGGTCGTCCAAACAAAGAGCAAAGACCACATAATGTTTTGTTTGCTTACTAGCTTATTTCATTTGATTAGTTTAAAGTCCTTTCAGTCCTGTAGGGTGTTTAGAGTAGTACTCATTAGGCAAGTAGCTTATTTGAAAGCTTATTGTAGTTTTACAAGTCTTTAGTTCCTTCTAGTTGTCCCTTAACCAAACACACCTTCGCTTGAATCGGTGCCTCATTAAGTCATTATACACCTTATTATCAGCTTCCCAAGTGTTATTCTTTTATTAAAAAGCTTATCTTAGTTCTTATTTTAGTTTCCAAAAGAGAAAAATATATAAAAAAAAAAGTGAAAAAGTGATTTTTGCCAAACTTTGTGGAATTTTCACAGATTCATTATAAGTCCATTTGAGCTGAAATTTGGGATACAAGATCTTTGGTTGGTTGTGGACATCATGGCCATTTTGGTTTATTTTTAGGAATTTTCCTAGCTGGCTTAATGTAAGCTCAAAGTAGGTGATTAAGGTAGTTTGGCGTGTTGAGACTTGAAATCGGTCTCGAGCTTTTTCCGTAGCTTGTGCTTTTACTTCCAATCAGTTGCATTAGCTCATTTTAGGTTAGATTTAGGCTTTAGTAGCTTTTGGTAGCTTATAGTTAGCTTTTAGCTTATTTCAAGTGCTTATTCAAACCGCTTATTTGCCCAATTCAGCTTATTAGTGGGCTTATCTAACTTTTTATATTTTTCCCAGGCTTAGAATAATATTTTAGATTTTCCTGTAAAGTCTCATAATTTTTACTGTTCATTTGTTATTTTTCTTAATTTTAATTAGTTTAAATTAGTTTTAATTAATAATAATTATTTAAAAGTCTAAAAATATATTTTCAGTTTTAAAATAACTTTTATAATATTTTAGATTTTTCTAAGTCATAATTTCACTTTTCTAGCTTTATTTCATATTTTCTTATATTTTAGGTATTATTAAATAGTTAAAATAGTTTTTAATTAATAATAATTAAATATATAGTCATAAAAATAATTTTATTTTTCCAATAATTTTCTTGCATCATTAGGATTGTAAAATATATTTTCCATATCCGTACGTATTTTACTTCTTTATTTTTACGCTTTATTTCAACGTTACGTAATTTTATTTAAACGACGTTTTAGGTTTTAATCGTTAAACGATTTTAAATATAGAATTAAAATGCCTTCAAAGTCTTTGTTAGATTTAATTTCCTTAGTATAAATCAAATCATAACCCTTTTCCTGCTCAATATTCACCCGATCACGATTCGTTTGTATTTCGCCACACCTCGTCGGGACTTAACGACCGGGAAACACTATACTCCTCTGGATCTTTAATTGCATTTGGTGTTTGAACTGCTTTAAGTTCCTTACGGTTAGCCATTCACAAGTGGCTAGCTTGTGAGATAACTTGACGGTTTAGCACGGATCACACCCCATTGCAACTTTGCAATCTTCGAGGGAGCACGTTTTCCACTTAGACGAACCATTTGCAAACACAATTAGTTTATTTTACGCCATGTCCTTGACGCCTTTCAAAGGGATGGACTCGTCAAGGGGAGTTAAGACGAGTACCATTCCGCCACTTGCTCTCTTTACATTTTACATACCTTTTCTTATAAAAATAGTGTTAGTTTTTTTTAACACTTTTGTTTCGACAAAAGGGGAGAAGAAAGTAAAACTACAAATTCAAACTTTTACTAATTTTAGCTTTTCCTTAAAATAATTTTATGTTTTGTCATTAACAAAAGGGAGATTGTTAATACAAATAAGTCAGAAAACGCTTTTTATATTTTACGATCTTCTAATGTTTTGTCGATAACGAAAATCATTTTAACGAAACAAATAGAATACGTAAATAGTTTGAGTTAATAGTTTCCTAACACACTTACGTTCTCACATAAAACACTAAAACAAGTATAAGTGATTTTATGATTTAAATACATATGTACAACAACTAGTGTTTACATATTGGGTTAGCATATACTTAAACTAAGTATACTAAAATGGGTAAAAACTAGCAAATGGTATTGACCCATAACCCATGGTTTTATATATACCACTTAACCAAGTTCATTGTATACTTAAGATACATTGTATCTAGAAAGAAAACCATGGATCAACCCATAACCCATGACCCATAACCCATAACCAAAATTACCCATGGGCAAGAGAAGCTGCCCACGGATCCCCGGCTTTGTGCTAGCCGGATCCCAGTGGAAGGATCCGTGGATCCGGGAACAGAGAGAATTTTCTCTATAAATGAGAGCCATTTCTTCCTTTCTAATTATTACTTCACATACATACTTCCCAAGTATTATAACCTCTAACCTCGATCCAAGTGATCTATGTATTTTGTCTTTTGTTTTGTGTGATCTTCTAGGTTCCTCTTAAAGGCAAGATCACCACTTCTTGAAGACGAGCAAGCTCAAGTCCATGAGTTGCCATGTTTTGTCATCATCAAGATAACTAAGGTTCTCTTGTTGATAGTTCTTCCTTTCTCCATAGATGTTGGGTTGAAGGCATTAGTGAAGAATGCCGAAAGTGTCAAGATGAAAGCATTAGTGAAAGGTGCTCATCATCCGTGTCAAAGCATTAGTGAAGAATGCTAAAGGTGTCAAGACGAAGGCATTAGTGAAGGGTGCCAAGCGTTGTGTCAATGGCATTAGTGAAGGATGCCAAGAATCAAATCAAGTTGCATTTGGAAAGAATGCCTAGGTCGTATAATCGATGAGGTGCATCGTTATACATATAAGTATTTGTTTATTTCAAGGATGGTGATATCTTTGATGATGTTGTAACAAGGAGTGGATCTCCTCGAGATTAGGTGTTGTGTCGTGAAGGGTAGTAGTTCCTCCATAGTAATGGAACTAGGTGCTTAGCCTAGTACCTAATAAAGGGTAGGCGACGTTGTGATAGGATTAGTTCTCCTTGGTGTGAAAGAACCCGGTGGTTAGCCTAGCACCGTGATAAAGGGTAGACGACGTTGTGTTAGGTGTGGTTCGCCTTGGTGTGAAGGAACTCGGTATTTAGCTTTGTACCGAAAAAGGTTGTTTATGCCAGAAGGCTTCTCCGCCATAAGGAGTTGGTGTAGTGTTTACGAACTCTCGAGTAGGTGACTCGGGGAGTGGAGTAGGGCAAGGAAGGTGTCCTTGTAGCCGAACCACTATAAATAACTTGTGTCGTGGTGATGTGCTTCTTACTCTTTATCTTTCATTATAAGTTTATATATCTATCTATAAACGTCCAACATAAACAACCAAATAGATTAACATAAGTCGATCTAAATATTTAAAAGGAAGTTTTAAATTGGTAAAACTATTCAACCCCCCCCCCTTCTAGTTTTCCACAGAAACCATCTCAAAATCTATTTATACATATATCAACTTATTAATATAAGACTCAACTGCTAAGAAAATTCTTCCAAACATTTTAAAATTTTTATTGTTGTTGAGCTTTTGATTCAATCGGCCAAAAGTCGATAACATGCATTATCTTTTACCTCACCAATCAACTTCTTTTCAAGCATTTCCTGCAAGTCTTATTTGAAAGTGGATAGTCCATCATTAGCATATAAAAAATCAAATTGTCTAATTCCAAACAATGAACCTGACATGTATGGAAGTATTTCCATCTGATTACTTTCTCTTGACTTGACAGCTTCCACATCTCATTATCAACATCTGGTGGCTCAAACATTGTCTTTAAATCTCCCAGAGGACTCTTTCATACTCCTCCTCAGGTCTTTGATCACCATGCTTCTCCACCATCAATTGATACAATGTCTTTAGATCATTCCTGGACAAGTCACTAAATAAAGCAGACAACTTTGCATACACAGTATCAGTATAATCTTCCCTTACCACCTGGTAAGCTCCCTTGCTTCCAGTTTTGATGATCTGGATATTTGCTATCTTTGCAGCTACTGGACCTTCAGGAATAGTGCCCATAGTGAATTCTTCATATGGAGGTTCTTCAACTTTGTCCTCCATATAAGCATCCACATCCTTATTTACCTCAGTCTTATCCTTCTTTGTAGGCTTCTTACCTTTGGATTTCTTTCTGGTCCACTTGATAATAGGCTTTGGAACTTCAGCTTCCTCTTCCTTCTTTATAATGCTAGGCTTATCACCAACTTTTTCAGCTTTAGCTACCTCTGCAATTTTATGCTTCTTTGCCTCTTCTGATTTAAGATTGAACCCCTTTCTTTTAAGCTTTGAAGCTTCTCATTCAGAGTCCATAGGAGCAAAGCTTTTAATCTGCTCCATTACCTTTTCAAATTCTGATTTTAACTCATCAGACTTCAATTTCCTTAACTAACTTATTTTATAGCTGGGATGACCTTGAATCTTGATATAATTGATCATATATTCTCTTTGCTCTCCCTTAGTCAGAGGTCTGTGCATCCTTTCCCTTTGCCTTTGTTCCTTGAGTAGCCGTTTCTTCTCATTGACCATCTCTACCATCTTTCTACCAAAGTCTTCTGCTCCAATATCTGGTAGGATGTCCCTATTCACTTCAAGTCTGGCTCTAATGGCATCCCATTCTTCATTGGTGTAGTACTTTTCAGACTCTACAACTTCATCTTGTCTTTTTCTTTGTTCCTCAGTTAGTTTTGGTGGTTGCTGCAAGCTCCTTGCAATAAGCTCATCATCCATCTCTTTGCTTTGCAACCTTAGCCGCCATGCATGCCTCCTCTACTTTGATTCTCGGAAATCTCGCCATGCTTGCTTCATCTTCTCTAATTTTCCTTTTGGTCCTTTTGGGCTCAAAAGACTCTTCCATTATCCCCTTCCTTTTCTTTAATTGAACTCCTCACCATACTTAAGAGGAATAACGGCGGAACTAACTGCTTTCTCCACCGCACTTAACTTCATCTCCACCAAGATTAACTCCTCTTCACCGCACTTAGCAACATAAATCTTCTTAGCAGTCTTCTTCTAACTAAGATCTTTACTAAAATCTCGCTTGCTTCCAATCCTTAAGAACTAATTATTTCCTCGTGAGGATTTCTCCTTTCGGTGTTTTGAAGACCGATCCACCCTCCTCGTAAATTCCTCCCTATTTGGGAGAATTTTCTTCATCTTCCGAGTCGTTGATGTCTATTCCTTTGATTTGAATTTCCCTCCGCCTTTTTAACCCTCTTCACCAATTTAATCACAGCTCGCCGAGTCTCCTTTCACTTTGTAGATCTTTTTCCAACTTCTTTATGTCAAGTTAGCAATTTGGGAACTAGATTGAGGAGTTCTTCCATAGATAAAGAAGTTGGATTTCTGTAAGAGTGGGTGTTGGAGGTTGTGTTTGAGGAATCTCTGGTGGATCTTCCTCATACACTTGAGGTGAAGGTGGTGGTGGAGTTGGTATCCTCCGTGTGTGCTCCGTTCATCCGATTCTCGATTGTGGTTGAGCTTGAGCCTCGGATGTAGCGTATGGCAGATGTACCTGCTGTGGTTAGTAGCAACAACAGTAACATAGCATGCAACAAAGGCCTCAGAAAGGTAAGAGTGCAAGGCGTAAAGTTTAATGGAGTCACCTGAGTTACCGATGAATCATGGAGGTTCATGGTAAGTAGTTTTTCCTTATAAAACATGTGAAGTGATGATTGTCAAAATTATCTTAACCCTTATACATTGTATTAGTCGCAGCCTTCCAAAACAAAGGAGCTTCCCAATGCTTTGCTTGTCACCGGATTGTGGATCATGTCACCCCCTCAATGGAAAGGTTTGTTGGACAATATGTCCATTGAAAAGTTTTGTGATATGCATGACAATGGTGTAGCGAGGCAAGATTGGATAATCACTTAAATAGCGTAACTGGGAGTTGCTCAGGGCTATGACCAAGGCTAGACAGGAGATGGATGTCATGTTGGAAAGGGAAAAACATAGGGATCAAGAGTATGCCAAAGTGGAGGCCAAGTGTGATGAGATTGAGAAGGACCTTGAGAAGAATCCTCTCGTTCAAGACCTCCATCAAAAGGTTGCAGAGTTGACTAATGAAATTGTCAGACTCAAGGTAGAGAGGGTAGGATAGTGACTCTCATTGGTCAAAATGTTGTACTTGAAGCAAAGTGTGCCGGTTTAGAGAGTGAGAGGTCTAGGCTTGGAGAGGTGGAAATTAAATTATGGAGGAGATTGATGGCTTGCGATGAGGTACAAGATGTCGCAAAAGATCGTATGGAGGTTGTTTCAAGGTAGTGTCGACATAGCTATGGAACTCTACCATAGTGATGAGTTGGGAGCACAAATGTGGAAGGTCATCAAATCGCCTATTTTTCATGGACGGTGTTTGGCGTTGGAGGAGGCCAAAAAATGTAAGCCTGCACCTTTCCAAGATTGAATGCTACCGTCCTACTTCTAAGGTCGAATATGATGAGGCAGAAATGCGCTTGCAACAGCAGAGTACTCCTTCCTTGTCAAGCTGACCAAAGATCCTATGGCACCCTCAAGACCTCATTTCCAAGAAGCCTTGCAAGTGAAGCCTACGACTCCTACCAAGAAGACAGTGTCTGCCAAGCCTACCTCTGTTCAACCGTCTCCGACCCTCTCCCCACAAAAGCAGGAATGAAGGCTACCATGTTGGCAGTAATTTAGTTTCAAGGGTGGCATGTACCTTTTAAAACAATTTGTGTTATTTGACAATGTTTGTCTGGTTCTCTAAACAGTTTGAATGCTTGTGATGTATGGCCTTGGGCCAAAGACAATTTAACTGGGGATTACGCTCCTCGTGCAAGTACAAGGACACTAGCCCTCATTTTGAATAGTATGGTGTAGGAGGAATACCTCTACACACTTAGTTATTATTTGTGTTTGTCTCGTTAACTTCTCATACGCCATTTTTCTGATGCTTAAGTTTTACAACCTAAGGTTAAACAACCTCATTGTGTGTAAATTACAACACCAAGAATATAATGACCAAATTTGATCATTGACAGAGGGTCGCGACCCACTCTATCTCAAATCCTTTAAGTAGCATGACTTTGTATATATTTTTACAAGTGCCATAAACTACTAGGAGAGCTAATGTGAATGTTTTAGTAGGCTTTAATAATGAGGTGTTTGCTGCACCTTATGCCTTTATATTCGACATTGAAACTCATAAACGACTTGGCTAAACAAATCTTTGTGTTTAAGAAACGAAGCAAGAGATTTGTGGGAAATGTCTTATTTATCATTGAATTGGTAGATAGGATTACATCATTCTTGAAATGAAAACTAAGACAACTACCAATAGTGTTTGCTTTCACTTGAGAAGCTTCTAATTACAAGAATGAAAAAGTAAAAGTACTTCTTAAACATAGAACTTTCAAAGGTCTGCACCATTCCATGTCCCGTCGATGGGTTCTCCGAGAAGAGTGGCTGCTTGTAGGCTCTGTTCTCAGAGGTCTCAGCCACCATGTAAGTTCCTTCCCAAGTTGGTCCCATCTTTCCATGGTATTCGGCTTTGCTTGCACTCGTTGAGGCGTAGCACATATTCCCTGTGCTTGAAATTGGAAGGTCCCAATCTTTGTTATAGTAGCCTTCGATCTTATGTTTGTGTATTGCTTCTGATGGAGGCTATTTCTCTTCTTTCTTCTAGCGGATCAAGGTTTTCCCGATCCTTTCGTCATTTTGGGAGGCATCATACGTTGCCACACGCCTCCGTGTGTACACTTAGCTCGGGCGGATGACCGCTTATGCTCAGTATGTTAGTCAAGGGGTTTCACCATTACTTGACTTAGGTGTGTCCCGTGAGCCCATAGCACTTGAGGGAGTTCATCTACCCATCCATGGTGAGTTCATCCCACCCTTTTCTCGATCCCTTCGACGATGTCTCTATTTGTAACCTCCACATGTCCGCTACCTTGTGGATGGTAGACGGATGTCCAAGACCGCTTTATGTTGAGCCCTTGACGTAAGTCGTAGAAGACTCCTTCTACGAACCGCTTTCCATTGTCGATATGATTATGTGGGTACTCGAATCGCACACAATGTGCTCCCACACAAACTTCTCGATTTGCCTCCCGTGAACGGAGGCTAAGGGTTTAGCTTCACCCACTGGTGAAGTAATCAATTGCCACCAGCAAGAATTTGACTCCTCCGGGAGCCATAGGCATAGGTCCTATGATGTCAATGCCCCACTGAGAGAAGGGCCATGCGGATGTCACACTTGTCATGTCCTGCTTTGGCATTTTAGGAACGTTTGAGTGTATCTGACAAGCTTCATATTTGAGAATAATTTCTACCGCATCCCTGTGCATCGAAGGCCAATAATAGCCCAACTTCATTATTTTTGAGACAACTGAGCAGGGTCCTGCATGGAGGCCGCAGGATCCTTCATAGACTTCAGCGATAATGCTCGTAGCATGCTTGGGTCCCACACATCTTAACCAAGGTAATAGAAATGACCTTCTATATAGGGTTTCCCCTATTAGCCGCATCTGGGACTTAACCCGAATTTTCCTTGCCGCTTGGGATCTTCGTGAGAAGACCGCTTATCAAATATTTCCCGATGGGGTCATCCATGTCTCTCTTCCTCATGAACCACGCCCGCAACTTCCTTGCGAATGATGGATCTTTCGTAAGACTTCGACAAGTACTTCTTTTGGTGAGATGAGCGAAGGCCATAGAGGCTAGTTTGCTTAGTGCATCCGCCTTCTTGTTCTCGATTCCTACGAACATGTTGGATGGTGTAGAGTCAAACTTTCCAACATCTCCTTCGTTTTTCCAAGTATCGCTTGATGACGGGTCGCTTTGCTTCATAGGAGCTCGCACTTGGTTTGCTACCAATTGGGAGTCTACGAAACAATGAGAGCTTTAACTTCCATATCTTTAGCTAATCGGAGGCCTGTTACTGTGGCTTCATACCCGCTCATTGTTTGTGGCTTCAACTCAAAACGAAGAATATACGTATGTTCCTTCCCTTCGTGGATCGACCAACATTAGACCCGCCCAACCATCGTAGTTGGATGTCCGTCAGATAAAGTTTCCAAATATCCCAGCACTTGAGTGAGTTTAGCTTTGGGCTCTTCCTTTTTCAGATCCGACTCTAAGGTGTTTCTCGCCAAGAAGTCTCATGAATTTGCCCTTTAATAGAGTTTCTTCCTTTGAACTCTCTTTCGTGGTCTCCAAGTTCAATAGCCTATTTAGCCACCGTCCCAGACTTTTCGTGCTCGACAAGATCCGCTTTGAGTGGCTTGTCGATTAAGACCGTGATCGGATGGGCTCGAAATAGCGCCGGAGCCTCCTTGCTGCGTAGATTAGGCTAGTATTAACTTCTCCAATGTTGATAGTTGATCTCCGCCTCGCAGACCCTCGCCGACAAAGTAGATAGGGATCTGCTGCTTGTCTCGCTCGCCATAAGGATCGCGCTAATACTTCCATCGAGGATGCTAAGTACATGAACAATACTTGGCCTTTGATCGGGTCATGTAGTGCTGGAAGGATTTCGATGAACTCTTCATCTTCTCGAAAAGCGCCTCGATCCCGACTCCACCGAAAAGTTTTCTTATCCACGCATCCTCGAGTGTTTTGAAGAATGGTAGGACCCGCGCCCCTTCTACTAAAATCGACTTAAAGATGCCGCCTGCTGCGTGCTCGCACATCTTTTAGACACTTAGGGCTTAGAGATTTGTAATTGCCTTGACCTTGAGGATTAGCCTTTATCCCCGCTTAGTAATCAAATGCCCTAGAATTGCCCTCTTCGAGACCGAAGGAGTATTTTTAGGTTCACCATGTTAATCGCCCAAGTCGGTCAAAGGTTTCTCATACATCGAGGAGTAGGTCCTCCTCCTTCTTGCTTTTTATAACCATGTCGTCAACGATGCTTCGAGATTTCTTCCTATTTGTTTGTTGAAGGCTTTATCTACGAGACGTTGGTAAGTTGCCCTGCGTTTTTAATCCGGGCGGCATCTTTCTGAATAATAGACACATTTTCTTGTGTAGAAGGTTGTCTTTTCTTCGCCATCCTTGCCATCCGGATCGATGATACCCTTTGTAGGCATCTAAGCACTTTAGCTTAAGCCCGCCAAGGATTCTACCTTCCAACAATTTCTCGTAGGGTAGCAATCCTTCGGCATGCTTTGTTGATGTCGATGAAGTCAACGCACACGCGCCACCCTCCGCGCTCTTTTTACCATTACCGGTTTGGCTACCCAAGTTTGGTACTTAACTTCCTTAGGATGCCCGCTGTGTGAGTTCACAACTTCTTTGCAAGATGCAACGTTTCTTTCGGGGCTAGGCTCCTCCTTTCTGCTTTTATCGCTCAATGTGTTTGTACTCATTGAGTTTATGCTCCGCTCAAGGACTTCTGCTCATCAACAATGTTCTTGGTACCTCGCATGTCGAATATTTCCGTGAAAAATATCAAGGTTAGTCCGCAATAGCCCGTGAGCTTCGCTTTGAAATTCGCCGGAGTTTCTTTCCTATTACCACCGTCTGCTCAGGGTAACTAGGGTTAACTACAACTCGCTCATCCAAGATCTCAGGCAATTTTAGAATTGCTATCTGAGGCTCCTCCATTCTTCTTTGATCTTTTGACACCATATACACCCTTATCCGCCTATAATTAGAATGAACAGCCCTACCCGAAGGGGTTTGGAACTTAATAGCAAAGATGTATGGTGGAAACAAAATGCCCATCTTTGCATAGTTGTTCTCCTACTAACAAATTATAAGGAGAATCAACCGACTATAACGAAGGTGAGTGTTTCCGCAGATAAGGGCCTTCGCCTATGGTGATTTCCAACGGTATTTCTCCTGTGGGCCATGAGTGTTCGCTTGAGAACCCTACCAATGGTGTTCTCGAGTCCACCCTTCGTGAGCGTATGGATGACTTGAGCTTTAGGAAACAATGCTCATAAATGATCTCGCAGGAGCTTCCATAATCCATATATGCTTGATTTACCTCCCCGCTTGAGATTCGCACTGATGACCACGGGTCACCAAGGTGTCTCGCCCAAGATGGAAGGGAAGGTTATTTCTCCCACGCCTCCCTCCCTCCCCGTCCGCTTCCTTCCGCTTCAAGGTTGATCGCACTGCACCATTAGTATCGGAGCTTCAGAGGCGTAACCTCCTTCTTGTTCCCTTCCATTCACCTAGTCAGGTGTCGAGAACTTGTCTTTCCTTCTTGATGCCCTTAACCAGTGTGTGCTAATTTTCAGATCGCATCGCCTCTTCGATCCGCTTCTTTAGCTCTCTCAGCTTGTTCGTGTCGTGTCCATGGTCTTCATGGAAATGGCGATGATTGGACATGTCTCCGCTTTGCTTCTCAGGTCATCCGAGGTGGTGGATCGAAGACTTTGCGGCTTTCTCAGAGCTTAATCTCCCTAGAGATTTGACCAAATTCGCCAAGAGTCCATGGTTCGAACCTTTGTTGTATGGAGGAAGCGGTCTCTATTTCTTCTTATTCTTGATCCTTCCTGTGAGGACCCTCGAGAGAACTTGTCGAAGCTTCCTTTTGCTCTATCGAGCCCCGCTCTTGATACTTCTTTGGACTCAATCCAAGTGTAAGTCTTCCATCGCCTTGTAAGTGGTGGGAAGATCGGTGATGTGAATTCCACCATGCTTCGTATTCCGGAGGCCATGTACAAAACCCGAGATCCTTCGATCTTCGTGCAAACCTGCATTTGCAAAGTTTCATCGGTGTACCTCGTAACGAAGGCCCTGTGCTTTCGCTGTCCCTTTGCTTGATGGTTTGCACGGCTAGATAGGTCTTGGTGTACTTCTTCATTGGCTAAAGTGTGATCGAACTTAGCCTTAAGGTCGCCTAGACTTACAATGCTTCCCAACTTCGCCCATTCCACCATATTCTCACGGAGTCTCGGATCGTAAGTGAACATGTGGCATGCTACGGCATGACCCACTTTTGCATCTTGATAGCACCTTCGAATAAGTGTAGGAAGTTATCGTGATCGCCTTTTCCATCATAGGTGCCTATGTGAGTAGGCATCTTTACACCGCTGGTAGAGGATAGTCTTCGATCCACTTCACGAAAGGTGTACAAGCCCGTGAGGCTTCGTGTAGTATGGGTTGTATGGAGGTGGATAAACAGTGTAGGTTATACTGGTTAGAAATGGTGTGAGGTGGTAAATAGTAGAAGGTTGGTACGAAGGGTTTACACCCATCAATTGCGTAGGAAAGTACCCATAGGGCATTTGCCGGTAACTCGGGTCGGGGAGAGAACCATTCGGAGGATAGGTGTTATAGGTTCGAGTAGGTAGGTAGGGGTTCATTCCTGAGGGGTAATTGATTCATGCCTTAGTATGGAGGAGGGCCTCCGACACTCAAAACATACGGGGGGGTACCGGAGCTCCCATCCCTTCTTTTCTAAGTGTGCACTAGAAGAGGAGGTAGGTTTACCTCCGCTCCCACTGGGTTGCCTCCTCCGCTGGAGTTCTCGCCTTTCTTTCACCTTGCATTCTTTCCCTTTTCCCGGATCTCCTCCCGGCCTTCTTCAAAACCCACAGCCCTTCCATTTGGCCTTCGATGGAAGGAGAACCATTTCAGAGGGCCGAGCGCCTCGCTAATTGGTCGAGGTCTCTCCTCTATTTCAATCTCTTCGCCATATTCCTCACCGAGTATTCCAACTCTTTGCATTTCGTTGTTGCGAACTTGCTTCTTATGAGCCCTTAGTAAAGATTCTAAGGCTTCAAAGTTTGCCTCAACAAAGGCGGGCTAATATCCGGAATAGGGTTAGCGGATGTTGAGGCGTGATGTACGGAGTGGTTTCCAAACGAGATCGTGTGGTGAAGGTTGAAGCCGCTATAGGCTTAGATTATCGCAGTTAGTTGTGTTGAGAGGGACCAGGTAGAGAAACCCGGTGGAGGTGTATCTTCTCACCCGGTTCCATGCCGTAAAAGTAGCATAGTTGGTTAAGGTTTTAGGATCGGTGATTACGGACTAATAGTAGTGGTCCCACGGATGGCGCCACCGATTGTACAAAAGATTGCACTACCAGTTGCTCATGATGATCAAAGGTATGAGGGTGTATGTTCCAGCCAAGAATCGCCTTTCACCCGAGAATAAGAGATACGAAACACTACGTTAGTGATTACGCAGGGTAGGACCTCGAACCACCTCCCGTGAGAGTAAGTATGAGTTATGGTTGTATAAGTGTGTAAGTAAAGAGATGAGTGTGAAATGAGCATACCATAATCCATTGCCCGTCCAACCTATTTATAGTGGATAAAATAGGGTTGAGAGAACTTCGATGAATGTCGAGATCATGGGGCATCCCATGATTGTGGGTAACCGCTAGGGTTTAGTGACCCACGCTCTAGACTTGACGGGAAGCCAAGAGAGAGGAGATCGTGGGTTTGACTAAGTCGTGAAGTTCTCCTATCCAATGCTTCTTCGTCACCATACAATCCAAGGGCTTAAGGCTTCGAATGGCGAATTCCCTTAAGGTAACCTTCGTGATAACGAATGGTTTGACGCCTATGGATTTTTTGGAATCCTAACTTGGGCCTTCGAATAGAAGGGCTTTGACACGTCTCGGAGGAGTGTCCTTCGAGCTACTCGGAGGGTACATCATCAATGGCTATCTTGTTTAATCATCTACCTAGACCACCTGAATCATCTAAACAACATTAAAATACACGATCCTACAAATATAATCAAATATTATCCATATATATACTTCTGACCGTCGAAAATTAAGTAACGGCACTATTTAAACAGTAAAAATCAATTTTTCTTTTACCAAGACTAACTGTAATAAAAATTGCACTACTGCACTTAAAATAGTCAACCGACTTAAGTATGACATCACCAAGATAAATTCGACCAAGAGTACATCCACCAAAGACAGCTTCCATACCTCCCCTGTCTTTAAGAGATATTGCTTTTTCATGGAAAAATTAGTCTAAAGCAAAGATATATATACAATAGGGAGTTCTTTAAACCAGAATTAACTAAAAATGTCTACCAGAATTAATTCTTAGAACAACCAAATGAAATTATTCAAGCACACCAAAAATATTGTAGCAAACACATAATTCAAAGTTATTTCAAAATGTTCTAAAATCACCAAATGACACCAACACAAAGATGTTTATAATACTTCCATAAAGATCTAACTATCCATAGAGTAGCCTTTGCATACCGCCAAAGTAACAAAACCTCCTTGGACTTCCTCAAACCTCCAAGTGATACTTGTTACCAAATATGCCCAGAGCATCCACTATCAACAATTCATCGGCTTCCTAACTTATGGTGTAGATGTTCCTGCATATCAAAAGAGAAATTAGTTTCTCCTAGGGACCTAGGCTCCAGAGGCTTGGGTCTCGCCTGTGACCTTGAGAATTCAAAGCATGAGTCGCAGATGGTCCACTATTACTCTTGAGTGTGGTTTGGTCTCGCTCCAAGTATAACCCATCGAGACTTAATGTTAGCCCCTAATTACCCCTCGTAGTATAAGATTAAAGCATTTGAGCTGCATTATGAACTATGGGTCTTCTCACAGGTGAATGTGAACCATAATGAAGTCTTTGGTTGAATTGGTTCACCTGTGGTTTTCTAAACTTGGGACTTGGTGAAGGACTGGTAGGTTTTCTCCAACAACCGGAAATTCCTCAATGGAAATAGGAACGCATTACGATGGACTTTGTTACAAAACTTCCTAAGACATCGGGAGGTTACGACGCTATTTGGGTAATTGTTGATCGCCTTACCAAATCAGCCCATTTCATACCAATTAGAGAGACTTATTCCATGGAACAACTCACTAGACTTTATGTCAAGGAAATAGTCTCGAGGCACGGTGCACCAATTTCTATCATTTCCGACAAAGATAGTCGATTCACTTCAAACTTCTGGAAATCATTGCGAGATTCATTCGAACCAGATTAGAGATGAGCACAAGATATCACCCACAAAACCGACGGCCAAAGTGAAAGGACTATTCAAACGTTATAAGATATGCCGAGGGCATGTGTAATTGATTTTGGAAATGGTCACTAACCATTTGCCATTGATAGAATTCTCGACAACAATAGTTATCACACCAAGATAAAGATGGCACCATTCGAGGCACTCTATGGTCGAAAGTGCCGATCACCCGCTTGTTGGGCCGAGGTAGGAGACGACAACTCATCGGGTCCGTAAATGGTACGGAAACGACGGAAAAGATAGTTCAAATTCGAGATAGACTCGTAATCGCAAGGAGCCGATGTAAAAGTTACGCAGATGTTAGGCGCAGCATTGGAATTTCAAGTGGTGACAAAGTTATGTTGAAAGTATCGCTTGGAAAGGCGTGGTACGATTTGGAAAACGCGAAATTGAACCCGAGATACATTGGACCATTCAAGATTTTGAGCAGAGTTGGTCCGTAGCTTATCGACTTGATCTTCCGCCGTAACTTAGTCATGTACACAACACGCTTCACGCTTCAAACCTCAAGAAATGTCTTTCGACTAATCGCCATTATTCCATCGACGAAGTTCGACTTGACGATAAACTTAATTTTGTGGAGGAACTCAGAGAAATCATGGACCGCGAGGTCAAGCTTGAAACAGAGTCGTATTCCTATCGTGAAGGTTCACGGAATTCTCAAGAGGTCCCGAGTTTACTTGGGAATCTGGAAGACCGTATGCACACAAGTATCCTCATCTTTCACCGACACCGTGAGACCTAACAACGATTGAATTCGTGGACTCGAATTCCTTTTGATGGGCGAATGTGACAACCCGTATTTCCGTGTCATTTCTCAAACAATTCATGCCTTACAATTTCAACATTTATCGTAAACTAGGTTTACGTGTTCCAAATTGCGTAACCTTTATGGTTTAGCTGCGAATTCATGATCATATCATCACGAACATTTCATATGGACTAAGATTAGTCTACATTTCATTAACATCATTTGCATCACATTAGTTCATTCATGACATTGCATTTCACCTTAAACGCAAAATTTTATATTAAATAAACGTTATCGCGTGAGTTATTATTTTGAATATTTAATCCGTTACTTCCAAAAT
Source organism: Chrysanthemum lavandulifolium (assembly GCA_022545495.1). Taxonomy (NCBI): domain Eukaryota; kingdom Viridiplantae; phylum Streptophyta; class Magnoliopsida; order Asterales; family Asteraceae; genus Chrysanthemum; species Chrysanthemum lavandulifolium. The sequence goes on along the minus strand of CM040246.1, from coordinate 48,211,647 downwards.
GATCCCGATATATTTTTATACTTACATTTAGTTTATAAAACTATATTTTGAGTTTACCTAGTGTTTTAAATTTATTTTGTATATAAATCGTTAAATTTATATTATTACGACGTTTTTCTTAAAAACTACTCGATAATTATTATATCACTCAAATTTTACAAGGAATGTATTTTTACAATTTTATGATCTCATTATACTCTACTTTGATCTATTAAAATTTCTTTTACCTAAAATTTTCTTAAATACACTAATGTATACTAAATTTTACAAGTAAAATACATACACAATTCACTTACACATTTTAACAAATTTATACAATAAGAAAGAAAAAAAATATATCACTAATCCCTCCCTCGGCCGACAAGGGGAGGTGGTATTAATATGTTAGTATGGTTATTTGATTGTATATGTTTACTCACATACTTAAAGTCTTACTTATTCATTCATTCATCATCTCAATTATTCACAAAGTTAGCAAAAATTTTCTCTTTTGTTTTCTCTTCATCAAACCGCCATCAAGAGGTTTTCAAAGGATCACAAAATTTTTCTCAAGTTCAAGTAATTACAATCTAGATAACACTCTTAATAAGGTTTTGAAATAAAACCTAGAGTGTTTAGGCTAACCTTGTTCTTTGCACCTCATCATATTAACTTGTAAGCATATCATTTATATTTTCATCTTTCCTTTTCATTTCATATGTATCTCTTCATTTTTGGAGCAAGCATGCATGACTTATGTTGTTTATACCATTTTTACATGATTTTTAGAGTTATATATATATAAAGGTCATCCTATAATTATCCCCTTGGTATATGTTGGTCTTGATGATGTTTAGGAACCCATGACACCCTAAGAAGGTGTATGGTAGGATTAGATTAGCTTTGGAGTTGATTTGAAGGATTAGAATAGGTTTAGTACGAGAAAACTATTTTCGATAAGTATAAAATGTGTTCTGTCCTTGTTTTATTTTTCTGGAAAATCCGACAGAGGGCACGAAATTTTGGCCTTGATATTTAGAAAATATACTTTAAAACGAATCCGGGTCGCTTGAACGGATTAAAACGGAGTTATAACGAAGAAGTTATGAATTTTAAAGTTTGACGACTAAATATATATTTTTCTAAAATTCAGCAACCTATTTTTACTTTATTCGAGTCAAAACGAGTCCTAAGCTTTACAAATTATTTCGACTTGTCAAAAATATATTAGTATACTTTGATACGGCTAAGGACGATTATACGAGAAAACGGATTTGAAACGACTAAGATATACACGCTTACAAACTTGCCGTAACTATTATTTTCGTAAAACTATATTATTTTTACGAGATAAGTATTACGGTAACTAAAATGACCATATTGAGGGTCGCTTTTAACGTGGATGTGGAACTTTTGGAACGAAATGTCTTCTAATAAAATCAAGATCACCGAGCATATTTTTCAAAACGACCAACCGCTTGTATAGCGGAGTTTTAATAAATTATTTACGGATGCTTAAAATTGGCCGAAACTCACTTTTACACAACAATTAGACAAAATCACCATCTTTAACCCTTATTATCTTTATGTTCGAGACCTTTATGTCGAAAACTCATGAACTGAAACTTTAGATTTTGATACAAACTTTCCAAAACCGCCGAGTTCGCTTCCTAACGATCGACGACACCATTTTACGACTAGTTTTTCAAGCCATTTTGTCAATTTCATGAAATTTCCGACGACATTGTTTTACTTACTAAAAGTGATAATTTCACCATAAATCATTACGAAACCATTGTAGGATGACATTTTGACGTAAAACTTGTAAAGTGATTTAAGAATGGTCAAGACGCCAAAAGAGTATTTTTCGACGATAAGTAATATTTTTCAAAACTCGCAAATGGTATAAATAACATACGAAATGCATGCATAACATTACATTGCAACTCATTACATATCATATCATTCGTAATAGGTCCCGATTAAAGCATCCCGATATACCTCGTTGTACTCACTCTTGTCATCACACCGCTACCAAGTGAGTTTTCATAGCCCCGTCGATCATGCTTTTAATTATTTTCAAACCTACGGGAGAATACATTGCACAACATTTTTATTACGATACCAAGTATGTTAAATTCATTTACATTGCTTAAGTTACCGTGATTTGCCAATTGAAAGTCCCCATTACCCGAACATGAACCGTTAATCTTTGAAGCGAGGGTGAGTGGATAGATCTATCGAGGGTGACGCCCATCCGGGTTGGTGAATCCCAACTAGTCATACGGATGCATTTCATTTAATAACATTATTGAGTTGTCCGCAAACACTCTATTGGGGCATACATTATGAATTGTCTAGTTTCGTGTCATGGACTTATTGCAATTGTAACATTTTTACGTGACATGATTGTCATGCTCGATCTATACTTATGTAGTCGTATAAAACATTTACTTAAACCTATGATTTCTCACCAACATTATTGTTGACCCGCTTTAGCAATGTATTTTCGTAACTAAGGTATTATCATCATGGCATGGTTAAGGAACCACCTTTTGAGTCGCGGCCGACTTATATCATTGTACATTATGGCACTTTATTTCAAAACCATCGCTTGGACTTGTAATATATTTATATTTCCGCAAACTTTGTAACCTTTGGGACCTATGTTGTAACTCCGAATGCTTTTATTAAATATCAAACGATGTGTTTTAAAACGACACTTTAGGTCGCTCAATATAACTGTGATTGTGGTGCTATGACAACAATCCCCAGAATTCCATTCACCGCAAAACAGTAAATTGGGGTGTGATGATTGGTACCGAGCTACAGCTTATAGAGAACTAGGTTGCATCATTGACCCTAGACTATAGCTACATTATCATAGCATCTCATCATTTCATCATAGTACATATTCACTTTTCATGCGGATTCATTTACACTTTATCCGAGTTATTTACTTTTATTTCACATCGGTTGTCACAGAGATGTCTTCAGATTCACATCCCATCACTATATCATCGGACACTAACACGGAAGATGTCCCGGTTGACCCTAACATGGATGATGTCTCATCGCACTCCACTGAGATCTTATCTTCGATTGGCTCTACCCCAGCCTTTCCACCTATCATGACTGACACGGAGACTGAACCCTTTGAGGAGGGCGAGGTCGCACCCACTCCACATGTTAGCCCTGCTCACGATCCGATACACCCACCACCATCACCACTACTAGCACCATCATCATCACCATCCTCATCGTATTTTCTTAGGGATCCTTTGCCTACATCAGACTTGCCGCCCAAAAAGCGTGCTCGTTTTGACATCCCTACACCACCATCTACAGAACCCGAGCCACCTGTTAGGTTCGAAAGAGGCGAGAGCTCTAAGGTCGCAATGCCGACAACCTTCTACCGAGGCGTTAGGAGCCCGTATTGATAGTCGCAGATTCAGATAGATAGGTTGTCGCGGCAGCTGGAGGAACCGTTGAGATAGGTTGAGACCATTGCGAGAGGTCGAGGGCCTAGTGTTAGCGTGGTTTCTATTGATTTGTCACATCGAGTATGCTGCATAGGCGCTAGAGGACAGGAGAGTATTGCTACTTTGCAGGTCGATTGGAGAGTTGAGGAGTTTGGTTGCTAGCTTGACTACTCGTGTTCGTGATCTTCGTGATCGAGTCATGAGCACCATGAGGTGCCTTATGTAGACTTTTGTCATGTATAGTTTTGACCATTATTATCCTAGTCACGAGGTGTGTGACGTAGTTTAAAGAACTTGTTGTCTTTTGATTGTTGTACAAACAAATGTATCAAGTATTGACTCTACTATGTAGGAATGGTTTTTATTATCTATGATATCGGTCCATGTAGGCCGAAATTTTCATGTATATTATCCACGTGTGTTGTGATTATATTTGTGATATTTCGTTATTGTTCCGCCAGATTCCATTTACTTTATGCATGTTGTGGTTGTGGATATATTTGTATGATGGTTGTTTCTACTTACGAGTTCTCATGATTGTTTCATCTTGTGATTTTGAAGAGTTATGGCAATCAAGAAAGCCACAGCTTGAAATGACCCAAGCGGCTATTCAAAAGTTGGTGAATGATAGCATAGCCGATGCTTTAAGAGTTGAAAGGAAACAGGTTGCCGTCGCCGAGGTCATGGTCGCTAAAGCCGCTTAGGCTAGTCACTATCGGAAATGCCGGAGGATCCGGAGTTAAGAAATGTTCGCACAAGGATTTCAAAAGTGGTGAACCCACCAAGTTTAGAGGGATCAAGGAGCCACACCATGGTGCGATGGTTTGAGAAATTGAGTCCGTGTTTTTGCGTGTAATTGCCCGATGATAGTAAGGTCAAGTTTGCTACGAGTACATTACTTGATGGAGCATTGTCGTGGTGGAATTCATATGCTCAACCGATTGGAATGGAGAATGCTTTCAAGCTTACTTGGGAGCAATTCAAGGGTTTGGTGACTAAGAAGTTTTGTCCTCGCACGGAAGTGAAAAAGTTGGAGATGTAATTCTATGAACTAGTAACTATTGGGTACGATATTGACACTTACATTCGGAGATTCCAAGAATTGGCCGCTATGCCCGCCTATGGTTTCGATAACGAAGTTGCTAGAGGCTTTCATCGGGGACTTCCCGAGGTTGTTCAAGGAGATGTGACTTCGCTTGATCCACAAACAATTGAGGAAGCTATTCGAGTGACTCGTGGTTGATGGCACAAGTGGTGAAGAGAGGTAAATACACCAACACCAACCGAAACAACAACAACAACCCCAACAACCGCTTCAATTACAACAATAACCGATCCAACTACAACAACAACAATAGCAACAACAACAAACGGAAGTGGACAACACTAGAGGTAGAAATGCTACTCAACAACCACCCAAGAGGCAAGAGGTTGCTAAGGCTTATGTCATGGGTCAAAAGGAAGGAAAAGGGTATTCGGGGTTTTGCCGAATGTGATAGGTGTTTGAGTCATCACAAACCGGTCGATGTCCCGATCCATGTGAAAATGATAAGAAAGTTGGTCACCGAACTAGGGATTGCAAGTCGCCACAAGTTACATGTTTTGGTTGCGGGGAACGTGGACACTACAAGTCCGAATGTAAAAGGGAAGGAACCAAGGAAATCGAATCAAGGAGGCATGGCACAAGGAAGGGTTTACGTTATAGGAGGCGGAGAAGATAGGGAGGACCCGAACGTTATCACGGGCACGCCTTCTCAATAATCGTTACGCTTCGCTTTTATTTGATTCGGTGCCGATAAAAGTTTTGTGTCCACTGCATTTGCACCTTTGCTCAACATTAAACCAACCACCTTAGACATATCATACATTGTTGAATTAGCTAATGGTAACTTAGTTAGCACCAACACCATTGTCCGCGGTTGCACATTCAATTTTCTTAATCATCCCTTCAACATAGACCTCATGCCCGTAGAACTTGGTAGTTTCGACGTCGTCATCGGCATGGATTGGCTATCCAAACATCGTGCAAAGATCATTTGTGATGAAAAAGTTGTCCATCTTCCTTATAACGGCGAAACTTTGATTATTCGTGGGAACGGTGGAACTAGACTCGTGATCATATCGCATCAAAACGGAGAAGTACATAAAGAAAGGTTGTTTTGCTTTCTTAGCCCATATAACCGAGAAGAAGTCGGAGGAGAAGCGACTTGAAGATGTACCAATTGTCCGAGAATTTTCTCAAGTCTTTCCCAAGACTTACCAGACTTCCACCGCACGCCAAGTAGAATTTCATATTGACTTAGTACCCGAGTCGCACCAATCGCGCGAGCACCGCACCGCCTAGCACCATCCGAAATGCAAGAGTTGTCTAATCAATTGCAAGAACTTCTAGACAAAGGATTCATTAGGCCGAGTTCCTCGCCTGGGAGCACCGGTCTTGTTTGTGAAGAAGAAAGATGGATCCTTCCGAATGTGCATAGATTATAGAGAGTTGAACAAGTTAACGGTGAAGAATCGCTACCCACTCCCCGTAATCGACGACTTATTCGATCGCTTGCAAGGTTCTAGTATCTACTCCAAGATTGATCTCCGGTCGGGTTACCATCAACTTAGAGTTCGGAGGAGGATATTCCAAAAAAAGCTTAGAACACGTTACGGTCATTACGAGTTTCAAGTGATGCCGCTCGATTGACTAATGCACTGCGGTATTCATGGATCTCATGAATAGAGTATGTAAACCGATTTGGACAAGTTTGTGATAGTGTTCATCGACGACATATTGATCTACTCAAAGAGCAAAGAAGAGCACGAAGAGCATTTAAGGACGATTTTAAGGCTACTCAAGAATGAGAAGTTGTATGCCAAATTTTCAAGTGTGATTTTGGAATCACAAAGTGCAATTTCTTGGTCACGCCATTGATAGTCAAGGACTACAAGTTGATCCCGCAAAGATTGAAGCCGTGAAAGATTGGGCTACTCCAACAAATCCTACGGAAATTGACAATTTCTAGGACTAGCCGGTATTACCAAGGTTCATCAAGGTTTTTCAAAGATAGCTAGACCTTTGACCAAGTTGACACGAAAAACAAGAAGTACGAGTGGAAAGAAACAAGAAGTCGCTTTTCGCTTGTTGAAGCAAAGCTTTGCAAGGCGCCAATTTTGGCACTACCCGAAGGATTGAGAACTTTGTTGTATATTGCGATGCTTCGCATAAAGGACTTGGGGCTGTTTTAATGCAAAATGAGAAGGTGATAGCGATGCTTCTCGACAACTTAAGACTCATGAGAAGAATTACACCACTCATGATCTCGAGTTAAGGCCGTAGTTTTGCACTCAAGATTTGGAGACACTACCTTTACGGTACAAAGTGCACAAGTGTTTATCGACCACAAGAGTTTGCAATATATTCTTGATCGGAAGGAACTTAATATGAGGCAACGTCGTTGGTTGGAGTTACTCAATGACTATGATTGTGAAATCAAGTATCACCCGGAAAAGCCAATGTTGTGGCCGATGCTCTTAGCCGAAAGAGAGGCCCAAACCTTTAAGAGTTCGATCATTAGGAATGACGATTAATTCGCCTTTACCATCGAAAATCCACGAAGCACGATCGAGGCACTTAAGGAGGAAAACCGACCAAGTGAAAAGCTTTATGGTATGCCCGAGAACGCAAATGGTTTTGTAAAAAGAGCGATGGAGTATTATGTTTCAAGGATAGAATGCGGTTCCATTGTATGGCGGAATACGAGAATTGATTATGCATGAGTCGCATAAGTCAAAGTATTCTATTCACCCGTGATCGGATAAGATGTATCAAGATCTTAAGAAACTTTATTGGTGGCCGAACATGAAAGCGTAGATTGCCACGACGTTAGCAAATGCCTTACCGCTTCTAAGGTAAAAGTCGAATACCGTGTCAGATTACTCCAACAACCGAAATTCCTCAATGGAAATGGGAACGATTACGATGGACTTTGTTACGAAACTTCCTAAGACATCGGAGGTTACGACGCTATTTGGGTAATTGTTGATCGCCTTACCAAATCACCCATTTCATACCAATTAGAGAGACTTATTCCATGGAACAACTCACTAGACTTTATGTCAAGGAAATAGTCTCGAGGCACGGTGCACCAATTTCTATCATTTCCATGAGATAGTCGATTCACTTCAAACTTCGGAAATCATTGCAAGATTCATTCGAACCGATTAGAGATGAGCACAAGATATCACCCACAAACCGACGGTCAAAGTGAAAGGACAATTCAAACGTTAGAAGATATGCCGAGGGCATGTGTAATTGATTTTGGAAATGGTTGGGCTAACCATTTGCCATTGATAGAATTCTCGTACAACAATAGTTATCACACCAAGATAAAGATGGCACCATTCGAGGCACTCTATGGTCGAAAGTGCCGATCACCGCTTGTTGGGCCGAGGTAGGAGACGACAACTCATCGGGTCCGTAAATGGTACGGAAACGACGGAAAAGATAGTTCAAATTCGAGATAGACTCGTAACCGCAAGGAGCCGATGTAAAAGTTACGCAGATGTTAGACGCAAAGCATTGGAATTTCAAGTGGGTGACAAAGTTATGTTGAAAGTATCGCTTGAAAGGCGTGGTACGATTTGGAAAGCGGAAAGTTGAACCCGAGATACATTGGACCATTCAAGATTTTGAGCGAGTTGGTCCCAGAGCTTATCGACTTGATCTTCCGTCGTAACTTAGTCATGTACACAACACGCTTCACGCTTCAAACTCAAGAAATGTCTTTCGGACGAATCGCTCGTTATTCCATTGGACGAAGTTCAACTCGACGATAAACTCAATTTTGTGGAGGAACCTAGAGAAATCATGGACCGCGAGGTCAAGCAGCTTGAAACAGAGTCGTATTCCTATCGTGAAGGTTCACTGAATTCTCAAGAGGTCCCGAGTTTACTTGGGAACGGAAGACCAGATGCGCCACAAGTATCCTCATCTTTTCACCGACACCGTGAGACCTAATAACGATTGAATTCAGGACTGAATTCCTTTTGATGGGCGAATGTGACAACCCGTATTTCGTGTCATTTCTCAAACAATTCATGCCTTACAATTTCAACATTTATCGTAAACTAGGTTTACGTGTTCCAAATTGCAGAACCTTTATGGTTTAGCGGCGAATTCATGATCATATCATCACGAACATTTCATATGGACTAAGATTAGTCTACATTTCATTAACATCATTTGCATCACATTAGTTCATTCATGACATTGCATTTCACCTTTAAACGCGAAATTTTATATTAAATAAACGTTATCGCGTGAGTTATTATTTTGAATATTTAATCCGTTACTTCCAAAAATGATCCCGATATATTTTTATACTTACATTTAGTTTATAAAACTATATTTTGAGTTTACCTAGTGTTTTAAATTTATTTTGTATATAAATCGTTAAATTTATATTATTACGACGCTTTTTCTTAAAAACTACTCGATAATTATTTTATCACTCAAATTTTACAAGGAATGTATTTTTACAATTTTTATGATCTCATTATACTCTACTTTGATCTATTAAAATTACTTTACCTAAAATTTTCTTAAATACACTAAATGTATACAAATCCTTACAAGTTACATTTATACATACACAATTTACTTACACATCTTTAACAAATTTTACACAATGTAAAAGAAAAAAAAAAATATCTTACTAATCCTCCCCTGGCCGACCAGGGGAGGGTGGTATTTATTAGAGTTAGTAAAAATTATTGATTGTATATGTTACACATATACTTAAAGTCTTCACTTATTCATTCATCATTCTTCACATAATTCACAAAGTTAGCAAAAATTTTCTCTTTGTTTTTCTTCCTCAAAACCGCCATCAAGAGGTTTTCAAGGGATCATCAAATTTTTCTCAAGTTCAAGTAATTACAATCTAGATAACACTCTTAATAAGGTTTTGAAATAAAACCTAGAGTGTTTAGGCTAACCTTGTTCTTTGCACCTCATCATATTAACTTGTAAGCATATCATTTATATTTTCATCTTTCCTTTTCATTTCATATGTATCTCTTCATTTTTGGAGCAAGCATGCATGACTTATGTTGATTTATACCATTTTTACATGATTTTAGAGTTATATATATATAAAGTCATCCTATAATTATCCCCTTGGTATATGTTGGTCTTGATGATGTTTAGGAACCCATGACACCCTAAGAAGGTGTATGGTAGGATTAGATTAGCTTTGGAGTTGATTTGAAGGGATTAGAATAGGTTTAGTACGAGAAAAACTATTTTCGATAAGTATAAAATGTGTTCTGTCCTTGTTTTATTTTTCTGGAAAATCCGACAGTAGGCACGAAATTTTGGCCTTGATATTTAGAAAATATACTTTAAAACGAATCCGCGGTCGCTTGAACGGATTAAAACGGAGTTATAACGAAGAAGTTATGAATTTTAAAGTTTGACGATTTAAATATATATTTTTCGTAAAATTCAGCAACCTATTTTTACTTTATTCGAGTCAAAACGAGTCCTAAGCTTTACAAATTATTTCGACTTGTCAAAAATATATTAGTATACTTTGATACGAAGCTAAGGACGATATATACGAGAAAACGGATTTGAAACGACTAAGATATACACGCTTACAAACTTGCCGTAACTATTATTTTCTTAAAAACTATATTATTTTTACGAGATAAGTATTACGGTAACTAAAATGACCATATTGAGGGTCGTTTTTAACGTGGATGTGGAACTTTTTGGAACGAAATGTCTTCTAATAAAATCAAGATCACCGAGCATATTTTTCAAAACGACCAACCGTTTGTATAGCGGAGTTTTAATAAATTATTTACGGATGCTTAAAATTGGCCGAAACTCACTTTTTACACAACAATTAGCAAAAACCACCATCTTTAACCCTTATTATCTTTATGTTCGAGACCTTTATGTCGAAAACTCATGAACTGAAACTTTTAGATTTTGATACAAACTTTCCAAAACCGTCGAGTTCGCTTTCCTAACGATCGACGACACCATTTTACGACTAGTTTTTCAAGCCATTTTTGTCAATTTCATGAAATTTCCGACGACATTGTTTTACTTACTTAAAAGTGATAATTTCACCATAAATCATTACGAAACCATTGTAGGATGACATTTTGACGAAAAACTTGTAAAGTGATTTAAGAATGGTCAAGACGCCAAAAGAGTATTTTTCGACGATAAGTAATATTTTCAAAACTCGCAAATGGTATAAATAACATACGAAATGCATGCATAACATTACATTGCAACTCATTACATATCATATCATTCGTAATAGGTCCCGATTAAAGCATCCCGATATACCTCGGTGTACTCACTCTTGTCATCACACCGCTTTACCAAGTGAGTTTTCATAGCCCCGTCGATCATGCTTTTAATTATTTTCAAACCTACGGGAGAATACATTGCACAACATTTTTATTACGATACCAAGTATGTTAAATTCATTTACATTGCTTAAGTTACCGATTTGCCAATTGAAAGTCCCCATTACCGAACATGAACCGTTAATCTTTGAGCGAGGGTGAGTGGATAGATCTATCGAGGTGACGCCCATCCGGGTTGGTGAATCCCAACTAGTCATACGGATGCATTTCATTTAATAACATTATTGAGTTGTCCGCAAACACTCTATTGGGGCATACATTATGAATTGTCTAGTTTCGTGTCATGGACTTATTGCAATTGTAACATTTTTACGTGACATGATTGTCATGCCCGATCTATACTTATGTAGTCGTATAAAACATTTACTTAAACCTATGATTTCTCACCAACATTATTGTTGACCCGCTTTAGCAATGTATTTTCGTGTAACTAAGGTATTATCATCATGGCATGGTTAAGGAACCACCTTTTGAGTCGCAAGGCCGACTTATATCATTGTACATTATGGCACTTTATTTCAAAACCATCGCTTGGACTTGTAATATATTTATGTTTCCGCAAACTTTGTAACCTTTTGGGACCTATGTTGTAACTCGAACGCTTTTGTTAAATATCAAACGATGTGTTTTTAAACGACACTTTAGGTCGCTCAATATAATCGTGATTGTGGTGCTATGACAATCAATCCCTGTGAATTCCATTCCACGCAAAACAGTAAATTGGGGTGTGACAATAGGTGTGTAGTCTTCATTAAGTGGTGGTGGAACTCCTTTATAATTATCGGTTTGACAAATCTTTATAAAGTGGTTTACCAACATAGTCTTCTTCTGAACTACCAAATATTCCAGGTTTCATCTCTTCCTCATAACACAAAACCTCACTATCTGATTTAATTTCATGACCTAAACCTAATTTACAGTTAGAGCTCATGCCAGAATTAATTTACCTATGTAGATTTTTAGAAGACTCTCCCCAAGACTTAACTATTTTCTTTAACTCATCTCTTTCTTGTTGAGCTTTCATACCAATTCTTCTATATTTCCTTAGCTTTTCATCTTTAGCAAAATTATCATTAGCTTGAAAAATTAGTTTTTCATTTAATGATGAATTTTGTTTTTGAAGATTTGAAATATGTGCTTCTAAGGTTTTGACTGCATTGGTATAAGCTAGAATTTATACTTCCTGTTCCCTCAACTGAGTCAATTGTTCATCACTTTGTGTTTTAAGTTGGTTATGTGAATCAACACATAGTTTGGAACATAGTGATACCTCATTGTTTGAGCCAATAGCCATGAAAGCGGTGACTAGTAGACTCTCTTCAAAGATGTTCTACCCAATTGATAACACCTCCATCCATAATCGCACCCAACCTTTGACTCTCCTTCTATCGCCTTCCTTGGTTTGATAGGGAGTTTCCTTTTTCCTATCGCCAAGAGAGCCTTATATTCCCTTGCAAAATGCCCGGTGATGACGTTATAGCAGTCAAGCTTCTTTTTATCAAAGCCAACTGGAGTCTTTGGATCATAATGGACTCTTCTGCCATGTCCCTTAAAGAACCTGTTCATCCTGATAGCTATCATAGCTATCTGCCAATTTATATCCATCTCTTCAATATCTGCATCATTGATCTGCTCTAGATCTTCATTGAGCAAATCTGTCTCTTCTGATGATCTAGCAAAGAGAGAGTAGATAACCTGGTCAGCAACTCCAGCAGGTGCTCCTCTTTCTTTAGTACTTAATGAAGAAGTATTATAACTACCACCAGACTTAACTTGGTTAGTACTATTCTTGCCATGTAAGACAAAGGAAACATTCTGAGAGCTAGAAGAGGATGGTCTTGACACATTCTTGATTTCCTATTCAAAACCCTTAGGTTGTTCTATGCATCATCAATTAACATGATGTCAATTTCATGCTTGGTCCTCATGTTCATTGCCGACTTAACCATTCTTGTGGCAAAGACTTGAGGAACTTGTGATTAGCATCCTCATCAGAAACACAAGCACCATAGGCCTCTAATTGTGACAGTAGTTGTTGAAACATGTCATAGCCCTTCTTTAATCCTTCAGAGCTGGAAATAGCAAAAGCCTCAAATTATTGTTTGTAGACAGCCTTTTACATCTTTTTGGAGTTAGCATTCCCTCCAAATATTACTTTGATTACCTCCCAGATCTCTTTTGCATCATCCATCCCAGGAAAACGTCTGATATGCTCCTTAGGAAATGCCATTAACAATATGTTTTGGGCTTTTCTCTTTCTACTGAGAAGGATCTCAAGAAGCAGTAATAAGTGGCAACACGTAGTAAGTGCCATGTTTTCCTTTGGAAACCCTCTTTATAGTTTCCTTTCGTAGTACTTTCCACACTTCATTATCGATGTATTCTAAATAGTGTTCCATCTTCATAGCCTAGATGTCATATTCATCTTTCTTCAATTGTGGAAACTTCAAGTTGGAGATGGTTGTGGTATTTGTGATTTGGGTTGGCTTAGGATGAGAGTTGTCCGCTCCATCTTCATGGTTGGATTCTTCATCACCGGGATAGTCGGTAGGTTTCAGCTTGCTTTTTCACTTCATTTTCGTACATGTTTGATGTTTTCCGGTTGGAATGAGTGTTTGTGTATGATAACGCCGTAATGAGTATGTTTTAGTAGCGTTATTGTTAGTTTTGTGTATGATAATCGGTTATATTTACATAATTGTTTCAAAATTGTAAAAGATGCGTGTTTGTATGTGAATGTGGCGGTATCGTAAAGACAAAGAAATGACAATTTATGATCATTTGGACAATTCAGAGAAGAAAAGAAAGGAGAGTAGGCTTAAGGACTCGATTATTGGAAGCACGATGATTTCTAAGTATCTACATCAAATAATTATCAAGTTCTATCTTGGAAATCAGCATCGTAAACAAGGAAAAAGGTATGCATCGAGAAAACTCAAGAAGAGTCAAAATACGTTATACGGAAGGCATCTAGCCGATCGGTTGGAGCCCGTAACCGATTCAGCTGGACAATGGACAATAGAGCAACCGATCCGGTTGGAGAGGGCTGCAGTTACATTTTTCTCATTTATGGATGCCATAACTTCCATTAATCATTGGAGTCCGATCATTTCGTGTTAATAACTCCTAGTGGACGTTTTTGGCTTGTTGGTGAAGAGTTATTAGCTGTATATTGGACCTAGACTTAGTTGTTTAGTGTGACACACCCCAAAGAGTAATAGGCTTACACCAAGACTATTACCAAACACTTTTATTCACCCCAAAAGTCCTATTAAGTCTGTAAAATGTCCAGGAACTTGTTGAGAACAATTCTCAACCATTTGGTAGTCATTTGGAGTTGTACGGGTAGTATAAGGCGATTAGAGGCGCGTGGTTGCTATAGTTCCACATATTCTAGTTCTTGTAATCCGAAGTTTAGGTATTCTTATGAACTTTTTCATAAATTTCTATTCTTATGAATATGAATTACATGGTTACTACTTGTGTTATGTTATGGTTTTAATGGAGTAATTCTTGAATATACTTGTGTGTAAGGATGTAGGCAATTGTTAGGAGTGTTCTTATATATGTGATGCATATAAAGTATTCTTGTTTAATGAGTTTGTTGGAATAATGACTAGACTTGTTTAATTTGATGGTATAACATTTGCAAGATAAAGGACCGAAAGGATTTCTCTTTATGTTTTATTCCAAACGTGTATGGGGATATGATGATTGACACTCATCATATTAACTTGTTAAACGAGACTAGAATTGATTTCATCACGTAAAGGCGAAAGTGTTCGTAAGAACAAGTTAAATAAGAATCTTTTACAAACAAATGGATTTTCTAAAGAATACCAATAGGATAAGGACCGAAAGGATTACCTATGTGTTTGTATTTTAAAATAATTTTACAAAACATAAACCATGGATTGTGAATCATTTTTCTATGATTTGTGCATTGCATCAAGCTTACACCAAGCTTTTATGAACACTCTAGATAATTGACTATGACCTACACACAAGTATATGTCTCTTTAATTTGGTTTTTATAAAAGTATCAATTTCGTGGAAGGCTTGACAAGTTATCTTGTCTCAAACAATTTAACAAATTCATTCAAGGCTACTTAGATCCATAAAGTCATTCAAGGATACTTACTATAAGTCATTCAAGGCTACTTAGATCCATAAACTTTTGGACCTACAAGTGGTATCGAGCTCAAGAAGAATCATTGTTGAAGATACACAAAACAAACACTCATTCCAACCGTAAAACATCAATCATGTCCGAGAAACTAAGTGAAAAGGCAATTGAAACCTACTCGAACATCACAAAGGATGAAGAATCCAACCATGAAGAAGGAGCGAGACAACCTCAACCCAAACAACCCCAAATCACAAACACTACAAACATCTCCAACATGAAGCTTCCACCACTTAAGAAAGATGAATATGACATCTGGGCTATGGAGATGGAGCATTACTTAGAATACACAGACAATGAAGTTTGGAAGGTGATACAAAAGGGAAACTCTAATAAGAGAGTTACCGAAGGAAAAGATGGCACTTATACTGTGTTGCCACCTGTCACTACTACTGAGATCCTTTCTGTAGAGAAGGAGAGGAAAGCCAAAAGCATCTTGCTAATGGCACTTCCCAAGGAGCATATCAGACATTTTCATGGGATGGATGATGCAAAAGAGATCTGGGAGGTAATCAAAGTAAGATTTGGAGGGAATGCTAACTCCAAAAAGATGCAAAAGGCTGTCTACAAACAATAATTTGAGGCTTTTTCTATTTCCAGTTCTAAAGGATTAGAGAAGGGCTATGACAGGTTTCAACAACTACTGTCACAATTAGAGGCCTATGGTTCTTGTGTTTCTGATGAGGATGCTAATCTGGGAGGCAATCAAAATAAGATTTGGAGGAAATGCCAACTCCAAAAAGATGCAAAAGGTTGTATACAAGCAACAATTTGAGGCCTTTGCTGTTTCCAGTTCTGAAGGATTAGAGAAGGGCTATGACAGGTTTCAACAACTTCTATCACAATTGGAGGCCCATGGTGCTGGTGTTTCTGATGAGGATGCAAACCACAAATTCCTCAGGTCTTTGCCAAAAGAATGGTCAAGTATGGCATGACCATGAGGACCAGACCTGAAATTGACACTATATCAATTGATGATCTGTACAACAACCTAAGGGTTTTGGAACAGGAGATCAATAATGTGTCAAAACCATCCTCTTCTAGCTCTCAGAATCTTGCTTTTGTATCACATGGCAACAACAAGATTAACCAAAGTTAAGTCTGAAGCGCTTATAGTACTTCTTCAATAAGTACTATAGAAAGAGGGCACCGATGGAGTTGCCGATCGTGTTATCTACTCTCTTTTGCTAGATTATCAAAAGAAATAGATTTGCTCAATGAAGATCCGGAGCGGATCAATGATGCGAGATATTGAAGAGATGGATATTAATTAGTAGATAGCCATGATAGCTATCGGGATGAAACAGTGTTCTTTAAGAGACATGGTAGAAGAGTCCGTTATGATCCAAAGACTCAGGTTGGCTCGATAAAAAGAAGCTTGAGTGCTATAACTGTCATCAAACTGGGCACTTTGCAAGGGAATGTAAGGCTCCTGCTACAACTGATAGGAAAAAGAAGGAGTCTCCCTATCTGAAAAGGAAGCTGAGAAGAAGTGTTAGGAATTAGAAATTTCATGTATTAAAGAGTCGGTCACCTCAAGTATATGTAATCGTTAGAAAGCTCGTAGTCGTAGTTATTTTAAGTTAAGTAGTATTTAGTTAAGTAACACCGTGGAGGACGGACGGGTCTTTACCCACCGTATGCCCGATCCATGACCCTTGTGTGGCGCTTTATGTAAGACTATAAATACTCTACCTCCCAAGGTAGAGAGTTGGAGCTCATAATAATATCTTTCACTTTCTCACTAAGTTCCCTAAACCTCTAACTTTCTCTCTCTAGAATTCCACTTATACGCCTACTTTGTGTTATGGTTTGATGTGTAAGTGAAAACCAATATCTTACAATTGGTATCAAGAGCCATGGTTAGATCATATCTTGCACATCTTTGGATTTCTAGTGGTTTTTAGGTGGTTTTGAGTTTGAAAAGTTTTGTGGTTTATGCATCATTTGGTTGATTTCTTGTGTTAAAGCTTGGATTTTGTTAGTACTTTTATGTTTAGAATCATCACAAGTGTTTAGGTTTTCATTTGGTAAGCTTGAATCATCTTGGTTGGGTTGTTTTGGATTGAAAAGTGATGTTTGTGATATTTTCTTGCTAGCGACTTGACCTACGGATTTCTTTCTTGCTAGCGACTTGCTTTACATTTTGTAGCGAGTTGCGATTAGTGGAGTTAGCGACTTAGGCCTAGCGACTATCAAGACAAGTAGTGGATGCTCCACTACGGGTAGCGACTTGTGTTAGCGACTTGGTAAGTAGCGAGTTGCTATTTAGCGACTTGATTCCTTAGTGACTTGTATCTTAGCTTAATTGTCGCCAAAATTTTGCTAGCGACTAGAGGCTTAGCGAGTTGCTATTTGGCGACTTGTCTTTTGTTTAGCGACTTGGGACTTTAGCGACTTGGTGGAATAGCGAATTAGAAGATAGCGACTTGGTGCATAATTTTCTAGCGACTTGGGTGATTTCTTTACGGTTTTCTCTTGATTTAGTAAAATCCCCGTGAAAGAATCGATTTCCCGGTTTAATCATAGAGTTATAAAATCCGTTTAATTTGTCATCATGTCTACCAACGTTTCTACAATCATCTCCATCGCTGTCGAGGATGTTCAAGCAAATGGTTGGATACTCGTCCATCCATGCTTGATGAATCGACTACGATTCTTGGGCTCAACGAATCGAGATAGTCTTGTCTTGGAAAGGAAAATGGTGTCAACATTCTCAAATCCATTGATGAAGGACCGTATCTAGTTGATACAACTAGAGATGCACTTGATACTCATGAAGATGGAACTCGATTTACGGAATGGACGCACTACCAGATGTATGATGAGCTTGATGATAAGGAGAAAAAGAGATTCGATCTCGATATCGTGGCTTAACATTGTTCTTCAAGGTCTTCCTAAAGACATCTACAAGTCGATCAATCACAACAATCAAGCAAAGGCGGTATGGGATAATGTCAAGATGCTTCTCTCGTGTTCGAATTAACTATGGAAGACAGAGAATCACAACTCTATGACAATTTGAACACTTCAAGATGAAACCAGATGAGAGTGTCTATGAGTACTATGTGAGATTTCATAAGTTGGTGAATGATATGAGGAACATCATAATGACTATGCCTAACATTCACCGAACTCAAAATTTGTGAACAAAATGAATCCGAATGGCACAAGTTTGTCACCTCCGTGAAGCTCACTAAAGGATTGAAGAATACAAACTATGAGCAACTCTATGCCTTCCTCCTTCGTAATGAGAGACATGCTATGTTTGAAAAAATGATTCTTAATCGCTTCAAAACCAACCGAGGGAGAGACAAGCTCGTCTAATGACTCAACCGCCTTCTACTCAAACATCGGAATCACAACCAAAGCCTCACAAGTCATACCCATGGGTAATGGTAATCACAAACTCATTCCCGATCCTATGTTCAAACAAGTCGATCTTTGATGCACACGTGGGTAACATCATTAATCAACTAGCTCTTTTGATTAGTCAAAACATGAATTCTCTCCCACAAACCAACAACAACCTCGAACAACATCTAACCCACACAATCAAGCTACTGTTAAAGATGGGAGGATCGGTGCAACCAGATTCGGAAAGACAAGATGATCGGGGAAGAGGTGGAGCTGGTAGAGGTTATGTTGGTAATCGAATCGAGGAAGGAATGGTAATCAAGGTCAAGCTAAGCCGATCAAATGTTATAACCGTGGTGGTGAGGACACATTGCAAGGAACCGCACATCTCCAAAACGTCCACGAATCGCCGATTACCGAGAGATAAGATCTCGCTTGTACAAGCTCGGGATAATGGTGCCGCTTTGGATGAAGAGGAATTGTTGTTTCTTCTTGAGGGCAATGCCAAGACCTATGATGCGGATGTGGATGAGCGACTTTATTCGGAGATAGGTCACAATCATCGAATGCCTTTCAAGTCGTTGATTGTGATGCATACGACTGATGTGGATGATGGACCCATGCGCACACAATTTTATGGCTAGCATTTCTCAATGGTCTCTCCCAAGGTCTCTTCTTCACCACAAGTTGGCCCATCCAAAGACAAACTCATCTCGGAGGTACTAAAACTATCGATGATCTTGATATGCAAAAGATGCATGACAAAGTACTATCAACCGAAACTATTGAATCAAATATTGAAAATATGGGTAATATCAATGTTGTCCCATATGATCAATATGTGAAACAAAGTGAAAGTGAAGTTGTACCAAGTGATGCATCTTCTGCAGATCAACAATGACTATATTTTTATGAATACACCGCATGTGCCTCGATGAGTCTGTAATTTCAACTAAATGCCTATAAAGAACGTGTTGCTATTTATGAACAACGTGCAAAATTTGAGTTGACCACTCGTGAGCGTGAAATGGATGACCAAGTGCGTGCAATCATTAGAAAAAGTAATTTTCGAGAAGAAGTATTAAAACAAGAGTTAAATTCCTTGCAAGAAAAGCTTTCTAAAATTGCTAAGCAAAACAAGAACTTCAAGAAAATGTGAAAATGCTTAAGCAAGAATTTAATGCAAAGGAATCAAAACTCTTGAAAGATTTTTCTAATCGAAAACTTTGAAAACAAACTTGAAAACAAGTTGTACATACAGGGAACACCATTCGATCGCTCATATGATCACTAAGCATAGAGTCTTAGCGATAAGCATAGCATTCCCCTTGTTGAGGAACCAAATCCGAGAGGTCATTAAAAGGGCTAGAAATGCTCATAAGGTTCTTTATGATGGCAATGAAATCCTTAAACCTAGACAGAAACCTAGTTGCGTTGAGTGCACCGAGGAAGATAAGAAATTAGATGAAGTCACTGGGAAAAGATGAACAAGAAATTAGATGATCCTAAATGTAAAGAGAAGAAAATAAAGATCTCATCCCATGATTACAAGAAGGAAAAGCTGGATTTCCTTGAACATGTTTAAGCCTCGAGACATTGTTAACTCCAGAACAAGTTTTCTCGAAAATGGATTTAGATAAGCGTAAAGTCGAAAATATTGTTGAAACAAACCCTCCCTTTGGAAAATGCCTAGAGCGATGTGTATCCTCCTAATACACCAATGCATCTTGTTCTAGAACAATTGCCACTAAAAGCAAGACCTTAATTAGCCAATATGTTATCTTTCAACTATTTGTTGATTTTGAGAAAACTTGCAAGAAAAGGATCACACCCAACGGTATAATCAAGGAGAAAGGGTTTTGAGCAAATGAAAGAATGTTATTTAATCGAGGTCATGCCTTTCTTTAAACTTCTAAAAGATCACTTTGAGAGTCTTAAAAGGGATAGATATTGATATTAAGGAATGGAAAAGGAATTTGATGCAATGATAGTTGAGGTTAGTGACTATGAGCGAGCACTAAAATATAATGAGATTGAGAGGAAGAACTTGCATACACTAAATAAGAACACGATTTACGAATGTATTGCTCAAGATGTGTTCTACATCACTACTAACTGTTCTATTCTCGCTTCTCGATTCCATGAACTACTCGTTGCTTTGAAAGTCTCCCATGATCGTGTCATTGAGCTTGAAAATCTAATTACGAACTAAATGAGAAGATTGAGCTGGATGATCATGACAATTTGGTTAAACATTTTCTAAACTAGAAGTTGAGCATTTTAATTTACAACTAAAATATCAACATCTTAAAGAAAATGTCAAAACTTCAAATATCAAGACATCCTCGGATGCTCGAGTTTGATGCGCTTTTCAAATTAACAAACGTGATGAAAGATTCAAGCTCATTGCAACACGATCAAAAGTTGAAAGCCCAAATCTCTCAATAAAAGGGTCAAACGAACAATGTGACTAGTCCCCAAATGCCTCCTCCTTTAGATTCTCAGAATTCTCAAAACTTTCATCTTCAAAACCTAGTAAATGCATTACAAAAGGAAAACGAAAGTTTTCTAGAAGAAAATGAAAAGGTTAAACATCATTTCAATGAGTTATTTGAATCAATAAAGGTCACTCGTAACAAAAATAATGAACAAAAAGCTTCATTGCAAAAGGAAATTGAGAATCTGAAGAGTCAGGTAAAAGGGAAAATGCCAATGACCAATGGGGAGAATGGTGTATCAAAGGTTCACTCTTGTAGTAAATATGCTTTTTCTATGAAATATGTCCCTCCTCATCTCAGGAACAACAAACTTGTTGTTCAAACATACTTCTCATCCCTTAAGGATTGCCTAGAATGTCTGCGTGAGATTGTTGAAGAGGATAAGTTAGAGAAACCTCATGATAATGCAATTGGACATGCATGCTTATATGCCAAATGATCTCAAGAAATCCTACAATGCTTGATCACAATATGCCCAAAGTCCTTAGGTGAGAGAGTTAATCCTTTGATTCCATGTTCGATGCCTAATGCCAAGTATGATATTCATTCGACGCCCAATGTCTTGAATGTGAACCTTAGTGTGCCTTTAAGTAGTTGATTCGGATATGTCAATGCTATGAAAGAGAACTCAAGTGTGCCTTCTAGGGTACAAATCCAAGACTTCTAGTCTTAAGAAAGTGAACCTTAGTGTGCACGCATGTAGTTCGGATCCCAAAGACATCTAAGCAGTGATGCAAAGAATAGTAAAACTAACTAATGTTCCCATTCCCTCTACGGGAGTAATCGGTGACATTAATGGGAGCAGTCAAAGTCTCAAGATAATACAAGGAATGATAGGACCTCGCAAGCTAAGAATGTGCCTTTGGAAAAGAGTAGAAGAACAATATAGGAACTTTAAGGTTGAATCGAATAAAATGAATCGTGTTGATTCTAGTATTAGCCATAAAGCGCATCGTAATTAATTGATTACGATACTATTTGCAAACCTTGTATTGATGTCTCGCTTGAATTCGCTTTCTAATCATGAATGTGGTGTTAATGTTTTGCCTAATGATGTTAATTTTCCGCTTAATATTGTTAATGCTAAAATTCATGCTAAGAAGGCTAAAAGGCAAAATCGAAAGAAAGTTAGAAAATAGTGAAACCCACAGAAGAACATTTAGTAAGATAGGCTATTATTGGATACTTGTTGGTCATAAGAATAATCGAGACAATGCCCACTAGAAAATGGATGCCTCTTGGTAGAACTATTCCCTTAAGAAGTGAGCACCTGTGAGCAGGCTAATCTGAAACTAGTCTGCATCTATTCACAATGATTCCAAAGCCTTAATTTACGATATGAATGCTTCTTTTTCGATGTGGGTGTTCCAACCATTGTTACTAACCAAATGGAACCCATTCTTGCATGGGGATCCCAATTATCCGATTATCCATTCTTGTGCGTGTTCAACCGCAGATCGTTCAAATCGCTTACGTGGTACACGGACTCAGTCGCTCCAAGCATATGACCGCAACCGGTCATGGCTCATGAACTTCGAGTAAATTCATCGGAGACGAGCTTAGATTCGGGAATGATCATTTCGGTGCTATTATGGGTTATGGAGACTATGTTGTTGGCAAAAGTGTTATCTCGGGGTTTACTATGTAGAAGGTCTTGGTCACAACTTGTTCTCTGTTGGTCGATTCTGCGATTCGATCTAGAAGTAGCCTTGAGAAAACATACCGCTTCGTTAGAGAACTTGATGGTAAGGAACTTTTAAGAGGTTCACGTGGTTCAAATCTATACACCATCTCTATCGAAGATATGATGAAGTCTTCTCCAATTTGCTTGTTTGTCAAAGGCCTCTAAAACAAAGTCATGGTTATGGCATCGTCATCTCAATCACTTGAACTTGGTACCATCAATGATCTCTCCGAAAAGGACTTAGTTGTAGGTTTACCTAGACTCAAGTATGAAAAGGATCATCTTTGTTCAACATGTCAATTGGGAAAAGGCAAGAAGTATGCCCATAAACCCAAACCTACTAACTCACATCACGTAAGTTCTTCATATGATTCATATGGATTTATGTGGACCAATGCGGGTGCGTAATATCTTTGGGAAGAAATATGTGTTAGTTGTGGTTGATGATTACTCTAGATTCACCGGTCAAGTTCTTAAGGACAAAGGATGAAACTCCCGATATCATCATCAAACTCATCAAACATTGCAGTTCGACTTAACAAAGCATCGAGAATAATCGAGCAGACAATGGGCGAGTTTGTCAACAAACAACTCGGTGAATTTTATGAAAGCGTTGGAATCGACCATCAAAGAAGTGTTCACGAACTCCTCAATGAGCGGTGTAGTTGAAAGACGAAATCAAACTCTTGTAGAAGCCGCTAGAACAATCTTTGATTTACTCAAATGTTCAAATGTTTCTCTGGTCAAGCTATTGCACTGCATGCTACACACAAAATCGTTCCTGATTCACACTATTCATGGAAAACTCCATATGAACTTGTCCACAACAGAAAACCTATTCTCTTTCCTTCGTGTGTTTGGTGCATTGTGTTATCCAACTAATGAGGGAAAAGACTTAGGCAAACTTAGAGCTAAAGCGAGACATTGGAGTATTTGTAGGGTATGCTCCAAACAAAAAGGGATACCGAATCTACAACAAAAGAACCCGAAATATCATGGAAACAATTCACGTTACGCTTGATGAGTCGACCGGTCAAATGGCTCTGGACAATTCGATTCAGACCCGCACTTCAAAACAGTCCCATTGGTTCATCCCTTGTTCCAAACTCTTCTCAAGAAACTCCATATGTACCTCCATCCAAGATGATTTAAAGAAATTGTTTGATCCTATGTTTGATGAACTTTATGATCCAAGTACTAATGAGGTGTCGATTCCTACAACAGAGGCTGCTCATATTCACGTGAATGAAGTTAATCCCTCGCCTCAATGTCTTTAAGTCAAGAAGCGCTGTTAGCGATCCTTTAGTCTCATCAACAAATCATCATTCTTCAAATGTACATCATGGAAATGTTTACGGCATCAATGATGAAGTTAATCCCTTTGCTACTCCCGAAGATGCTCTATTTGAAAACATATTTGCTCACGAATCTTCATCGAAACCATCTTCTTCAGGAGACATCAACTCGCTACTTGATCCCTCAACAAGCGCCACATGAACACCTTAGAAAATGGACTCACGATCATCCACTAGACAACATCATTGGAAATCCTCTCGTCCCGTATCAACACGGAAACAACTTGCAACCGATGCCTTATGGTGCTTCTTCAACTCCGTACTATCTAAGATCGAACCAAAAGATGTTAAAACCGCCATGAATGAAGATAGTGGTTCAATGCCATGCAAGATGAAATTCATGAGTTTGATCGACTTGATGTATGGGAGTTAGTACCGCCCGTGAGCGTGCTATGATTATTGCTCTTAAATGGATCTTCAAAGTGAAACTTGATGAGCATGGTGATGTGTTGAAGAACAAGGCTCGATTAGTTGCTAAAGGATACCGTCAAGAGGAGGGTATTGACTTTGAAGAATCTTTTGCTCCAGTTGCTCGAATCGAGGCAATCGTAATCTTTTGGCTAATCCGCTAGTAAGAACATGGTAGTCTATCGGATGGATGTTAAGACGGCATTTCGAATCGGAGATCTTAAAGAAGTCGCTCACGTCGGCCCAACTGAAGGATTTGTGAATCAAGAGCATCCTACTCACATTTATCGTTTGAAGAAGGCTCTTTACGGTTTAAAGCAAGCTCGAGGGCATGGTATGATACATTGTCAAAGTTTCTTCGCTCACCGGATTTAGCAAAAGAGCGATTGATCCAACATTGTTCACCGAGAAGTCGACAAACATTTAATTCATGTTCAAATTTATGTTGATGATATTATTTTGCCTCGACGCACCCAATGGAATGTGATCGTTTTCCAATGAAATGAGTTCAAAATTTCAAATGTCAATGATGGGACAAATGTCATTTTCTTGGGATTACAAATTTCGCAAAGTCCCAGAGGCATTTTCATAAATCAATCCAAATATGCAACCGAGATCTTAAAGAAATTTGGATTTGATTCAAGTGACCGTTGACACTCCCATGATTGATCCAACCAAACTAGATGAGGACCACTCGAGGATCATGATTGACCAAACAAAATATCGTAGTATGATTGGATCACGATGTACCTCACGGCTAGTAGACCGAGACATCTTGTTCGCTGTTTGCATGTGCTGAGATACCGTGCTAAGCCTACTAAAAGCACCTTGAAGCGGTTAAGCGGGTCTTCGGTATCTCCAAGGAACCATCAATATGGGTCTTTGCACCAAGGACACCGGTATGTCACTAACGACCTATGCAGATCTTGATCATGCAGGTGTCAAGATACTCGTCAAGTACATCCGGAGGTGCTCGGTTTTGGGTGATAAGCTTGTGAGTGGTCTTCAAAAAGCAAATGAGTACTTCTATTTCCTCTACAGAGGTTGAATACATAGCCATGTCATCTTGTTGTGCTCAAATCTTATGGATGAGATCTCAATTATCGACTATGGCTTTGAATTCAACAAAATCCCTCCTCTTGTGATAATAAAAGTGCTATTGCTCTCTCATGCAACAACGTTCAACACTCAAGAGCAAAGCATATCGACATTCGACATCATTTCATCGGGGAACAAGTGGAAAAAGGTGTGGTGGAACTCTATTTTGTGAGGTCCGAATATCGCTTAGCGACATCTTCACCAAAGCTCTTCCAAGAGAACGTTTTGAGTTTATTCTTCCACATCTTGGCTTGAAAAGTCTTCAACCAGAAACACTCAAACGTCTTCAGGTGGAAGACGAGGAGTAAAGGTCTATCTTCATCTATCTCTTGTAAATATTTATTCAAAAATCAAATAGAAAATTATAAAACTTTCAAAATCCATAAAAATCGAAAAATTGAAAAATCTTCAAAAATTATTGTCAATTTGTCATGTTTTCTCGGTTCGATAATATCTACGGTCTTTTTTTGTCATTCAAAGAATGACACGGACTTTAGATGTTGTTCAATTCTTAAATATATATATATATATATATATATATATATATATATATATATATATATATATATATATTTCGGGAGAAAGAGAAAAAATGGTTTATTGTCATTTCGAGCAATAACCCGCTTTTCAAAGAAAGAACGAGCCATGCTTTTTCATGTTTTCAAGATTTGAGAATTTGTTTGAACATTCATCAAAAGCCTTCTTATCAACCAAATTCCATGCTCGATTCTATTAACATGTTATCTGCTGAAAACAAATTGTTTTGAAAAATAACTGGACTCTATCTTTGATAATCATCCGGACTTATTTGTCAAAATATCAATCTCTCAATCAACAACCTATGTCATTGATTGAGGGAGAATGATTTCAATTAAATTAAAAAGTTATTTGGCATTAAATTGTTTTCAAAAGATATTCATGCATGTTTTACCAATGGAGTTTAAAGTATTTAAATCGATCCTTATCGCTTAAAACGCTTTCATAATCAAGTCACAATTCCCTTAAAAGCTTTCAAAATCAATTTAAATCAATAAGAGATCACAAATATCAAATGATTTGATAATTGTGATCGGGGAGAATGTGTGACTTAAATTGGATTTAAACGATAATTCGGTAAATGGTTTTATAAGGATGTACATGCTATCCTTCCCACATGTGACAAACGATTTCAAATTTTCCATGCACATGTTGAGGGGAGCATCTATCTTAAACCTATGATTTGAAACGTGATCACTTATCTCATGTGCGAGTTCCTCTAGTATGTGCAAAACTCTTTTCAAATCTCGAGGCACATATTGAGGGGAGCAAAATTATGAAAATCTCATCCTTCCCAAAATGCTTTATCTACTTGTCTTGATTAGGAAGTGATGTTGATATCTTTTAGAAAATGGTAATCAAAGAAGTTAATTCTTTCTCTTACCTCCATGTGCAAAATGATTTCAAATATTTGATGCACATGTTGAGGGGAGTTCTCGTTCTAAAAATATCAAAACAATTCGGTACAAAATGTTTTGATAATATATCACAAGTATCCGGATTGATTTTCAAATGGTTTTTCAATTGGTTTCAATGGCGGATGAACAATACCAAATAGACCGACCAACTTTACTTTATGTACGGTGATATAAGGACGATAAGGTTAGGTATTGGTTCCCATGATCCGCCGTAAGGAGGATCTACCGAGGACAATCCACTAGTTAGTGTAGAAGTCCTTAGGTATGATGATAAAAGGAAAAAGTGAGATATGGGAAAAGTGCGGTGCGAGATGGAGCAAGTAATCGAACAAACCCAAAAGGTTCTTGCTATGAAGTCTCGGTAGCACCGGGGGGTTGAAGAATTAAAAAGAATTGAATAAGAAAAGGGTGAAAACAAATAGCCCTCCATTTAATCAACCTTAGGCGAGAAACCGGTTTAATTCATATGCTACCGATGGTAACATCGGTATTGAAGACAAGACGTCATGGACCCGATGACGCATCGCACTTCAACTTTCCAAACCACTCAAGTTCCTCTTAAAAGGACTTGTTTCATTCTCACGGGAACCGACATTATCTATCGACTTTCTCTTAGAGATTGTTGATATTGAAGAAGGAGACCCTCTCCCAGTCTCCGACACGGGATCCAAAATGCACAAATTGAGTTTAGAGCCACGAGATCATCAATAAATCTCATTAGGACACCTTCAATGAAGACTCTCTGTTTCACACAATGTGGAAAGAGAGATTATATCTTGAGTCCCACGCATTATCCTTGTGGTTTTGCCGAACATCCGAGTGATATGTGAACACATTCACGGTGAAGATGGAAAACCTTCGAGCCAACATCAAACAAGCTCCTGGTAGGTGGCATGTGAGATCTATTATATAGATCAACCATGTGACAACCGGACGAGAAACAATGGGGCGATTCAATCTCTTGAATCAATCTGGTTCGAAGTTATGGATTGACGGATACCTTTGAAAACCGGTCTTTGTGCTTAAAACTCTTTTCTTTAGCAAATCGACCGTGTACGGATATTTCAAATCAAAGGTGTTTTATGATTGATAATTGATGTTCATTAAAACCTTCGTTGTATTGCAAAACAATTTCTATTGAGCAATACACGATTGTTTTCAAATCTCTTTCATCAATCGGTGGACTTAAATTACCGTTCACTCACTCCGTGTTGTCTTCTTTGAGATGTTCCGGTTTGAGAATAGCTAGAGCATTGCGAAACCTCATCAAGGAAATTCTTGAATTATACCGATCACAGGCGACTTGTCTCGATCAACGGGAACCGTGGGCGTGTACCTCAATTCAACGAAGTGATCAAAGACACTTTTGTGCGATTTATCGCTAATCGTTGTCGGTACACCCGACGCTTGTAGTGATCGTAATGAAACGGTCTATCCATAGCCGCATGCTCACTTAACACATTCATCTCAAAAGAAATCATGATTAGTGCATCAATGACTCGATATTTTCACTCCATGCTTCGCCACGCCGCCAATATCATGAATTATCGAAAGCTTCCGCTACTCGATGAGAAGATATCATGATCCAAAATGTGAGCATGTCGGTCCGAATGTCACAACATCACAAAATTCCAACACCACAATGGATGTCTCGTAGATTTTCATAGTCGATGATCTTAAAAGGCGGCTCAAAATTATTATCACGTGGATCAAGAAAAGACCACCACCGGAGTAACCAAACATGCAATGAGAAGAATCAATGACTACGAGCTTGAGCAAAGTACTACATCAAGAATGCAAGAACAATTGTTAATGAAATATCTGTTTGTATTCAATGTAATTTTAGTATATGTTTGAGGTGACCTCCTTGGGGAGATTGTTAGAATTAGAAATTCCGTGTATTAAAGAGTCGGTCACCTCAAGTATATGTAATCGTTAGAAAGCTCGTAGTCGTAGTTATTTTAAGTTAAGTAGTATTTAGTTAAGTAACACCGTGGAGGACGGACGGGTCTTTACCCACTCGTATGCCCGATCCACGCCCGTTGTGTGGCATTTTATGTAAGACTATAAATACTCTCTACCTCCCAGGTAGAGAGTTGGAGCTCATAATAATATCTTTCACTTTCTCTCACTAAGTTCCCTAAACCTCTAACTTTCTCTCTCTAGAATTCCACTTATACGCCTACTTTGTGTTATGGTTTGATGTGTAAGTGAAAACCAATATCTTACAAGAAGGAAGATCAAAAAGTTGGGATGCTGACCATGGATGGAGGTACTATAAATTGGGGAGAACATGTTGATGAGGAGTCTACCAGTCACTCTGCTTTCATGGCCATTTGCTCAAACAGTGAGGTATCTTTATGTTCAAAACTATATGTTAATTCATATAATCTTATTAAAACACAAAATGATGAGCAATTAACTTAGTTGAGAGAACAGGAAGTTCAAATTCTAGCTTATACCAATGCTGTAAAAACCTTAGAAACACAAATTTCAAACCTTCAAAAGCAAAATTCATCTCTAAATGTGTAGGATCGTATATTTTAATGTTGCTTGATGATTCGGGTGGTCTAGGGAGATGATTAAACAAGTATGCCATTGTTAGAGAGATGAAGAGAGTAGAGAGGGTGATTCTAGAGAGATAAACAAAAGAGAAAAGGTTAGATTATCAAAGAAGCACCACCCTTCCCTTAGTGGGAAGGGTATTTATAGTTACAAACTAAGCGCCCTCCTGTCGGGCTGTGGATCAGGCATACAGTGGGTAAAAACCCGTCCTTCCTCCACGGTGTTACACTAAGCTAAGCTAAACTAATAAATAACTAATAAACTGATAAATAACGATATGTCTACGAGCTAACTTATGCTAGATTATATTTGGGGTGACCGACATTTCACTATGGAATTTCCAATTCCTAACAGTCTCCCCCTAAGGGAGGTCACCCCATGTTTTACATTTTGAATCTTAGCATTCTATTTAATCTTCAGTCTTGAGCTCGTAGACTTTAGTTCTTCAACATCTGCATCTTTGTACATTAGCAGTGATTCTTCAAAGTCCGATTACTTTGTACTTTAAGTGGAGGTCTTTGATCTGATCCACATCTTGATGATCTTCAAGTTTACTTTGAGATCATCAGCCACAGTAAATCTTTGGATCACCCTTTGTTGTGTTGCCTTCATGTGATGTTGTGACTTTTGGACCGACATGCTCACACTTTCTGGATCATGACATCTTTTCATCGAGTAGCGGAAGCTTTATCGGTTCATGATATTTGCGACTATCGAGCCGTGTTATGTAGATAAGCACTTGTCATGATTTCTTTAATTAAGTGTGGATGCTGTAAGCATGCGGCTTTGGATTGAGATTCACTGATTGATGAAAAATTGATTTGAAAAACAATCACGTATTGCTTAGAAGAAAGAGTTTTGCAATACAACAAAGGTATTATGAGAAAGATCAATTTTCAATCAGAAATACTTTTTGTATTTGAAAAAGAATACACATTCGATGTGCTAGAGAAAGAATAGATTTGCACATCGAACGGTTTTTCCAAAAGTATTTTTTCAATCAGAGATACTTTTTATGTTTGAAAACATGAATACACATTCGATGTGCTAGAGAAAGAAGATTTTCACATCGAACGGTTTTTCCAAAAGTATTCACAATTCATTTCTGGACCAAGGTTGATTCAAGAATGAATCCCCATCATTTCATCCGCTTGTCACAAGCTTGATCTTTTGGAAAGATCTCACATGTCACCCAAAAGAGCTTGTTTGATGTTGGCTCTAGAGGATTTCCATCTTCATCGTGAGTACTTTTACATATCACTCGGATGTTCTGGCAATACCACAAGGATAATGCGTAGGACTCTTAATATATTCTTACTTTCTACATTGTGTGAAACAGCAAGTCTTCATTAATTTTGTGTCCTAATGAGATATTGTGGATGATCTCTTGGCTCTAGACTCAATTGTGCATATTTTGTTTCCTATGCCGGAGACTTGGGAGAGGGTCTCCTTCTTCAATATCAACAATCTCTAAGAGAAAGTCGATAGATTACGTAGATTTCCCGTGAGAATGAAACAAGCCCTTTTAAGAGGAACTTGAGTAGCTTGGGAAGTTAGGTGCAGTGCGTCCATCGGGTCCATGACGTATTGTCTTCAATACCGTGTTACCTTAGTAACCACCAAGAGCATATGTATTGAACCCGGTTTCGCCTCTAAGGTTGAATTAATGGAGGGCTATTTCTTTTCACCCTTTTGCATTCAATTCTTTTCATTTTTCAACCCCTTTAGTGTTTACCGAGACTTCATAACTAGAATCTTGTTGGGTTTATTCCAAGACTAGCTCGGGTCCCATCCGCACTCTTCCCGTATTCTCAATTTTCTCCTTTTTCATCATACCTACGGACTTCTACACTATCTAGTGGATTGTCCTCGGTAGATCCTCCCAAGATCGGCGGATCATGGGAACAAATACCTAACCTAACCATCCTTATAACACCATGCATAAAGTAAATTGGTCGGTCTTTTGGTATTGTTCTTTCCTTCTTGAAACCAATTGAAAAATCATTTGGAAAATCAATCAAGGTACTTGTGATATAAAATCAAAACATTTTGTACCTTAATTGTTTTGAACATTTAGAAATGCTCCCCCTCAACATGTGCATATGATTTTGAAATTGTTTAGCACATGGAGGCAAGAGTTCTTTGAAATAATTTCTTGATCACAATTTCCATAGAAAAAGCCATTTTATTTTCTTGGTAAATTCTCCCCCTCAATATGTGCGTTGGATATTTTAAAATCATTTTGCACATAGAGGTAAGAGGTTTTTGAAGTACTTTTCACGATTGCCAATAGAAACCATTCGCTTCCCCTCAATATGTGCATCGATATACGAAAGAGTTTAGCACATATTAGAGAGAACTTGCACATTGAATCAAAACGATCATCTTTTATCAAATTTCATATTAAATCACAAATTCTCCCGATCAAAATATCAAACCCTTTGATTTTGGATCTCAAAATTTAATAAGGTTTGGAAAACATGGGAGAATATGTGGCCTTGTTTAAAAGCTCTTCTGGTTTTAGGTTAAATGCTCCTTCACAATCATGTGCATTATGTATTTCAAAATCGTTTGGCACATGAAGGAATGATTGCTTTTGAAACAATCACCCTTTAAAACCGATTTGAGATTTAAATCACGATCTCTCCCCCGATCAAAAATTTCAAACCAATTGAGATTTTGGATCCCGATTGATTTAAATCATTTAGAAAATTTTGGGAAAGACGGCAAAATTTAATTTTGAAAATGACTGATAAGGATCAATTTTAGACATTAAAGATTGTTAGTGTCAGTTATGATAGTTTTCAGAGATCTTTAAGTAAAACAAAACAATTTCACAATCAAACAAGAACAGAAAATTTTTATTTAAAAAGATCTTTGAGTTTTAAAGAAAATCATACCATGACATAACATTAAATCTTTAGATCACCACTTTATTACGTACAAACCGGAACTTTTATGAAGAAATATCGTTTGAAAATATTTTATTTTAAATCACTCTCCCCCTCAATCGATGACTGTAGTCGATGATTGAGTGACTTAAGATTTGATAAAATGAAGTCTGGTGATTTCCAATATTTAAGTCCAATTTATTTTCAAAACAATATTTTCCAATTTCAAAACAATATTTTCAGAATTGTTTAAAAATGGTATCATTCACTACTTTTCCTGCACAAGATACGTTAGGTGGTAGAGAATAATAAGTTGCTTTTGTTGTTGCTGAGAGGATGAAAGAAAACCATCTGCTGATGCAGTGAGACCTCTTAAGTTGCATCTAACGTGCCAACTTTCCATAGAGAGATCTAATAAAGCTCCGTTTCTTCATTTGTCGATCCAAGAAATAGTTACCCTTTCCTTTCGGCATCCAATCATCTGCATTTGTGGGATCCGGATCAGGAACATTCTTATATCCATGATATCTGCATACGTTAGTGAACATACATACAGATATATGGTGGTCGACAACACCCAAACAGCAATCGACTAATAAAAGTCAATTCAACATATCAACCAGATCATGTAAAGCATGGGAATAATGTGTTTATCAAACTCTAATCATCTAATCCAAACAATCATATCCTAGGCACCTAGTCCTTCAACATAGGTTAACATGTTTTACATTTAAGTATATAGGATAATTAGATAAGCCCGTTAGATGATATAAATTTGAAAACATTCTCCCCCTCAATCAATGACTCATTCTCCGAAAAGTTTTAAAAGCGCTGAAGTCATTGATTGAGTTTTGCAAATTAATGAAAACACTGATTCTGATTGATTTTTTAAGCAACTCATTTTCCACCATTTAGAAACAACAAATATTTTTCTGAAGAACCTTAGAAGGAAAAACATTTGTGTAGGAACAACAGTCTTTTTGACGACATGCTTTCCTTGTTTATGTTTTAGGATAAGTGCACGAAATACTTGAAAATTGGTTTAGCGCAACACTTTCCTTGTTTTGAAGAGCGGGTTGCTATCTGAAATAATAGCAAGCCATAGTTTAGGTATGGGTTACAGTCTGAAATAACTGTAAGCCCTATTTTGAGAAATGTTTTGAAAAAAAAATATTTACACCTTCTGCTCGAACATGATCTATGGTCCCGTGCCATTATTGAATGACATTTCTAAGACCGTAGATGTTATCGATACCAGAAGACATGTCTTAAGAAAACATATTTTTTGTCTTTTTCAAATTTTTTTGATTTTTATGGGTTTTGATGATTTTATATTTTTCTATTTTGTTTTTGTTGGTTTTATATTTTTGTATTTTTTTTTTATTTTTTTTTTTTTTGTAAATATTTACAGAGATAGTTTAGATGATATAGTTTGAGAATATGATGATACGAGTACCGAGATAAGGATATCGAACAGCCCCGTTCTAGAAGATAGAAATCGTCATCTCTTAAACTTTCACCACCAAAGCTTCCGAGGCTCTTGAAAAGAAGGAATTGAGCCTTTAAGAATGCGAGACTTTGGCAGCTTCCCCCCAAACCAAAAATCCTTATGTTGAGCAGATTCGAAGCTCTATTTCAAGCTTTCCTTAGCCAGGTGCACAAAGAAGCACACCATTATCATCGATCTTGCTGCTCCTTTTAAGAATGATCATTGTGATTCTTCGTGCGGGGTTATATCATCCACTAGAATAGCAACGTATTATCCCACACATAAAACAGTCTTCTCATATTTCTTTTCTACTGACGTCTAAAGCGATCCATACCAAAAGGTGTCAAGAGAAAACTTCCCCAAGTAGATGAATTGATGCGATCGGTCTCTCGAATAGAGCTCACGAACCCGAATACACATATACCAAGACGGAGAAACTTATACCATCAAGTAGCAGATTAAGTCCGATAGCCAAAGAATAACCCGATGTATACTTTTCTCTCCTCAAGAAAGTGTATGAAGCTCAAGAACCAAGTACCGAATGCCCAAAGAGAGAATAACCGATAACATTGAAGTAGCATGCCAATCACTGATTATCTTTATGGATGTCAACTCGGAATAAGTGATTATATCTACGAATCACCGATTAAGCTCTCAAGTGAAACATTTGTCGTCCCAATGTACACAATCTCTCTCCACGATGATTGTGATAACATCGAAATCATCACACACTTGTGTACCTCTTTTCTCTTTAGAAACTGTCTCTTTCATCTCTTCCCCCACATAGTTGGAATAAGAACACTAAAAGCCATGAGTCAAACCTTGAGTTTCTCTGCTGTAATGACATTCGTCTTCCCGGGATATCTTCAAATTATAAGTATTAAGTTCATCAAGTTTACTCGCGTTTAGATACGTGTCTCCTTCCCCCTTGCTGGTTTTGATACTTCAGAATCAGCAACATAATATTAGAAGCCCAGATACTTGAAATCTTTTGAGAAGATCGCTTGAAGTCTTTGTGAGAATCAACTTGCTGGCGTACAGTGTGAGCAAATCTAATTAGGGTTTAAATCATTCAATTCACTCTCCCCCAATTAGTGCTCTCCCCTAAACTGACAATCTTTCAAATAAATGCCCGAAATAAGAAGAAGTCTTTAGATCGTTAAATGCAATTCGTCTTTTAGTCTTCTAACATGCAGCAGAAAATGTAGAACCGACTATAGACTCGACCTTCTCCATAATTGTCCATTTGGGATTAGAAAGTTAACATCTTCATCTCACCAAATGCGTTCCAATTAACTTGTATGTAGCAAATCTCCTTGACTAAGATCCCTCCCAATCAAACAAGAACAGAAAGATGTTCATCAAAGAAATTAGCCCAGCAACTAGAAGCACTTTGTCATTAATCAAAATCAGCCCATGTGAAGATGTCAACCAATGGCTCATAGAAGAAACTCCATGTGAAGATGACCCGATAAGAAGAAGCTCGGTTCTTACATGAGTTAGGAGCCGTATGACCATTTATACACCGAAGTCAATCAACATGCTGTAAATTCACACTTCTTATCCCCCTCAAGAATTGCATACGGAGTTGCCATTTTTGATTAAACAAGTGATAATCTTCAATAAATGTAGTCTATTCACACTTCTCCCCCTCAAAGGTAGCATATGATGTCGCCATCATCATTATAATTGAGCAAGTGGAATAAGAAAACAATCAACGGTAGTCCGGTTCACTTGATAATTGAAAGTGCATGGAAAAAGCATGAAGCATGTTGATGAGAATGGTCATAAATAAGAAGATTTCTCTTCTTCAGAAGATAATGCGCACTGAAACGTACACATTTCTTTTCTTTAGAGAACGAGGTTTGAACTGAAGTATTCAAATGTCATAAGAAGATTTCTCTTCCTTCGAAGATAAAGTGCACTGAGACGTACACTTTTATTTTCCTTAGAGTACGAGGCTTGAACTGTTGTGTTCAAACGTCATAAGAAGATTTCTCTTCTTTCGAAGATAATGCGCACTGAAGCGTACACATTTCTTTTCTTTAGAGTACGAGGCTTGAACTGTTGTGTTCAAACGTCATAGTCTCTCTCTATACAACTACTCTTGGCAAACTTGTAATCAACCCCATTATCATTCAGTAGGCTCTTTGTCGTGACAACTGATGGAGAAACCCAATATGATGAATTTGACCCTGAAGTAAACTAACCCGAACTCGTGACTTAAACTTGCACATATGCAACAAAGAGCGGTGCCGAGAATTCATGCCCATTAGAATCTCTAAGTACTCTATACTCTTCAACCAACCAACCATCAAGTATTAGACGTACATCACCTCTTGAAAATCCACAATTTAATGTAACACTGAGCACTACAACGTAACTCCTTAAAGTGATAGCTATTTTGTGGTGGTAAGAGCCCAATTCCCCCAAGTGGTAAAAGAAAAGGAAAAGTCACCCAACAATAACTAGATATCCAAGTCTTCGTTTTTGATAATAAGCTCGAACAAGGATCATGAAGAATCTTCATCCAACCATCCCCGATGCCTTCAGATACTAAGTACACTTGCCCGTGATATTTCACTTCAACCTCAAATAAATACTAGTGAATTAACGCCGTTGTCACGTCTTCTGGTTAAAAGGCTCAAATCTAGCCTCCTTTGACGTTTTAAGTGAACTATGATAATGGTTTCATCCCGACCATGGTTAAAAGCACATAACCCCGTAAATCCATGTAATAACCAAACTGCCATGAAGACAATCCAAACAAACACCCAATTCATGAAGTACACCCTTTTATCCTTTCTTCGAAGCAGAAACCGTAGCACCGACATCGGATAAGATCCCAAAATACACTTTCTTTTCTCCGTGATGGTTCCATCATTAAGGATTTTACAATTATATGGTTTAAACAGAAATAGTTTCTTTCAAGCGATTTTACAAAACCAAGAATAAACCGTAAGATAGATAAGGAAATGCACTTTACTATTACCGGGATGTTTCTATTGTCACGGATTTTACAAGTCTATGATTCATACAGAGAAATAGATTCTTTCATGGGATTTTACAAAATCAAGACAAAACCGTAAACAATGTCGCCTGAGCGTGTTATGACAACTTTGGTTTTGGTGAATAACATTTTGGGTAACATGCAATGTTCATCAACGGTTCATTCTCCATCATCATCAACAATTCTTCAATAATTCTTCACCCATATGTAGAAAACTTCACAAACCATACTAAGTTAAGTAATATACACTACTTCCCCCTAAGGGTTGACCGTAACATCAAAGTACACGTTTCTCCCCCATGATGGTTTCGAACTTTCGGAAGCATCATAACGTGTACGTCTATTTGCACGAGAAGTTCTTGTTATAAGCAAACATCTTGAAAAATCATGACTGACGCTGACGATTCTTTGAAAGATTTTTCTTAGACTATGAAGTATCATTGAAATTCTGTGGCATCGAATATTCCATGAGAATTGCTGATCACATCTCAACCATTAAATACTTTGGTAAACACATCATCCATGAATCTGCCGGCAATTGTATTGACCACATGGTGAAGTAAACCCGATATACCAAACTTGAACATGAAATAGAATTCCCCAGATTTTCTACTTAAGCTTGTACTAATCCTTGTGAAAAAGAAGCGGTGTACCCAATGTACAAAACCTCTTGACGTATCCTCTACTGCGTGAGACACCAAAGTGATAGTTACGTTGTGGGTTAAACGAGAAAGAATCACAAATGTAACTAAATAGCCAAGTCTTTATCACACTTTATAAATGCCCAAACAAGTCATCTTCGCGGAAGGATAGAAAGAAAGAAGACGAAATAAATAATTTAACCCGGAAAACCTTACTTCAAATCCCAATGAGAAATACCGTCCAAACAACCCCGTATTCAACCTTGTTCAAATATCAATTCAAGCCGTAACATAATGTCCTTCATGAGAATGTATAAACCAAAGTACCAATCCACATAACCCAACAACTCTTATCATCAAATCTCACAAAACAACAAATCTCATTATCAAATCTCATTTACAAATCTCATCATCAAAAACTCATGATCAAATCTTATAACCCAAAAAATCATCTGATCTAGAAACAATTAAGCCCGGTTCAATTTAGCACAGAACGACCCAGTCCACTAACAACTTTAAGCCCAATCATCTACAGGGTCTCATTTCAGCCCATGTAACAAATTAACTCCAGAGTCTAATGAAAGCAAAGTGCAGTCCAACCTTATCACACATACCCGATCCACACAAATTTGTTTTATCCTCATATGATGATATGTTTTACTTCAAACATTAATCACATGATAATACCATTGAATACCAAGATCGTACCATATAATTTTAAGACGTGAAAAAGATCATAGTAGCACCTTAACAAATTTGGCCTAATCCTTCAATGACTCGATCCAAGTGATCAAGACCCATGAGAATTAAATCACTTATAACTGCACACGGCCCATAGAGGAGAGACTAGAGATCCTAGCCTATGTAATGAGGAGCCCATAGTGAAAATACATGATTTAGATCAGGATTACAAATCTTAACTTACCCTAAAATCTAGGGTATAAAACACTCACAAACTCACTTAACCCTAAAAAAACCAGTAACACAACTCTCTCAAAAATTATTCGCCTCCCTCTTAACCATTCTCACACCAACCGAACCCTAATAATTCTCAAAATAAATCCGCCTCTTTTTTCTTGAATCTGTATTACGTTCCAGCGGTGTCAATTAACCCTAATCATATGCAACAAATCAGTCCTCCATTGTCCATGTATATTACTCAAAAATGATCGAATAGGTGCTTGATTTCATACACAAGACAACTCATATGAGTTCATCCTCACCACAGAGATGGCTTGAGGGTTCAATAGAGACGGCTTCGAGATTTTATAACGAGAACAAAGGTAGGATTTCTTTTCAGTGCTAGATATATTTTTGAGTAAAGAATCGAACCCAAGACTTGATTTAACATAGTTGTTATAATCACTTCTTTTTGTTCGAATATTATCAAAACTTTTAGATCTATGAGCTTAATAACGAATTATTTTGGACATCGAATGAAACATGAAAGATTTTTAACAAATTTGTTTCAAGTCGTTCCAAATTGTTTCAAAAAAAATCAGAATCTATGCTTCTAAACATATCAATGAGGAGTCGTTCAACACCAATCATTTGAAAGGTGAGACTTGAGCATATTCTGAGATTCAATCATTTGAAAGGTGAGACTTGAGCATATTTGAAAGGTGATGACGTTAGATCTGTGATGATTTCAGTTTTTGTGTTTTAGATCTTTTAACGGTCTCAATGTATTATTAAAACCACGAAAAACGAATCTGAGATACCAAATGATGTCCATGTTTTATGTTCCTAGTAGAGGTTAGGTTTAGAGTTGGTGATGAAATTGAATTAGTTGAGGAGAGTTGTGTAATGAAAGCTTTGATTTTGGTTGAGATTGATGGCAGTGATAGAAT
Source organism: Chrysanthemum lavandulifolium (assembly GCA_022545495.1). Classification (NCBI taxonomy): domain Eukaryota; kingdom Viridiplantae; phylum Streptophyta; class Magnoliopsida; order Asterales; family Asteraceae; genus Chrysanthemum; species Chrysanthemum lavandulifolium. The sequence goes on along the minus strand of CM040246.1, from coordinate 48,172,263 downwards.
CTAATTAGATGATGTTCTTCTTAACTTTCTTTATTGTTGTCACTTCGATATCAGTCAACATGGATCGATGAAGTTGAGATAAACTGAGGTCGTGAGTCATAGGTACTTGGTGTTTTTTATGATGTTGTTCATGTATCAACTCGCTTTCAATCATTTTAGACAAATCGCTTTAGGTCAACAAAACGCAGTAGGTCAACAAAACGTGTTTAAGGTCAACAAAACGCTTTCAAAAAAGCCATTTTAGACAAATCGCATCAGGATTTTATCACACAAACCGCATAAGTCAATTGACAAATCGCATCTTATTAGAACCATTGAACCTGGACAGATTTATATCAAACTACATAGTGAATTTGGTCTCAAACCGCACTCAAGATGAGTCAAAACGCATCTTAGTTTAACACAAACTGCATGCAAGAAGTGTGACAAACCGCATTCAAGAAAGTTCTGACCAAACCCAGAAAAGCTACATTAAGACCCATCCATTTTGACCCATTATGACCTTCATGACCACAAATAATCAAGAAAATGATACCAAAAATGTCAAGAAGGATATTGGACAAAAAGATTGACACAAAGACAGAATCTTCACAGTTTGTAGGACGTGTAACAATTTTGACCAAAGGATACAAAACAGTAGTTAAAAAAAACTGTTACCATTTAAGATAAAGAAACAAAATTTCAAACTTTCATTAAAACATGGTAAAACACAGTTTTGAAACAAGATTCAAGCCACACAAATCGATCAAATAACATAACCCGTATCGAACCGCATCAACAAATCGCATACAAAAATCGTATAAAACCCCACGAATCACCAAGTACAACAAAACCTAGGCTCTTATGCCAATTGCAGGATCGTATATTTTAATGTTGTTTGATGATTCGGGTGGTCTAGAGAGATGATTAAACAAGTATGCCATTGTTAGAGATGAAGAGAGTAGAGAGGGTGATTCTAGAGATAAACAAAAGAAAATGTTAGATTATCAAAGAGCACCACCCTTCCTTAGTGGGAAGGGTATTTATAGTTATAAAATAAGCGCCTCCCTATCGGGCGTGGATCGTGCATCACAGTGGGTAAAGACCCGTCCTTCCTCCACGGTGTTACACTAAGCTAAGCTAAACTAATAACTAACTAATAAACTGATAAATAACGATATGTCTACGAGCTAACTTATGCTAGATTATATTTGGGGTGACCGACACTTCACTATAGAATTTACAATTCCTACCAAAATGAAAAATTAATGTTTCAAGCTAATGATAATTTTTCTAAGGATGAAAAGCTAAGGAAATATATAAGAATAGGTATGAAAGCTCAACAGGAAAAAGATGAGTTAAAGAAAATAGTTAAGTCTTGGGGAGAGTCTTCTAAAAATCTACACAGGTTAATTAATTATGGCATGAGCTCCAACTGTAAATTGGGTCTAGGTCATGAGATTAAATCATATAGTGAGGTTTTAAGTTATGAAGAAGGGATGAAACCTGGTATTTTTGGTAGTTCAGAAAAAGACTATGTTGGTAAAGCACTTTATAATAGATTTGTTAAAACTGATAATTATAAAGGAGTTCCACCACCACTTAATGAAGACTACACACCTAAACCTGAACATAAGTTTGATGAGTCTTTATTTGATTACAACAAAATGAAAAACCCTGAAACAATTGCTTCTCAATACTATTCCATTGAATTTCCTGCCTGTTAATTCCATGACAGTAAAGGATTCTGTGAGAAGAGTCCTGAAACCAGTGTCTCAGAAGACAAAACTAGTGAGTATTCCACCTGTCAATCTAATGACAGTGAGGGATCCACTAAAAATGTCTCTAAATGTTCTCTAGAGCTTAAATCTGAATAAAGATTTCTAAACCATTTTTAAACAGCAAGACTAATGTACCAAAACAAGCTGAGTCTGTCAAAACTTGTGTGTCTAAAGCAGAAATAGTTAAACCTATTTGTGTCCAAACTCCTAGGCAATAGGTCAAACCTAAGACACCTAAAGTAGACAGAAATAACTGGAATGGGTTAATGCAAAGAGAATTTGGGGATGGATACTCTTTCACAAAGAAGAGTTGTTTTGTGTGTGGTAGCTTAAGTCATTTGATAAGAGACTGTGACTATCATGAGAAAAGAATGGCTAAGGAGGCTGAGTTAAGAAAGAAAATGGTTGTAAACACTGGTAATGGGCTAGTTAGACCAGTGTGGAATAATACAAATAGAATTAACCATGCAAATCAGTTTATCACAAGACTAGTACTTGTTAATACTGGTAGTACTTCTGTTAATTCTGTTAGGCCAAATGTAGGTACTAGTGTACAAATTAATACTGGTAGGAAAAACATTAATTCTGGTAACATGTCTAGGGTTAATACTGGTCGTGTTAAATCTGGTCAAACCAAAGTTAATTCTAGGTATATGAATGTTAAATCAAAACCTGCCAGTCCTTCATCCAGTCTCAAGTTTAGAAAACCTCAGGTGAACCAATTCAACCAAAGACTTCATTATGGTTCACATTCACCTGTAAGAAGATCCATAGTTAATAATGCAGCTAAAATGTTTCAATCTTATGCTGCAATAGGTAATTGGGGGACTGCTGTTAAGCCCTCAGCAGGTTATACTTGGATACAGACCAAACCACACTCCAAGAATAATAGTGGAAAATCTTCAGCTTACACTTTGAATTCTCAAGGTCCACAAGGCAGACCCAAGCCTCTACAAGCCTGGGTCCCCAAGAGAAATTAATTTCTCTTTTTGACATGCAGGAACATCTACACTAGAAGCTAGGAAGCAGAGGAATTGTTGATAGTGGATGCTCTGGGCATATTACTGGTAACAAGGATCACTTGGAGGAGTCTGAGGAAGTCCAAGAAGGTTCTGTTACTTTTGGCGGCAGCATAAGCTACCCTATGGATAGCTAGATTTTTTTTAACATCTTTGTGTTGGTGTGTTTTGGTGGTTTTTAGAACATCTTTGAAGTGATTTCTTTGTTAGCTACAATAATTTTGGTGTGCTTGAACAGTTTCTTTTGGTGGTTCTAAGAATTAATTCTGGTAGTTTATTTGAGTTAATTCTTATTTCAAGATCTACCTATTGTATCTCTCTTGGTTTTAGACTAATTTTTCCAAGGAAAAGCAATATCTCACAAAGATATGGGAGGTATGGAAGTTGTGCTGATGGATGTGCTACCATTCAGAGTTAATTCTGGTGATGTCATTCTTAAGTCTGTTTGACTGTTTTAAATCTGGTAGTGCAAAAATATTACCGTTAGTGCTGGTCGAGGGAAAATCCATTTTTACTGTATTAATAGTACCGTTAACTACTCTTAAAAGGTAAGAAGTATATATATGGATACTTTTTTAATAAAATTCATCTTTATCCATTATCTACTTTCTCTCAAATCTTTAAAATTTTAAATCTTTTTCTCTCAATAAAATCTTTTCACCAGCATTAACCCTAATACGCGCCGCACTACCAGAACTTACAATTCACCACGAATATGGCTCAATTAAAGTTCAATGATAAGCACAATCAAGTGGGATTCCTCAAGAAGCCAAATGAAAGCACCAGCTTCGAACAAATAGTGGACTTCCTAAAGGGTACACATATTAGGTATGCCCTCACTCAAAATCCCACTATCTATATCTCCCTAGTCAAACAGTTCTGGCAGACTGCTACTGCTAGAACTCTTGGTGATGGGACATTAGAATTAAGTGCAACTATTGATACCTTAGAGTATTCAATCACTGAGGAATCAGTCAGAAATTATCTTCAATTGGCTGATGCCTCAAGGATCACAATGTTGCCAAATGATGAACTTTTTCAAGGACTTCAGAATATTGGATATCTAACTAATGGATCATTTACTTTTTGGAAAAGCACTTTTACACCATAATGGAGGTTTTTATTGCATCATCTCCTTCATTGTATGAGTCCTAAAAGTGGTGGATGGGATCAATTTGGAAGCACTATTGCTTCTGCATTGGTCTGTCTATCCACTGGCAGACTCTTTAACTTTTCTAAAATGATTCTTGATGCTATGGTTACAAATGCTAATAAAGAGAAAAAGTTTTTGATGTACCCTAGATTTCTGCAAATGATTTTAAATGTAGAAATTGCAAACAAGCAATAATATATTGTTGTCCCTTTCACCAAAAATATTTTTGCAAATATGAAAAGGGGATTTGAAGGGATTCACAGACCATTTCTGGTTGCTATGTTGCCTGCTATTGCTAACCCTGTAGGTACATCTACTGCATCTGCTACTATTGCTATTTCTATGTTGTTGTTGCTGCATCTGAGGTACAAGATCAATCACCAGAGTCTGCTCAAAGGACACCCACTCCATCACGACAGAGAACACCACCACCACCACCACAGAGAACACCAAATCCACCTTCACCTTCTCCACCAGTGTATGAGAAAGACTCACCAGAAATTTCTCATACATAACCTCCAACACCCACTACTACAGCAGATCCAGTTTCCCTATCTCAAGAGGAGCTCATCAATCTAGTTCGCAAACTGCTAACCATAATAGAGAAATTGGACAGAGATCTATAGAAGTCAAAGAAGAGTCAAGATGAAGCTGTGATAAGACTAGTTAAGAGGGTTAAAAGATTGGAAGGGAAATTCAAGGCTAAGGGAATAGACATCACTGACTCAGAAGGGGAAGAAAATTCTCCCAAACACGGGAGGAATATGGAGGAGAAGGGTGGATCAGACTTTAGAACACCCACAAAGAAATCTTCTAAGGAGACAATTAGTCCTCAGGGATTAGAAGCAGCTAAAATCTTGGTCAAAAATTTAAGCCAGAAGAAGAAGAAATCATAAAAGTAGGCTACAAGTTATGATGTTAAGTCTGCTAATGATGATGCAGTTAAGTCTGGTTTTGAATCTGAAGTTAAGTCTAGTGGTGATATTGAGGTTAAGTCTGCTAGTGTTCCAATTAAGTCTGGTGAGGAGTTCACTCAAAGGAAAGGTAAGGGGATAATGGAAGAGTCTTCTGAGCCTAAGAGAACCAAAAGACAAATTAGAGAAGATGAAGCAAGCATGGCAGATTTTGCCATAATCAAAGCAGAAGAGGAAGTTGCAGCTACCAAGCTTGAGAGGCAAAAGATGGATGATGAGCTCCTAGCTAGAAACTTGCAGCAACCACCAAAACTAACTGAAGAGCAAAGAAAAAGACATGCTGAAGTTTTGGAGTCTGCCAAGTATTATATTGATGAAGACTGGGATACCATCAGAACCAAACTTGAGGTGAACATAGACATTCTACCAGATACTGGAGCTGAGGATTTTGCTAGAAAGATGGTAGAAATGATAAATGAGAAGAAAAGGCTGTTGAGAGAACAAAGGCAAAGGGAAAGGATGCACATACCTTTGACCAAAGGAGAGCAGAGAGAATACATGATCAACTACATCAAGAGTCAAGGTCATCCCACTTGGAAGATAACCCAATTAAGGAAGTTGACGTTAGATGAGCTTAAAACAGAGTTTGAAAAGGTAATAGATCAGGTCAAAAGGTTTATTCCCATGGACTCTGAACTGGAGGCTTCTAAGGTCAAAAGAAAGGGGTTTAATCTTCAATCTGAGGAGGCTAAAAAGTAGAAAATTGAAGAAGTAGCTGAAGCAGAAAAAGTTGATGATAGGCCTAACATTGTAAAGCAGGAAGAGAAAGCTGAAGCTCCAAAGCCCATCATCAAGTGGACCAGAAAGAAATCCAAAGCTAAGAAGACTACCAAGAAGGATAAAACTGAGGTCAAGGAGGAAGTGGCTGAATATATGAAAGATAAGGTTGATGAACCTTCCTCAGAAGAATTCACAATGGGGTCAATTCCAGAAGGTCCAGTACATCCAGCAAAGATAGCCAAGATCCAGATCATCAAAACTGGAAAGAAAGGTGCTTATCAGGTAGTTAGGGAAGATTATACTGACATTGTATATGTCAATTTTCCTGGTCTGTTAAGTGATTTATCCAGGGATGATCTGAAGACTTTGTACACATTAATGGTGGAAAAGCATGGTAATCAAACACCTGAGGAGGAGTTTGAAAGAGTCCTCTAGGGAAATCTAAAAACAATGTTTGAGCCACCTGATGTAGCCAATGAGATGTGGAAGCAGGCAAGTCAAGAGCAAGTATTCAGATGGATATACTTTCACACCTGTCATGTTCATTGCTTGGAATTAGATAATTTAATTGTTTATATGCTAATAGAAGTGGACTATCCACTTTCAAGTAAGACTTGCAGGGACATGCTTGATAAGAAGTTGTTAGGTGAGGTAAAAGATAATGCATGTTATCAGCTTTTGAAACTGATTGAATCAAAACCTCACCAGTAATAAATTTTTAAATGTTTGGAAGAATTTTCTTAAGCTGTTGAGTATTATGTTAATAAGTTGATAAATGTATAAATGGATTTTGAGGGGTTTTCACTTGGTGGGAGTGCTTTGCACTATCACAACAAATGGTTATCAGTTCACCATGTCTAACCCACACAAGAACTGACTAATCCATGAGCAAACGGCTCTGGTAAAGATAAATCAAATCCATTTATGGCTGACAATTTGCCAAAAATTGTATGGTGCTCAACTCACCATATCTGAGTAGATGAAGAGTTGGATAGCCCACAAGTTCATGGCTTGTGGTAAAGGCAGTGGGAAACCATGACTAATCCAAAAGGGTACAACTTTTGGTAAAGACTAATCAAATCAGTTGATAGCTGCTGGTTTGCTAAAAATCAGATGGTTATCAATGTACCATGGTCTTATACACCAAAACATTTGCTACTGCAATAGTAATGGGTAATTGGTAAAGAGACATCAAACCAATTAAATTTTCTATGATTCACCTCTCACAGGAGTTAACACACCTGGATGTGATGAGAATAGTATGAAAATTTTATGATTTGATGTACATATAATCACAGTTGCAGTAAAGACAATGGAGTGCTGATAGTTTGCTGATATGATACTGCACATAACACATAATGAAGACAATTTCAAGATGTAGCTCAAAGATAATTCCAAGATCCTCAAGAAATACAAAAGAACTTCAAGTTCACAAGTGAAGATCAAGTTAGGGGAGGATTGTAGGAAATTATATTTTGTAAAACATATTTAAGTTTGTTTAAGTCTGTTTAGGATTAATTCTGGTAGTGTTAGTGGTTACGTCTGGTAAGCCAGAATTAAGTTTGTTAGCGGTTAAGTCTGCTAGTACTAATGAAGTTAAGTCTGGCATAACTAATAGTTGAAAGTTAAGACTGTTTGTGATAAAAACAGAATAGTTTGTTGGACTTATATTAGGAATAGATATGTACGCGTAGAGATATCTTAGGAAGAGATATCTTTACCCTTCTACAAGTCTTGTAGTCAATTAGGGTTTCCTTAGTGTATAAAAGGAACCCTAAGGTATTAGGTTAAAGGTACGAGTTGTAAGCCTTAACCTTTGAGCAAAGTAATTAATAGAAAATACAAGGTTAGTTTATTCTTGTGTTCTTCATACTTTGTGTGTTAAGATTTCGCATTAACACATTAAGATCTTGTTAAGAGTTCTTCACATAGTAAATTTGGATTTATTCAAGTTTACTATAAGTCATTCAAGGCTACTTAGATCCATAAAATTTTGGACCTACATTATCCAAACCTCCTTCTCCGTCTCTTGATGTAGAAAAAAACCCCTTTTATTCGAGGGTAATGCAGAATTAGCTCTATCTTATTCAATGGGAGACTTTTGAGTTCATCCTTTAGCTGACTTATCAGAGATCGAGAGAATCGCCATAAAGTGCAGTACTTCCTCTCTGGTGTATAGATCCTCACCATTTCTTTTCAACTATGCTTAAGGAGCCTGGCCTGTCTTACTGAAGAGGTAAGAAAAAGTATGAAAACATAAGAAAATGGATAAAAATGTATGAAAACGTATAAAGAAGTATGAAAACATAGAAAAACGTACAAAAACTTATAAACTAGTTTAAAATGTATAATAACGGATGAAAACGTCCAAAAACGTATGAAAATGTACAAAAACGTATGTAAATGTTCAAAAACGTATAAAAATGTTCAAAAACGTATGTAAACGTATGAAAATGTATAAAAAAGTATGAAAACATACGAAAATGTATAAAACGCTTAAAGCGTATAAAAATAGATGAAAACGTATAATCACGGATGAAAACGTATGCAAACGTCCAATAACGTATGGAAACGTCAAAAAACATATGAAAACGTACAAAAACGTATAAAACGGATGAAAATGTATAATAACGTCTAAAAATGTACAAAACCTTAAAATAACGTACAAAAGCATAAAAAACGTACCAAAGCATAAAATAACGTATAAAATAAAAATGCTATAACGTGAAACCTTGTGTAAAGGTAATTTTTTTCTCAAAGTTAAGCAATATTCATACTTTAGTATCTTAAATTGACAAAAATTAAGTTGAGTACCTTAATTAGAAAATGAAAGTAAGTTGTAAACCTTTTTATGCATTTTGCCAAAAGAAATAAAGAAACCTACCTCGGATTCAAGATATTAGATCCCAATTTGGTAAAGTAAAATCTTGAATTAATCTATACTATCTATTAATGTTGGGAAAATAAAAAAGGAAATGTTGAAATAATTAATCATGGGCAATTTTAAAAGAAAGTGAAATGCTGAAAAAACTAAAAAAGAAATGTTGAAACAATTAATTATGAGCAATTTTCAAATCCGAAGAGTTGACCCGGTTTAATCGTTTAACAAAAGAAAAAAAAATGGAGAGGAAAATGAGGGAGAAGAGAGAAAGGCTTTCTATACTTTTTTTAATTGGAGTTGACCTTTTATTTGAATATTTTATATGGCTGCCTTGAGAAAAAATGGGATCTGACTTTTTGTGACAATAAATAATAAGGAATGTCGCTGACGACAAAAAAATGCTACAAAGAATCTTTCTAGCTGTCCTTTTTATATATATATTTAACATAGAGACACATATATAAAATTATATGATGCGTTGGATTGTTCGTAAGCAACGACGACCAAACCAATAATAATTGTTTCATAATATCACTATAGACCATCCGTATTGGTGCATGTTTAAACGCATCTTGGAACTAGGATCACTCATTTGTTCCCCAAAAGATACATGATTTTTTAATATTGCTCTGTAAGTGAACTTGTTTCTGAGTCGTTTTGTTGTATGATTCGAGTTCCCATGTCTTGTGTTGGTTTTTGGTTTTGTCTGATACTGTGATTGTTATCTTTTGTTTGTTGATGTACATTTATCTGCTAGAGGTATCTTCATTTTAAGTTTTATGAGATGTTTCGATGTGCGTTTTGAAACTGATTTATAAATAGAGTAGCAGCATGATAATTAACATAAAGCGAGTGCTTGGACGTGCTGTTGTTCTGCCTCTTGATGTTGTACTGAATATTTTTTATGGCAAGGTGGATTACAGATACAAACAGTAGCACCTCTTTGGAGTTTTCTCTTCAAGATAGCTTATTTCAAAAAGTGATAAGCAGTTTAATTAGCAATCAGTAGCACCTCTTTATTACTGCTAATATTAGTTGATTATTCAAAACTAAATGATCAACTTTTTAAGGCTCATCCAAACACGTTTTAAGTAACTAGAGTGTCAAACTGATATTTGTCATATCTTTGTTTCAGGGAACTTTACCACAATACATATCTGAATTGTCATTGTGATATTCTGTAGAGTGAGGAACAAAATCATGGGATTTGAGCCACTGGTTTGGTTTTGCCGGCCCGATGAAAATGGTGTTTGGGCAAAAATAACAACTAGTGCTCTTGGTGCTTATACACCGTGTGGTATTGAATCTGTTGTGGGTTGTCTATCAAATTTGGCTTTGATGGGCTTGTGCTTATACAGATTATGGTTGATCATAAAAGACGTTAAGGCCAAGAGGTTCTGCTTATTGTCGAAGTATTATAATTATATGTTGGCCCTTTTAGCTGGTTATTCGGCTGCAGAGTCCATGTATAGGTTACTTTTTGGTGTTTCGATGTTTGACTTTGATGCACAAACTAGCCTTGCTCCATTTGAGGTATATATTTCATCATTGTTGTGCTTGCGACACTTGTGCATTAAACGTCTTTTTTTAATGAAATATCTAACACCTGGTTGTTTGGTAATCTAAGATCTGCCTTTTCTTAATAAATTAACGCCATAAGTAGAGGTGGCAATAGTGGCATGTTTACTTATAATGGGTCGATTTCGTTCATGCTTTATCTCTAACGGGTAAAACCAAAATTTTACGGTAGCTTAAAAGGAATGTGATCAGATGGCCGAACTCTTTTACGGTGTACTTTTAATGCATAACCTTCCTACTTCGTTTTATTCTAAAAAAACTATATGTATTTAAACAGTATAACATTGTAAATCATACCAGATACTTGTAAATAATTAAAAAGATTTGGACAAAAGTGCCACAGGTCAACCCAGCCCGGCCTATAACAGAAATGACCCAATTTTATCCGTTCTCCAGTGAACCCGTCCCACCCATTTCCATTCATAACTATCGGCAAATAACTGAAAATATAAACTATACGATAAAACCACAACGTAGCAAAGAGAGGTTTCTGATGTCTAGTACTATACCTCAATGCAGGTGGTTTCACTTACACTTGAGACCCTTGTTTGGAGCTCTTTGGTGATCATGACTCTTTTTGAAACCAAAGTGTATGTTAGAGAGTTTCGCTGGTATGTCCGGTTAGGTGTACTTTATGTCTTGGTTGCGGATACTGTGAAACTAAGCGTCATTCTTTCAGTAAAAGATTTATACGAAAGGTTGGTATCCCTTCCTTTTTATTATATCAAGTAAATTTTCCGTTCTAAGTTGATAAGTGAAAGTTTGTTTATTGTGGCAAATCGGCGACATTTGTTTTTTTTTTGGAAGAATCAGTTTTTCTCTCTTTTCACTTCTATTGTGTGCGGGCGCACCGAGTTTTTTTTTTTTTTTTCTCTTTTTTTTTTTTAACAGTGCTTATTTTCACTTCTCACATCTTCAAAAATTAGACATGAATTTTCATTTTTTTTTTAACTTCTTCAACACAAACCCTATCTATTTCTCTTTAATTCTTTTCTTTCAAAAGCACAAAAAACAAACGGTCTTCTTCCTTATGGATGGAAACTTTAGATGTACGTCTTCTTTTGCAGACATGGTTTGCAGATAAAGACATAAAACCTGATAAAACAAACGACACTTCCCTTTCAGTTAAATCATGTCTATGAATCTATGATATATTGAAGGAAGTGGTAACATTCATGGAAAGCATAATCACAATTGTATTTTGTTCTGCAGATATGTACTCTACGTCTACATCAGTTCATTGTTCTGCCAGGTTAAGTTTACATCTCTCTTGTTTCATATGTTTGAAGTTGTTTGATTAAGAACGCACATTATTTTATTCACTAGGACAACTCTCTAACCAACTCGCAAGATTTTTGAAACCCTAACTTGCAACCTAAGTTGCTATACAACCTCGCAATGCAAACTCGCTATTTGGAGGGTTTCAAACTTGTACAATCTGAAACATGGACCATTATACTTTGTACAATTCTACGAGTTTGTGAAGAGGAGGAACTCGCAAGATTCAAATCTTGCGGGTTGGGTTTGACGAGAGCAAAACACCATTAAAACTTGTTTTCAAAGGATTTGAACTTCCAACATTCAAAATCATTTATATAACGCATTTCTAAACAAGTTTCATTCACCATATCATAACAAGAACGGATCAAAAAGCAAAAAAATCCTTAAAAACCCCGAAAACCATTTTTTGTACTTTTTCGCCCAAAAACTTGATCAAAATCACTTCAAACTTTGTTTTTAAAACGTGCACCACATGTATATGAACCTTAAAAAGATGTATACACAATAAGTTTTGCAACTTTACGTCAAAAACGCAAGAAAAAATCTTAACAAGGACGAACTCGCTAAAAGAGGAAACTTGCGAGTTTGACATATAAAACATATTTTGACCGGTTTTTCAAAAACAAATTCATCACAAACTCGTGTTAGGCTCTGATACCACTTGTAAACAACTAATATCAAGATCTTAAACGTGCTTGGGTGGTCGGGGAAACTCAAAATAGATGTTAGGCATGGTATGTGAACTTAGAGAGAGAGTAGAGAAAGAAAGGGAAATATGCGTGTATTAGCTTAGAGAGAAGGAAGAACTAACACACATACAAAATGAGCTTCACCCTCCTAGATGTGTCTAGGAGGCAGAGACGGAACTAGCATGTAAGAATGGGGGGCAAGCGCCCCCCATGGCTAGCCGAAAAAGTTGATATTTTAGTGTAATTTTTATTTAATTTTGACCTTTTTTCGAAAGTGACCCCATCAGAAACTCAAATTGACCCCTACTCACATACTAAAATCCAACATTTAACTCTTTAAAGCCTTATAAATCTTTCATGTCTAAGTAAAAATACTCGATTTATCATTACGTTTCTAGTTTTTTCTTTCGTATTTTGTTGCTATCGTAAAAAAAAAATTTTTGCCCCCCACATCCAATTTTTCTGGGTCCGTCACTGCTAGGAGGGTATATACAGCAACCTACACGCCATACTATACATAAATGACAATACTAGTCTCTGCGTGTAGGTAAACAATGATATTAATGCAATTCCCGTAAATGACTTCACTTTAAAAGCAAAATTTTGGTACTAAACAAACTTAATGCTTGTTAAAAAATGACACAATTTTTGATGCAGGCTTTGTTTGGAATATTTCTTCTTGCTTACATACCACATTTGGATACTTACGTGGGGCATATCCCACTTCAAACCGAGTCATTTGACAATATCAATTATGAAGTGCTTCGTGAAGGAGAGCATATTTGTCCCGAGAGGCAAGCCAACATAATTTCAAGTAAGAATATAAATGGATAAAACTGGAGTTAAGAGTTTTGGCTGGTTTATATAGCGGTTCATCTTTTACTAAACCCATTTCTGCTTGGGGTGACCTGCAAATTCATTGTTTTGTGTTTTTTAAAATGATTAGAAAACTATGATTATTACTACTACAATGATAATCGATATATGAATAAAACAATATAACATGCTGCAATTATTCGAAAAGACTATGGGCAACTTATAATGATTTGAACCTCCCCGTTTGGCTACTTTTTTGTATTTGAAACAAAACAAACTTAAATCGGCGCATTCATAGATAAGAATTCAAAATGTCCACCTCCTATAGAAACGTGTTTAAATTGAATACTCATAATATTGTGCATAATTGTTATGGTAGAAATATATTTTGGATGGATGACACCCCTTATGGAGCTGGGATACAGAAAGCCTATAACAGAAAAAGATGTCTGGATGTTAGACACATGGGACCGGACTGAGACTTTGAGTAAAAAGTACATAGCTCTGTGATTTTATATAATTCACTTATTTCGTTTTCCCGATCGCTAGATGATAGCTGAGATGACTAGTTGTTACCACTTGTAGATTCCAAGAATGTTGGGTTAAAGAATCTCAGAAGTCAAATCCATCTCTTCTACGATGTCTAAATAATACAGTTGGAGGAAGGTGAATATTCACCACTTTGACCATTGTGAGATATTGCAAATACATACCGGCATTGTTATTTAACTATCCGCTATTGGTTATTCTTTGCAGATTCTGGTTTGGAGGCCTTTTCAAAGTAATGAGTTCATTCCCTTAACTAGACGTGGCGAAATGGGCTGGGTAATGGGTCAAACGAGTCAATTCGGGTTGGGTGGACACCAAACACTTTTTTAATTTTTTTTTTATCTGTATATGATTAAAAAATTTATCCGTAATAATTTTACATTTAGAACAGCATGATTTAGGAGAGTTTATGCATTGATAATACACGTTGGGCAACTTTCAATCTATTTGACCTTTTGACTAGTGTCCTTTTATGCAAACTTTTATGGCTCTACCCGTTTGACCCGATAGAGTATAAACATAACCCGGATGCACCCATTGATAAGTAAATGGGTCGAAATGGCCACACCTAGTCCAAATATATCAGTTAGACTTCAAATTTCAAATTCCTTGTAGCAGTCAAGTAACACAAGATCCATTCTCATCACTTGTAGATAGGCAATGACCTTTCCCAGTTCGTCGGGCCTGTTATATTAAGTTATCTCCTACAGGCAAGTTCCATATTTCTAATCTGTTATTAGCTAAACGATGCATCTATTGTGTTGTTATTCTTGTAGATAGCTGCAGGTTTTTCTACGGAGTAATATCTTTCTTCCTACGTGTAATTAATATGATTAAACTTTTTGCAGTCATTACAACGAGGTGATCCTTCATGGATTGGCTATGTCTATGCCTTTTCAATTTTTGTTGGTGTGGTATGTTGTAAACTGTTATTTGATATTCATATCTTTATTCTAGAAAAACTAACGCAAGACTAATAGAAAAACAACAAAGTAGTTGCTGAAGGAAAGGTGATTATTGATCTTTTTGCTAACAAATAGTCAACTTTTATTTGCACAACATCCAGTCATTAGGAGTTCTGTCTGAAGCTCAATACTTTCAGAATGTAATAAGGGTTGGGTTCAGAATAAGATCAATTTTGGTAAGTTATTTATTGCTTATGAGCTGTGTTTTCTCCCCACAGATTTTAGTCAACATGATATATACAGAATATCTGATATTGTGCGTTTTAATAGGTGGCTGAAGTATTTAGAAAATCCTTGAGGCTAACCCTTGAAGCCCGAAAGAATTTTCCGCCTGGGAGAATAACAAATATGATAACAACAGATGCTAATGCACTGCAGGTATGCATATCTTACCAAAAAAAAAAAAAAATGTTTGTGGGCTGCAATATTTATATTCTCCCTATTATGAAAATATGAGAAATGAGAGCGAGTTGATGAATAGACCTTTGCTTTGTACAGCAAATATGCAATCAACTTCACGGCTTATGGTCAGCTCCATTCAGAATTACGCTTTCCATGATTCTTCTTTACCAACAGTTAGGGGTTGCTTCACTTGTGGGTGCTCTTATTTTGATTCTCATGTTCCCTGTACAGGTAATTTCAGTTCTTAATAGTCTTTATAGGATATAGTATGTTGGTGGTGATTCGCCCAGCAGCAGGGTAAAGATAATCAGTAGCAATGCAATACCACTAGGTGGTTACCGGATATCACTTGGAATCGTGTGATCACTTTCCAAAGTAAACTATTCGACCATATGCCTGGGTTACACGAATATCTACTTGGGATAAGACCAAATGTTAGTTATTGAATTAGGCACAATCAATAACCCGTGCGCATATAAGTGTTTTAGCTCTCTATTTGTTTCTCCTGGTTTTGTTCTATATTCATGCTGATGATGATAATCTCTATTTATAGTAGAGAAATACTCACTCCTAGTCAATGGACTTTATGTGTGATTAACGGCCAATTAATCACCCATAATAAGCTTCCATTATCATAGGAATAGTGGTTACATGACCAATAAAACGTGGTCATAAAGCAGTCATAACAGCCACTTAAATGAGTCAAAGCTGTTACAAATTAATCACTACAACACTACTAGTAGGAACCATTACACTAGCAGCAGGAACCAATACACTACTAGTGGGAACCATCAGTTACTAACCAATACACTAGCAGCAGGAACCAATACACTACCAGTAGGAACCATCGGTTACTACACTAACAAGAGTAACCAACACTACCAAGATTAACTACTATCGAGTCGTGGTGTTCACGGACCTCATGGGTGTACACTGCACCTCTTAACCCAAAACCGGTGTGAACTAATCCTACAAGTGCACTAAATTTTCCAACAATCCTCCCCAAATTTAGTTCACTTCCTTTGCATGAAAACAAACATCAAACAAAACATGTGCATAAACGAAAATATCCCGAGGATTGAATTTCCATCTTAGTACATTACACGCTCAAATATTCGAGAATCGTGGTGTTCTAAGAATTGAACCCTTCAACCCATTTGAATACACGAAGATAAAATACACACAAGTTTTCAAACTCTTAAACGCCTCGACACTTTACAAGCCATGTGTCCATATCCAAATTCATAAATGTTGTAAGAGCCAAAAGTCCAAAGCTCCACAAGCGGCAAAACTTCAACATTCACATAGGTGGTTCCTCTTTATTCATGCTTCTTCTTAGCACTTTTTCAAAGAAATTGACCATTAAGAAGTAAAGACTTCATCTTCCTTTTCTGCAGGTTCTGAGCACAACCTTGGGATGTAAATAAAACATGTACTCCAGTCCACCGAATGTTCAGCTTTCCACATTGAACTCAGCTCCTAAGTTTCCTCACGAGGGAGTTGGGTGTCTTAGCATCCAGTGACTAAGTTGGACTTAAACCCATCCCTTTAGCAGACAACCATGTCTCTAGCCAAACCCTTCGTCAAGTGATCAGCTAAATTTTGTTGAGGTCTAACAAACTCTATAGATACCACCCCATTCATGATAAGCTCACGAATCATGCTATGTCTGACACCAAAGTGTCTAGACTTCCCATTGTACATCTGCCTATAAGCCTTTGCCAATGTAGCTGCACTATCACAACGGATAGAAATAGGTGCTATAGGTTTAGGCCACAATGGAATCTCTAAAAGCAAGTTTTTCAACCATTCAGCTTCTTTACCAACAGCAACTGCTAAGGCCACAAATTCAAATTCCATTATTGAACTGGTGATGCAAGTTTGCTTCTTGGATGCCCAAGAAATTGCACCTCCACTGCATGATTGTATCCTTCTAAGACCGAAGGATAACCAGTATATGAGAGACTATAATCCATAGTTCTCTTCAGATACTTCAATACCCTCTGAACTGCTTGCCAGTGATGAGCACTAGGATTACTAGTATACATGCTCAGTTTACCTACTGCAAAAGCAATATCAGGTCTTGTACAAGTCATGGTATACATCAAGCAGCCAATTACCCTAGAATACTCAAGTTGAGATACAACCTTGCCATTATTAGGCATCAATTTCTCACAAGTATCCATAGGTGTACTCACTGGAGTACAATCAAAGTAATTGAATTCCCTCAACACCTTCTCAATATAATGACACTGAGAAATAGAAATTCTTTTACTTTCATGTTTAATCCTTATACCAAGGATAACATCAGCCTCCCCATGTCCTTCATGGAGAACCTTGATGACAAAATTCCTTTGTCAAGCCAACCTGATTTTGGTCGGTGCCAAAGATCAACATGTCATCAACATATAGACAAATGATGACTCCTTTACCGATTCATCAAATTTGCTATATACACATTTGTCGACTTGGTTAAGAACATAACCACTAGACAAAACCACTTCATCAAATTTTTGATGCCATTGCTTAGGTGCTCGCTTTAGTCCATAAAGAGACTTAATCGGTTTACACACCTTGTTTTCATTGCGGGCATGATGAAGCCCGAGGTTGGTTCATATAAACCTCCTCATCCAATTCACCATTCAAGAAAACTGCTTTCACATCCATCTGATGAATAATCATATTGTGAATAGATGCCAAAGCAATTAGCAGTCTTATGGGAGCCACACGGGCATAAGTATCAAAATAATCTATCCCTGACTTTTGTTTAAAGCCCTGAATGACTAGTCTAGCCTTTAACTTTTCAATAGTTCCATCTACCTTCATTTTCCTTTTGAAAATCCATTTGCAACCCAAAGGTTTGCAACGAGGTGGTAGATCAACCAACACCCAAGTGTTGTTGCCCATGATGGAATCCATTTCATCATTGATTGCTTCTTTCCAGAAAGCAATATCCTGGGACTTCATTGCTTCTTCAAATGTCTTGGGATCATCCTCAACAATGAAGCAATAGGAGTATTGGTCACAGACCTCATTCCTAGTACATTCAATTAAATATAATTGAAACTCACGTCCAAATGACTTTGGATTCCTGACCCTTTTGCTCTTTCTGAGCATAGGTTCAGGTTGTTGATCCACAACCTCATCAAGGACCTCTGATGGTACTTCATCAAGGACCTCTAATACACCAATGTCATGAGTTCCATTAGGAATCCTCAGACTTGGTCTAGGGACTGATGAGAATCTATTCTCATCAAACATTGCATCCCTTGATTCAATTATGGAGTTAATTGAAACATATTCATTAGGTTCAATAACATAAAACCTAAAAGCCTTGGAATGCTCAACATATCCAACAAAAATGCAATCAAAGTCTCACAACAGCCCTACAACCCCAATAGTTCAGGTTGGATTTCCTTTTAGTCCAGAGTTCATAAGGGTAACCTTGTTCCTTTTGTTGGGAACCCTATTTAATAAATAGCAAGTTGTTAACATAGCTTCACCCTGAACCCTTGACTCGATCCCGAATATGACAACATGGAATTAACCATCTCCTTGACCCTATTTTTCCTCTCATAAATGCCATTTTGCGTGATCGTTTCATGGATTATACCAACAGATCGAAAATACATAGTATCCATGTACTCACCTCCCTATCAGCCCTTAATCTTTGATCGGGGACCCAAGTTGTAATTCAACTTCGCTTTAAATATTTTGAATTTATCTAATGCTTCATCCTTAGTATGTAATAGATAGACATAACAAAACCTAGAAGCATCGTCAATAAATGTCACAAAGTATTTCTTATTCCCCAAAGAGGGAGTGGCATGCAAATTACACAGGTCATGTGTATTAGCTCCAAGAGCTTAGTTTCACGCTTAACACCACGAAAAGGTTTCTTAGTAATTTTGGTCAACATGCAAGTTTTACACTTTTCGTTGTCCATATCAAATGCCGGGATTAACCCATCCTTAGACATATCTTGCATCCTTTTATAGTGTACATGGCCAAGTCTAGCATGCCATAGGGTAGAGTCAGCCAGGTCAGAGGTGGTCACAAAGGCTGAATTATCACTAACATTAACAATATTAAGCCTAAACATTTGATTACACAAATAGCCAAAACCAATAAACACACCATGCTTAGATAGAACAAATTTATCAGATTCAATAACTTGTTTATATCCATGATTATTCAAAACACTACTTGAAACCAAGTTCTTCCTTATATCAGGAACATGAATAACATTAAACAAAGTTACAATCTTTCGAGAACTAAACTTAAGATCTACACAACCACGACCATGCACCAAGGCTGTTGACTCATTTCCCATGTGAAGAATAGAACCATCATTGAGAGACTCATAAGTCTTGAACCAACTTCTATCTTTGCACACATATTCTGACCTTTGAGTGAGTTGTTAGAACCACCACTCCTTGAATCATTAGTGCCTGATCCATTGGCTTTACCACCAACCTTAACACCTTTGCAATCCCTTTTAATGTGACCAGTTTTGCCACATTTCCAACAAGAAGGCAACTCCAACAAGTAGGTGTTGCCTTCTTGTTAGGATATGCCCTTGTGTTATCACGATGTTTACGTTTGCCTTTGTTTTCATTGTACGTGGTGGAGTTGTTATGCTCCATCATATTGACAACAGATGCACCAGTAGCATTGCTACTCTTTGGCTTGTCATTATCCTGCACCTTACCTTGAGAGATTCCTCAATGCGCAGATGACTGCCCAACTCAACAAGAGTTAACTCCTCCTTTTTATGTTTCAAGGTATGCTTGAAATCTTTCCAAGAAAAGGGAAGTTTATCAATGACACAAGAGACTGAAATAGCCTCATCCATGTGCATATTGTGTTATGTAAACCTTCCAAGTATACCAAGAAATTCATTGTATTGTTCCATAATTTTTTTAATTTGTGATATTACTTACTAGGAACTTCTTACTTGATGCATCCTCAGCCATATATTTGGCATCCAAGGAATCCCATAGTTGTTTGGAAGATTCAAAATTCTGATAAATGTCAAAGAGTGAATCAGACATACCATTGAGAATTAAGCCTCTACAAATGTAGTCATCATTCTCCCATTTGCTCCTTCTCCTTATTTTCTTATCTGTTCCACAGTAGCATCATCCCCATCATCAGGAATAGGTGTGGTCAAAACATAGACCACACTCATGCTTGACAGCAAGAAGTGCATCTTCTTCTGCCATCTCCTAAAGTCCACCCCTTCAAACTTGTCGAGCTTGGCAAAGTTTGAAGCCATGTGTTTCATTGCAGCAGCAGCCATTGATTATCACAAAATAGTTTACTTTGATTGTTGGTGGTGATTCGCCCAGCATCACTAACAATGCAATACCACTAGGTGGTTATCGGATATCACTTGGAATCGTGTAATTACTTTCCAAAGTAAACTATTCGACCCTATGCCTAGGTTAAACGAATATCTACTTGGGATAAGACCAAATGTTAGTTATTGAATTCGGCACAATCAATAACCCTTGCGCATATAAGTGTTTTAGCTCTCTGTTCATGCTGATGATGATAATCTCTATTTATAGTAGAGAAATACTCACTCCTAGTCAATGGACTTTATGTGTGATTAACGGCCAATTAGGAATAAGGGTTACATGACCAATAAAACGTGTTCATAAAGCAGTCATAACAGCTGTTACAAATTAATCACTGCAACACTATCAGTAGGAACCAATACACTAGCAGCAGGAACCAATACACTACCATTAGGAACCATGAGTTACTACACTAATAGTAGTAACCAACACTACCAGTACTAACCACTATTGAGTCAGGGTGTTGAGGGATCTCATGGGTGTACACTCCGTACCTCCAAACACAAAACCAGGTGTGAAATATTCCCACAAGTGCACTAAATTTTCCAACATAGTACAATGTATATACTAGACAGGATTAAAATGGGAAGACTGGGCGGGTAGGGTAACAGATTTGTGGTTGGCCTCGTTTATGGATCTATGATCTTTCTAACGTACTCAAAATATACAAAAATACAAGAAACAATTGAAATGTAAAAGATTTTCTATAAATCTTTCATCATCTTGTTCATACATATGTTCTAACTATTTATACATCTTGAAAAGGTACGAATGAAAGGTTGTGTTGGTTCGTATGATCCAACAGTCGTGTCCCTTTGTTTGTAAGTGTCAAAATAAGTGCTTTGTAACTAACTATATAACTGTATTTGTAACTGTCTTGACTTTGCTCTGGTTTGACATTTTTCTTTGACTTATCAGATTGGGACCAACCCAATATTCTCCTCCTTAATAACAATCGCTTTTTCGTAGATTTTTGACTCCAATAAGTTGCCTCATTGTTAGAAACTTGATCTTTGGTAGTGCTTTTGTGAGTATGTCAGCCTTATGATATTCTCCACTTATGAATTCAACTTGTAAGTCTTCTCTTTCAACGCATTCTCTTATGAAGTGGTATTTTATATCAATGTGCTTGCTTCTTCCATGAAATACGGGGTTCTTCATCAGTTTTATGGCTGACTTGTTATCAACCATTATTGTAACTTTTTCTTCTTGAGAGTGTGTAAGCTTGCTTAGTAATCTCTTTATCCATAATGCTTGTGTTGCTGCTGCTGTTGCTGCAATAAATTCTGATTCACATGATGATAGTGCTACCGTGGCTTGCTTTTGTGTATTGGTGATTCACCATAGTAGAATATAATTCCAGTAGTTCCTTTTTCTTCTTGAATGTTGACTCCATAGCTACTGTCACTATAACCTTGTATCTTGTTTCCTCCGTTGTGTTTGTAGGTGATTCCAAAGTCTTTTGTTCCTTTTACATAGCGTAGTACTTGCCTTATAGCCTTCATGTGTTGTTCCTTTGGTTCTTACATAAAACGACTAAGTAATCTAACGGAATAACTTAAGTCGGGTCTTGTATGAAGAAAATATCTTAAGCATCCAATTAAACTTCTATTTTCAGTTGAGTTGACCATTGTTCCTTCAGTGTTCTTTGTCAGTCTTGTTCCTCGATCCATAGGTATTAGTGTTTCATTGCAGTCTGTCATTCCAACTTCCTTTAGGATCTTGCTTGCGTAGGCGGATTGCTTTATTGATATATCACTTTCAGTTTGTGTGACTTCAATTCCTAAATAGTAAGCTAATAATCCTAGGTCACTCATCTCGAATTTTTCTTCCATTTGTGCTTTGAACTCGTCTATCTCCTTCTTTGGTGTACCAAAGGATGATTAAATCATCTACATAGACTCCTATTAGAAGTATTGAGTCCTTTGATTTTTTCGTAGACGACTTTTCCAAAGCGCATTTCTTGAAATCTAATGACTTCAAGGTGTTGTCTAACTTTATGTTCCATGCACTTGGTGCTTGTCTTAAACCATATAGAGCTTTTATAAGTATATAGACTTTTTCATTATCTTCTTTCTTTATAAATCCTTCGGGTTGTGTAACATACACTTCTTCTTTTAAGTATCCATGCAGAAATGCAGATTTGACGTCAAGGTGATGTACTCCCCATTTGTTGTTAGCAGCTATGGCTAATAGTAATCGGACAGTTTCCATTCTTGCTACAGATGCGAAAACTTCTTCAAAGTCTATGCCATGTTCTTGTATGTAGCCTTTTGCTACTAGTCTTGCTTTATGCTTGACTATGTTTCCATTAGCATCTTTCTTGGTCTTAAACTATGTAGTTAATTTCGTTGGTATACCACCGGTATACCGATGGTATCTCGGATATCGGAGGTTCAACAAAATTTCGCCGAATTTCGCTTCAAATTTCGCTCCCGAAATAATCGGTAAATTGACCGAAAATGGCCGAAATTGGCCCAAAATGACCTAAAATTTCGTGGGATTAGTGGTTTTACCGGTCCTTTTTTTGAACATGTTCAATCTATATTTCAAGATTTAGGGCGCTACATTGATTCGTGGTGTATATGCTGCATAAACGTGACCACAATCACCCGATCTATCATTTAGAAGGGCGGTGTAATTGTTAGAAAGGGTAGAATGTTGGCCGGAAAAAGTGGCGTCGGAACCCTAGAAAGGGTGGCGGAAATCATAGAGAGATAAAGGAGAGATATTGTGTGTAGTAGAGAGAGAAAGAGAATGGTTGAAATGAGAGAAGTGGTGAGGGTGGGGTATTTATATACTCGTGAGGGACCAAAAGTGTACTAGTGAAACCATAAGGCTAAGATGAAACATTTAGAAAGGACCCTAATCTATCAAATATTGACACTTTTAAGCTTGAATTTTTATTTTGATTAAGTACTAAGTATTAATTATTATATAGATATAGATATTGCATAATATTAAAATTACCGAAATACCACCGAAATCCCACCGAAATACCAAAAATTTCGTATCCCGGTCCTTGACCGAAACACCGAAATTTTGGTCATTAACTACATAGGTCTTAAATACCCATTTAAAGCCAATTGCTTTATGTCCTTTAGGTAGAGTGGTTAGCTCCCATGTGTTGTTCCTATTGATGGAATCTAACTCGACCTTCATTGCTTCGATCCTTTTTTGATCGCTTGATGCTTCCTTGTAATTCTTGGGTTTATCCTCAACCAGTAATACTTCCTCGGTGTTTTCGTATAAGTCATTTATTGTTCTAAAACCTTTCAATGGTGTATGATCAAAGTGTGAATGTAAATTTGTGGTTGAGTTTGAACCACTATCACTTTGATAGGTTGAATGTACTCAGGTAGTTGGTGTAACTTGAGGATGTACTCGTGATGAAATTGTTGATGGTGTGTGAAGTGTTTATGAATGTGAGGGTGATTTTGTTGTTGATGTAGCATATTCATCATCATCATTGTTAGGGAAATCGTTGTCTTCGTCACTTGGTTGGATTTCTTGATCATGATGTTCATTTGTGGCTTCAATATTTTCTATTTTGAAGTCAATCCACTTAGGTTCATCGTTAGTATGCTCACTCATGTAATCCTTCCAATCCCATGCTTCATCCTCTTTAAACTTGACATATCTACTAACACATATCTTTTGTGTTGTTGGATCAAATAGTCGGTAAGCTTTTGATCCTTGTTCGTTTCCTAAGTATACCATTTTGTTGCTTCTATCATCTAACTTTGTCAAATGTTGTGATGGTACCTTTGCATATGCTATGCAGCCGAAAACTCTTAGATTCTTTAAGTTTGGCTTTCTTCATTTGATTGCTTCATAAGGAGTAATGTCTTCTAAGGATTTTGTAGGAACGCTGTTTAGGATGTATATAGCATGTCTAACAGCTTCAGCCCAAAAATTTTGAGGCATGTTTGTTGCTTTCATCATGCATCTCGTTGTAGACATAGTCGTCCTATTTCTTCGTTCAACTACTCAATTTTGTTGTGGTGAGTAAGGTGCGGTAAGTTGCCGTGCTATGTCATTTTCTTTGCAGTATTGAGTGAAATCATTAGATGTGAATTCTCCTCCACGATTAGTTCTTAACATCTTCAATGTTTTCCTTAACTCTTTTTCTATCGTATTCTTCTTGTATTCCTTGAAAGTATCAAATGCTTGATCTTTCGTATTTAGGAAATACACCCACATATATCTTGAGTAATCATCTACTAACAAGAATATGTGTCTCTTTCCAAAAGGTGTTGGTGGTGTGATTGGTCCATATAAATCTCCATATACTAAATCTAAAGGTGATGTTGATCTAGTTTTTGCTTTCTTGGGAAATGACGCTCTACTGTGTTTACCACCTAAACAAACATCACATATTTGTGTTGTATGTTTAATGGCAGGTATTACTTAAACTAACTCCCTTTGAGCCATAGATTTTAGTGATTCAAAGTTGAGATGTCCTAGTCTTGTGTGCCATAACCAAGTATTATCCTTTAAATTTGCTAATAAGCAAACAGATGTGCCTTGTTAGCCTGTATTATGTAACGGGCCCAAGCCCGAGTCTAGAATATTCCCTCTAGTGCTATTTATAAACACGATGTAATTGTAATCAATCCATCAATCAAATCATTCAATCATATTATCTTACATGGTATCAAGAGCCTAAAACATACCGATCCCAATAAACCCTAAACTTCCGCCTGAGTCTAATCTTGATGTAGCCGCCGCCGCCGCTACTACACGGAGGTTCGGAAGGCTTCCTTTAAACCTTAACCTTTGTCAAAAACCGGTTCCTTCGACTAAGCATATAAACCATACCATTAATATGTTTGCTTCGTCTTGTCTCTTGTCATCACTGTATACAAATTAATTCCTTCCGAAGAAAACATGATGTTTATTTTCTCCATTTGGTCATCTAATTAAAGTATATGCATGAAGAGGATTTGATTGGTACAATGAGTCGGTAGGGCGGCTCGCAAATCTTGTTTGGTGTATATCTTAATTTGAGGAATTCGTTTACAAGTATATTATATTTGTTTCGCTGTCATTTACTTGTAGTGGTTCGATTCGGCATTGTTTGACTCTTAAAAAAAATTAAAATAAAATGGTGGATCTTTATGTTTTTCTAGAGAAAAACACGCCCCGTTTGTTTAGAAGGTTCTTTGGGGGTTGAAGTTTTAGAACCAACTTTCGTTTTCTCATCTTTCTGTTTTGTTTAAAAAAAATGTTTGTTTGTTTGTTAGTCGATTGTTCGTACGGCTTCGTTACCAGTCGACTTTGTTGGTACCAGTCCCTAATGTCGACCGTTGGTACGGTTTTGTTACTAGTCGACTTAGCCGACCGTTGGTACCAGTCGATTAAAGTCGACCGTTGGTACGGTTTTGTTACGAGTCGACTAAAGTTATGCTTTTATTATGTTAATGTTTTGTTTTTCTTTTCTAGTTTTACTACTCTAGTCCGAGCTTTCGCGATTTCGCTGCTTGGACTGCGGGGGAGTGTTAGCCTCGGGCCCAAGCCCGAGTCTAGAATATTTTGTCTAGTGCTATTTATAAAGACGATGTAATTGTAATCAATCCATCAATCAAATCATTCAATCATATTATCTTACATGCCTATCGTTAGACTTGCTTTGTATAGACGGTTTCTCTGTCTTGTAACTTTCATGAAGATTTTGTTGTCCATGTCATAAAGTCGTAATTCATCGTCTTCCATTACTACTTTACAACTAATTTCGGTGAATTGTCCAAGGCTCAATAAGTTGCTTTTCAAGCTTGGAATGTAATATACGTGTGATATAATTCTTTGCTTCTCGTCATCACATTCTATTAAGATTGAACCTTTTCCTTTGATCCCTATGTGTGATCCATCTCCGAATCTCACTTTTCCACTAACCTTCTCATCTAGCTCCTTGAAGTGTTCTCTCACTCCAGTCATATGGTTGCTTGCTCCATTGTCTAAATACCATAGACTATCCATATTTATCTCTTTATATCCTACATCTTCTTCATGTAGCGAGACCTTTTGATCTTCAACTTCTTTTACTTGTTTCCCTTCATCTGTGTCTTTTAATATTGCCATTAGTAGGGTTGGTTCTAAGTCTTCTTCAATAAGATTAGATAGCTCATTTGAATTTGTCCTTTGAGGACATCTAGGTGCAATATGCCTTATCTTCTTACATTTGTAACATTGTAATTTGCTAGTATCATAGCTTGATTTCTTGAAGTTGTTATGAGAGGTTTCTCCATCTTTCCTCTCTTCCTTAAATTTCTCGTTGTTCTTTCCTTGTGAAAATTTATATTTTCTAAATCCACGTCCTCTAAAATACTTTCCTTTATTTTCATGTCGTGTGAACATTAGTTTCTCTTGATTGTCCACTTGTTTGCCTTTCTTAAACTTAATTCTTTCTTCATAAGTCTTAAGTCTTTCGATTGCCTCTTCCATTGTCATTGTACTTAGGTCGGAATATTGTTCTATAGATGCAACTATTTGCAGATACCTATCGGGTACAGCATTTAGTAGTTTCCGTACTAAGGTTTGATCTTCAATTGTGTGTCCTAGACTAGCGGCTTTGTTTACGAGTGTTGTTAGTTTTGTAGTGAATGTGTCGATTGTCTCGTCTTCCTTCATATGTAACATTTCAAAGTCAGATTTGAGTGTTTGTAGTCTTGCTTGTTGAACTCTCTCTTCGCTAACGTGTCTAGATTTCAAAGCATTCCATATGGCTTTTGCGGTTTTGTGCTTTGTTATTTGAAGCAATTGTTCCTCGGGTAAGGCTTGGTAAAGGAATGCAATAGCAATTTTATCCTTTTTCTTATCGGGTTGAGTCGTCTCTGACGGCTCTATTGTTTCCCATAAACCATTCGCTTCGAGAATGATTTGCATTCGAATTGCCCATAATGAGTAATTCGCGGGTTTTAGGATTACTAACTGTACTAATCTCCTTCTTTCCATTATCTCCACTTCCTTTCGTCATATCTCAAGGAAAATATCCAATTTTTATTTTTTAACACAAGGTGTGTCAAAATTTCTATATCTAGGGAGCTCTTTTGTTCTATCTTTCCTTAAAGGCTGAAAAAACTTTACGGGACTATTTTTAATCCAAAAACTATCCTTGGAGATTATATGTTGAAATTGAACAACCTAAGGTTAATTACTCCTTAAAAATTATTCCTAATCAATATAATAAGGAGTGGATACTAGGTTATTATATTTCTAAACCTCAAAAAGATACTAACTTATAAATAAGGAAAGTAACTTATAAAAAATAAACTATACAATATATATCAAAACTTAATATATACTATATAAAAAAACAGAAATGGAAGGGTGGTTTTGTAAATATTAAAACCTGAAACCCCGTAGCCCTTTTTTGTGATGCCTTAATATTATGATGTGCCTCTTTTTGGCTTCTTATCTTCTGTGAGAGAGATAAAATGTCTCTCTTCTTCTTTAGAGACTAACTGTCTCACTTTTTCCTCTCCTCCTGGTGGTTGACCACCTATGATACGGCTTGGTTAACCTATCCTTGTTCTTCTTCGGTTGGTGTGTTCTTTGCGAGCACATGGAATCCCACAGAAGTGAAACTAGGGTTTCGTTGATTTGGGGATTTTTCTAACCGTGTAAGATTTAGGATCTGGAGATTAAATTGAATCAACTGATAATTCAATTGGGTGTTCTGGGCTTGATTCTTCAAAGAACACGTGTGTTTGTTCCTTGTTATGAATCGATTTGATTATTGCCCCTTTGATGACTATGTGTTATCTCTTGGTATGGTTTTTTTGTTTTGAATCAAATAGATGAAACGGTTTTATAACCGTATCTCAATCCGTTTGGTTTGAGTGATTTCTATATGGTTTTGTTTTCGGTGTTAAGTTGTTCTTGACAAATTTTTGCAAAAACAATGGATGAAACCTTTTGACGTCGGTTGATTAATCACAGAAAAAACGTGGTTAATCCCTTTGGTAACAAAACTAGATTCTCCTTGGAATAACAATAAGAAAATGATTTTCTTGATTTTTTTGGTTTTGTTGGATTTGCAGAAAAACAAAACTATGTCGGAAAAAAAAATTCTTTTGATTCAAAAACAGAAAAACAATAACTGGATAATGATGAATTTGGTTAGGATGACCAAACTGCTCTGATACCAATTGTTGGCCTCGTTTATGGATCTATGATCTTTCTAACGTACTCAAAATATACCAAAATACAAGAAACAATTGAAATGTAAAAGCTTTTCTATAAATCTATCATCATCTTGTTCATACATGTGTTCTAACTATTTATACATGTTGAAAGGGTACGAATGAAAGGTTGTGTTGGTTCGTATGACCCAACAGTCGTGTCCCTTTGATTGTAACTGTCAAAATAACTACTTTGTAACTAACTATATAACTGTATTTACAAATGTCTTGACTTTGCTCTGGTTTGACTTTTTTCTTTGACTTATCAGATTGGGATTAACCCAATAGAAAAGGGTCATATTTTAGTACTGATCAAATAAGTTTCGTCGGGTCGACTTCCAGACACTTTTTCTCCACTTTTTTAATTTTTTTTAATTAATGTGTTAATTTTGATTACACTATATTATTCCTATTGCCAGAAGAATCTAAATATGTCAATAAAATGATCTACGAGCTTGTATGCATTAAAAATAGTCTATATAGGTGTTCTACATGTTCGACCTATTTGACTTGTTCTTCCTTTACTATATACAGTGGTTCTTAGATTTGTTTATGGTCGGGCTATTACCGCATTGCTATTCTTTATTATACACTAGAAATGTGATAAACTGAATAGATTAATTTACCATCATTCACATAAAATTTTACATAATACGATTATTTTTCTAGACCTTTCTTAGCAAGTCAGAATTTTTTCAATATAAACACAATTGTTGCCAGTTTAATGGTAAATTTTGTGGTTGTAACTAGCCTTTGCACTGGATAGTGTTTTCTTACTATTTTGTATTTTTGTGCGATAATGACGATGATTGTAAGCAAAATGCGGAAATTATCTAAGGAAGGCTTACACTACACCGACAAAAGAGTAGGACTGATGGGTGAAATTTTGGCAAGAATAGAGATCAGAAGTATGTACAAGAATTACTTCATCGTAATTGCTTCGAATTTACTCTTGTGTATCCGGTAAAATCGATATTTCCGACACTAAGCAACTTTCGGATGCTATGCATGGAGCAAAGTTTCCAATCTAAAATTCAAACTATTAGGAAAGATGAGCTTCTATGGTTATGGAAAGCACAGCTTTTTGGGAGCGGTGAGCAACCAAATAACCTATACATAAAATTTTATTTAAGTCCTAATAGCCTACACTTTATGTTTACAAATTCAAATTTTTTACTTTCAAAAACATTGTGATGAATATATAATCCAGGAGCGTGCTTCAATTTATTTTATATCCTTAATTAGAATAAGTTAAAAAAGATTATTGGCTTTATAAAAGAAGGTTAATCTTGTATGCTTCGCATGCCTAGTGTTATAACTGTCCAAATTGTTTAACATTTTCTTTCACTACGTGCAGTGCAACAATATCATTCTGAGGAGTCTTCCAGTTCTTGTGGCGGTGATTTCATTTGGTTTCTTCACATTACTTGGTGGAGATTTGACACCTTCAAGGGCTTTCACATCGCTTTCCTTATTTACAGTGCTTCGAACTCCTTTAAACATGCTTCCAAATTTAATAACTCAGGTTCTCTCTTATTACCTGGTGTTCCCTAATAAAGTGATTATAACTTATTAGACTAAGTTAAATCACTCTTCATGTTAATATGATGATAGTTTAAAAGATTTAAAGCACTAAAACACTTAACAGTTTAAGCAATAAATAAACAACGAAGTTTTCAATGTATAAATTCTTATTAGATATGAATTAAAGAATTTACTACGATTGTTTGCGGAATAACAATTAAAGTTGAATGACAAAGTGTATAGTTCTTCACTTTCTTAAATATAAACAATTAAGAACTATGCTAGCCACTAAGGTTGTTCACGGAGGAGTAAATTCTAACACATTAATTGTACGAGGTAAGCATTTACTTCTTTACAACATTTCTTTATATAGGCAAACTCGAGGTGGATACCCGTGGGTTAACAACGATGTGTCAAACATGTAACTAGGAAGATACATTGGTACCTTACTCCATTAAATGCTTCTATTTTTGGAACTCGCCCAACCTTGCTTTAGGGTACTCACAACAGTTTACCCTTTTTATGCAAAGTCTTGCACTTTGTTGACTTCTTTGATAAGTAGCTTTCACTTATCAATTCAACAAAGTTTCCGCCTATTTGTTTCAGAACATAGATTCTTTTTTCTAAGTATGTAAGTTCAGAATGTCTTTGTAGTTTGAGGAGATCAAAGGGAGTCAATCATCACTCATTGACTCCATCATCTTCTTCTTGGTTCAGGGCCTTTACTTGCTAAGTTCCACCTAAGGAAGTGATGCGACTTTCTTTACTCTCTGAAAAACTTTTACATTTAGGTTATTTTTTATTCAAATCCTAGTTGAGGATCATTAGGCACTGAATTGACCCAACAATCTATCCTTATTTGGATATAAATATAGCCCAAGTGTTTATCATTGTAAGTGAGCAAAACAACTTCTTGTTTTATCATTGTAAGTGAGCAAAACAACTTCTTCTTACTAACTAAATTAATAAAATTTAAAGACTGAAAATGACACAATGACACAAAAGATCATTATTATTCAGGGATAACAGATTTCTTATACCAAAATATATATATATACAAGGTTTAGTTTTAGCTTTGTTGTTTAGATCCCCAGCATTTCTAGCTTCACCTTCTTTGTGAGCAGAACATCCTTATCATCTCTCTTTTTCAACTCTTCATCTATGATCTTTACAAACCTGATACATCAGTTAAGGCTACAACCTCGTAGCAGAAAAGAGTTGGGATGTCCATAATAAGCAACTCAAAGACTTCTTGAAGCTTTGTTCACCAAAAGCATCAGCGAAGAAGGTGTCGTGCTCAGGAGTTTCAATCACTTGTCATCTTGTTGCTGTGAAGTAAACGCCAGGGACAAACGTTTCAAGTTCAGATCCCACAACTCTTTTTTTTTTTTTTTTGAGTAGGTGAGGGTTTCTTTGTATCAATACCCATGAACCATTCTTGTTCTCTAATCTCTTCAAACCTTTTTCCAAGGGTCTTGGTTAGTTCAACATCATTGACCGCTGTATTTTTCTTCAGAACAGCCAACATCATCTCCCACTCTTTGTACCCAAATAGACTCTATTTGAACTCAGTAATGACCTCAAAGTTTGAGTCATCATTGTCCCTGAAGATTGCTACACTTAGAGGTTTGGTATTGGGAATGATTCGGATGTTAGTGATTTCCCCAGGCTTCCTGACATACTCTATTTTTTTATTGTAACTTTCCAATCATTCTTCCTCTTCTCAGTCTTAGCTTTCAGCCACTCTTTAGAAACATTAAGTTCCTGAAGCTAAAGGTGTTTGAAATCTTTGGCGGATTTAATAGAATGCTCAGCTACGTGAGCTTCCTCATTTCCTACCTTAAGGATTTCTTTTCTGAAATAGCTCCCGTCTTCCTTTTCTTTTCAGCTTCAAGAAGTTCGTGAAGCTCCTCTCCAGGGACTTCGATAACTTTTCTAGACTCAAGTTGATAGGGTATTAAGCAAAAAACTAATGAAGATTCAAGCTTGGTTTGTTGGAGTTGATGCTGGAGAGCTTGATTTCAGGGAATGGAAGTTCAGTTTCTTGAAGTTAAGAGATGACACTGTCTTCTACACCAAACATCTTCTTTTTGCCTCTCGTGTCTTCAGTAGGTTGTTCAGAAGAAGATGTAGTGGTGTCTTCACAGGCTCTAAAATATGATATTGGTACTGGATAATCCCACACTTTCTCCCCTCCCCCCAATTGATGAGGGATCCTGATAGATGACTAAAGCCTTAGCTCTAGTCGTTGGAGGTTGAGTGGTGTGTTGGGGACTCTCTTCAAAAGGTGACTTGTGAATGATTGATTGTGACTTTGGTTGAGCAGGCTTGGATAGCTTCTCCCCCTCAGGTTGTTGGGCTGAAGTCAAAGCTGAGACTGTATTTTAAAAAAGAGAGCATATCATGAAAAGATGTCTTGATGTCCAATATGAGTCTTGATAGGGACTGAGTGGAGGTGGCTAAGGATTTCAAACTTTCCTTAATGTATCCTCAGTGGAAACTTGATTCAGTCTAGCTTTGATATGAGGGAGGTCATGGTTAGTTACTCTCCATAAAGCCATTCAGTGATGCCAGTCCTGGTGTAAACCTTGTCTTGAGTTGTTTTAATAGTCTTCACCATTTAAATGAATCCCTTTTTGACCTTATGTCTCTGATCGACATAAGCAACCCTAAATTCATAAAGTTTGCGATCAGCATCAGTCATAACTTGTCAGCCACATAATCACCAAGTGCTTGGAGATAAATTTCAAAGATTGCTTCACTGATGCTGGTGGGTGTTGATTTAGTGGTTAGATGAGGGTAATCATAAGGAGGATGTTCTTGATGTGTTGCATCTTCAGGGTACTTGAGGGGTTTGAGCAAGTTCCTCAGCATCCATCATATCTTCTTCAACCATTACAATTTCCTCACCCTCCTCATGTAGATTAAATTCAAGCATTGAAGAGTCAGAGTCTTAGTCTAGCAATTCCTGCACTTCAGCAATTGTTACTATTTTTTGTTGGTGTCCCTCACCAGAGAGTTGGAGAAAGCTCTCTCGATCATTGGGATCTTGTTGATGTTCCTCACGCAAAGGTTATGCGGTACTAATGCCATCTCGAGATCTTTTAAGTTTTGTGATTCAGGAACCTTAGGGACTGAGTGAAGTTCAAAACCCCGAAGAGTGTGACCCTCATTGTTGTTTGTCAAGTTTCAGTTCAGGAATGGTAAGGCTTCAACAACCCTGAACCATTGTCCCTTAGTGTAAACTTGTGTAAAGAAGGGAATTAATTTTGTAGAATCTGAGATTGACTCTCTAATGGATCGGGGGTGATCCTAATTTTACCTCCATGTCCTAAATAAGTTCTGGTGGAGGCTGCTCTTTGGCCTGTGAGGACTCTACTCGTTCAGGCCTTTTGGTTATTCACCGCCCTCTTTCAGGAAAGAGATGGTCGTTTGTTTCTTGGATTCATTCACGTTGGCTTGTTGGGGTTTACGATAGACAAGGATAGGTTTTTCTTTGCCTTGACGTGTTTGTCAAGTTGTGCTCCAGGATGAGAAGTTTCAAAGGTTAGTGTCTTAGACTTTGGCACTCTCTGACTTCTTAGTCACTAATTCACAAGTAGTAGTTGGAGTCTAATGCAGATTGCTCAATCACACTGAGCATGAATGTTGTTAATGCCACATCATTTTCAGGAGTGGTGGTTGAGTACTTGGATTTACTCTGCACATAGGGATTAATCCCTTTCTCCGAGTCCTGAACGTACTCATCACATAGTAAGTGTTCTATCAGTAGGGACTTAAATTGATGATAGGCCATAATCTTTCCTCTTTTGTCTGCTGATAGTCTACTTACTAGATCATCATAGATGACCTTTCCAGTATTGACTTTAGTCCCAGTGATGAGACTATAGGTGATCATGTGTCGACTTGAATTCAAATAATCAGTAAAATATTTGTTCCCACTTAGAATAACAAAAGTCATATCCTCCATGTAGGTGAGAACCAGTTTTTGTAAAGAGGGGTTTTTGTGACGAGTTCATATAAAACTTTTGAAGCTTCTTTTTCATTGTGAATATCTAATTTTGCAAGTTTAGTCTTCACAAGTAAAGAGGCAGGGTCGTTAACATAAGACTTAGAATAATCAAGCCATTTGGTTTTGACAAAATCATCATAGCCAAAAGATAGGGGGTTAGACACATTTTCACAGTATAATGGATTGGGCATCCTTATTTTGTATAGTAGGAGTATAACAAAACTCTTGAAGGTAGTGTGGGTATAAAACTTGTGGAGTTTTTACAAAGGCCTTAGTTAAAAAACAGTTTTTCATGAACATGATTATTTGTTTAAAGTTTTTGAACTTTTTGGGGTAGTCATAGCGAGCAACAACGTTGTTTCCCATGACCTCCATCGTGTTCAGTTCAAAGTTTGTGACATATTTTGTTTTTACAACAGCATAAGAAGCAGTTGAAGAAGCTATTGAAAGGATTTGAAAGTTTTTGCAAGAGTTTTTCTCAAAGATTTGAAAGCATGTGTGCATTTTTGTTTAAAGGGGTTATTTATAGTTAGGGAAAGAAGTGCATTGTTCAGATACAAAAGTTGTACTGAAATAACTTTTTGAAAAATGTTTGACCTCCACATTAAATGCATAAATTGCGTAAAACTCGGATGCATCCCTTTTATCTTCTGACGCACGATTGTTCAACTACTCGAATCATCACTTTTGCACAGGTAATACAGTATTCTAAGGTTATATGTGTATCAAGGAGGGAAGGGATGTTGTTTGTTGTTTATATACATTGAATGTATAATGTGTTTAAAGTCCACTAGGATATTGGTAAGGTTAGTGGGTACCTTGTCTTTTTGGAGTGCAGTTATAACCAAATCTCGATAAAGGTGCACTACAAGAATCGACGCTTTTAGTCACGCCACTAAGTCGTGGCTAAAAGTCAATATATCGTGTCTAAATACCTTTTGTCACGTAAAATCGTGACTAAATCATCGTGGCTATAACCCCGTAGCTAAATACCTATTGCCACGATCTGTGCATACTTTTAGTCACGACGTGTTTTAGCCACCAAAGTCAACAACTTTTAGACACGACCATGCGTCACAGTAAAGTTTGGAAATATATAATAAAAAAAATTAAAATAGTATTAAAAGTTTTAGCCACGATACAGCCGTGACTAAAACTACATTGATTCTTTAATTGTCAACTTGTAGCCACGACCTTGTCGTGGCAAAAAGAATAGTATTAAAATAATCATGAACTTTAGTCACGACTTGTCGTGGCAAAAAACATAATGCTATTTACTTTAAACTTTTAGACACGACTAAAGTCGTGGCTAAAAGCAAACCTGAGTTTTCCAAAGAAACCTTTACGCATTGCAGGGCTTGCATTTCTTGCTTTAGCAAAGAAACCCGAAGTTTTCAGATTTTTCGGATGTTTTTCTTGATCCGTAACATACAAACAATCCCAAATATAAACAACATAATTCATATTAACAAAAAGAGTGTCAACAAATCCTAAATCGTTTCAACATGGTACCAAAACACGACAGTTATATCCTATCCTAAATTGTTTTGCGAAAACACAGCACCTACTTAACATGATCGTTCTCATCTTCATTCTCCATCCCATCATCTTCATCCTTCATTCCTTCATCCTCTTCGCCAACTTTATCCCAACTTATACCTTTCTCGGCCAATTGTGTCAACAAGTTTTCAAATTTCTTGTTAACGGAGGCTGCAAAATTTTTACAAATACTTTTTTTCATACTTTCATTTTTCTCGCCGACTATCTGATATACTTCCTCTTGTGTATATGTCTTTGAAGCACTATAGTAGATTGAAGACGAAGATGTCGGCAAAGAGGAACTTGAAACCCTTTTAAGCTTTCACCCCACTAAATGGGTGTGCCCACTCCGTGTTCCTACAGCCTTTGCCAATATTAGGCACATTCTCCTCGCTCTCTTGGGTGCTCTTTTTGGCGTCTTCGAGTTCTTTCTGTGTAGTTACAAAAAAAATAAAGATTATACACAAAAGAATATACACATGTGGATGCTTAAAGACATAATAACGAGTAAGTATAAGTATAGGCATCTCTATATAAAAACCTCGTGGATAACGTGGTTGTTTGGATATCGTTTTAGCCGTCACCAAACACACTTTCACCTTGTTTGATCCTGGAGTATCTTCCGATTCTGATTTACCGTGGCAAAATTATAACGATTTAATGAAATTTTTAAGAATTTAACCAAGATATCGGTTTCAATCGAATAGTTAGCTTAGCACGTAACAATAAAAATTGCAGCTCTCAATAGATTCTAACTAATAATTAGATGATCAGAAGTAGAATATGTTTATCCAAACCTAAAAACTCAATAAGGTTATTAAGCTCAGCTGAATAATCTCTTAAGCTCAAGTGATAAAATTCATAAGCAAAAAAAAAAAAAAAAAAAGTTTTTACTCAACCCCCAGAAAACATAACTGAAAACTCACAACCCATCAAAACTTCTGATCAAGCAACATTATTACCTAGTCTCTAATCAACCTCTAAAAACACGCCTAATTCATACAACCCCTAGCAACAACCATACTTTTAACACAATTGTAATCAGTAAAATAACTATAACATCTCGACATTCTAACAACTCACAACCAAACAAATAACTTTTATCCGTGCGCACTATAATATACTTTCCACTCAACCATCAAAACACGCCTAATTCATAGAAACTCTAACAAAAACCATACCATTAACACAATTTGAATCCTTTACCTCGGCTGCCTCCGGGTTGTGCCCTAGAACGGCCTCGAGGACGATCATTACCACCCACGTCCCCGCCATGACTCCGTGCAACGATTGACATCTATAGAATAGTACACATTTCATAATAACAACACATAATGCATACAATCGGGAAACTAAAAATACAATATACTAACAATAATTAACACAATAACAATAATGAACATAATAATAATAATCAACATTATAACAGCAATGTGCTTTTTACAAATAACAATTTCATATCAATTACACTCATCACTAGAATAGGCCATCATACTCATCCGTTTAACCATTAGACCACATGGTTTCTTTTCTCAATTGTAAAAGGTTACTAATAGCCAAGTGAAACAATATATAGTAATTGATACAATGGATCATGTTTCTGTCATGAATGAGCAATATTTTGCTATCCCGGTCAAGCTAATACCAATAAAAACTTGACAAATAAAAGCTAATGGAATATTTTTATAAGGCATAGAAAGAACATACTTACCAAGAAAATTAAAACATGTTTCAATTGCTGGCATTTGCTCTTTTAAGAAGCATATGGAACCGCAATCTCGTATACATCAGAACAAGAAGTTAGTGTTCACTTTTAATTGTAGACTTCAACTCATTTCAAAAAATTATCAAAAATATCATACACTAATTTCACAAAATCATTACAAAAAATATCATAAACTAATTTCACAAAATCAAAACAACCTTTAATGTAGCTGCGGTGGTGCGTCGATGATGGTTGTGGTTGCCGGCAAAGATGGTGGTCGTCGGTATGAAGTTGTGGTAGCGACGGGAGTTGTCAGTGTAGCCGTGGTGGTCTTCGGTGGTGACGGGAGTGGTGGGAGTTGGGTCTGGTTTTTGGTGGTAAATGAGATAAAGGTTTTTTTGGTAAATGAGATGTGTGGAACAGATCTGGTTTTTGGCTATAAGTATTTCACCAATATTTTTGAAGGGAAACTTGACTTTTCACGAAATTTTGGGAGGAAAATACTTTTAGTCACGATTGTAGTCGTGGCTAAAGGTATCGTACTTATAAAACTTATTTAAAATTTATTAAAACTGTTGTTTAAATATATTTTAAAGTTTACTTATATATTATATAATTATAATTATCAAAAATAAATTGTATATTTAATGTATTTTAAACTAAAACCGAGGCTAGTGCGAAATTTGAGTATGAACACGACTACTGTGATTCTATCATCTGATTGAAACTCAAAACCGAAACACCATCTATAAGCTTGAGTAGACGAAACCGAAACTATCACCAGAACAACGTTCGTTAAAAACGTTAGAGCTTTTACATGAAACTCAAAACCGAAACACCACCTATAACACCACCCACTAAGCAAGCTTCTTCTTATATTAGATCTGGGTTGAATTGAATACCGTAAAACATTAAGAAGTCCAAAATTGCATAACTCTCAATATACATACGGGTTCTGACATATGTTTGGAAAGATTGTTTTAAAGAATGTTATGCATATCCATAACATCTCGACTCACCCGTTTAACATGTCATATATATCTATAACATATCGACTCATCCGTTTAACATGTTATGTATATCCATAACATCTCGACTCACTTATTTAACATGTTATGCATATTCATAACATCTCGACTCATCCGTTTAACATGGCATGTATATAAAGAAGGGAGATGAGTTAGGCCATT
This sequence comes from Chrysanthemum lavandulifolium, assembly GCA_022545495.1. NCBI lineage: Eukaryota > Viridiplantae > Streptophyta > Magnoliopsida > Asterales > Asteraceae > Chrysanthemum > Chrysanthemum lavandulifolium. The sequence continues at coordinate 48,133,960 of CM040246.1, read as the reverse complement.
AACCATGTGGTAAATAGGAGTCTCACACCAAATACCAAAAGCAATTAATCCAATGATGTTGAGATGAGTTAGGCCATTAACCATGTTAAACGGATGAGTCAAGATGATATCGTTTTACATGATTCTTTAATATTATTTGACACCTACATGATACTCGATTAAAGAGTTGTACTATTAAACACGCAATACATATTTGTTTCCTTTGTCTTTGTACTTTTGATATCATATAACTAAAACCCATGCGCTAAAACTTTTAGAAATAAGTAAAGGTAAATGAGTTGTACCGAAAGAGATGAATCTTGAGCGTACCTATTTCATTGCGTAATTACTTAACGTAGTGTCTTCGTATTTCTTATCCTCAGGTGAAAGACAATCTTGGCTGGAACATACACCCATCATACCTTCGATCACCATTGAAGCCTGGTAGTGCAATTTATTGTACAATCAGTGGCGCCATCCGTGAGACCCGCTACTATTAGTCCCGTAATCACCAAGTCTTGAAACCCTAACCGATTACGCTACTTTTCCGGCATGGAACCAGGAAGAGAAGATACACCTCCACCAGGTTTCTCTACCCTGGTGTCTCTCAACACAACTAACACCGATAATCTCGCCCCCATAACCGCCTCCACCTTCACTACACGATCTCGTGTGGAAACCACTCCCATACACCATGCCACAACTTCCGCTAACCCTGTTCCAGAAATTATCCCTGCCTTCGTTGAGGCAAACTTCGAAGCGTTAGAGTCCTTGCTAAGGGCTCACAAGAGGCAAGTTCGCAACACTGAGATGCGATGTGAAGGGCTCACAAGAGGCAAAGGCGCGGGTTAAATCATGATTATCTTGTTTACGACAAGTTTGGCAACGAACGATTGATTTTATTCGCAGGATGAAGTCGAAATCAATGCCTCCTAAAATATATGCATCACTTTCGACTGGGGGGCTTGATGATGTACCCTACGAACAGCTCGACGGACACCCCTTCGAGATGTGTCGAAGCCCTTCTGTACGAAGGCCCAAGTTAGGTCTTCTGAATATTCGTGGGCGTCAAACCATTAGTACACACGAAGGTTACCTACGGAGAATTCGTCATTCAAAGCCTTAAGCCCTTCGGGGTATGGTTGACGAAGGAGTAACGGATAGGAGAACTCCCTGACTTGGTCAAACCCACGATCTCCTTATCTTTCCTGGCTTTCCCGCCAAGTTTGAGAACGTGGGTCACTAAGCCCTAGCGGTTACCCACAAACATGGGACACCCCCATGTTCTCCGACATTTGCGTAAAGGTGCCCTCAACCCTATTTCTTCCACTATAAATAGGTTGGACGGGCAGAGGATTATGGTAAGCTCATTCAACACTTATCTCTTGACTTATACAAGCATAACTCATACTTTTCTCTCACGCCGGAGGTGGTTCGCAGGGTCTAACCCCTGCTTAATCACTTAACGTAGTGTCTTCGTATTTCTTATCCTCAGGTGAAAGACAATCTTGGCTGGAACATACACCCCTCATACATTCGATCACCATTGAAGCCTCGTAGCACAATTTATTGTACAATCAAAAATTAACTTCAATCATTTTATTAACTTCAATCATTTTTTAATTATTTATAATTAACTTAACTCATTTTCAGTTAATTCATCTCCGTTATCGTTAACGAAGCTTACATGACTCAGATTATTTTATACCAAACATAAAATTTTCAAGGAAAAAAGTGTAAATACTTTTAGCCACAACGCTTGTCGTGGCTAAAGGTTAAGTGGAAGCCATTTTTTCGAGCAAAAAAATTGGAGGTAAACTTAAAAATTCAAAAAAGATTGTAAATTCTTTTAGCCACGCCACCGGTCGTGACTAAAAGGTTGAGCGGAAGCCATTTTTCGAGCCAAAATTTTGGAAGTAAACTTAAAAATTCCCAAAAAATTGTAAATACTTTTAGTCACGACATATATCGTGACTAAAAGTTTAGACATTAATTTATTAATATTTAGTTTAATACTATAAACAAATAAAATAGTAAATACTTTTAGTCACGACAAAAAATCGTGACTAAATGTATTTACTATTTTTTATTTGCTTTATATATTAACTAAAAAACAAAAAAATAATGTCAAACCTTTAGCCACGACATTTGTCGTGACTAAAAGTTTTAAATATTTTTTAAAAACATTCGCTATTAAACTAAATATTAATAAAGTAATGTCAAAACTTTTAGTCACGATATATAGCGTGCCTAAAAGTTGAAGCTCGTTTTTCTGACTAAAACTTCTTGTTGAAAGTCAAAGTCAAGGGTTGAAAAACTTTTAGCCACGACTCACACTTTATAGTCACGATGGTTTCGTCACTAAAAGTTATCTCCTAAGTCAAACTTTGAAAACCAACTATTTTGTCGTTTTGTGGACTTTTAGTCACGAATTTGGTCGTGACTAAAAATTTTCCGTGGCTAAAAGCCCCAATTCTAGTAGTGGTGTTGCACTTTTTAGAGAATATTCTTTATTAATTGAGATGTCTTACAACCTAAGACATTTAGTAACTAAATACTCAGAGCAATTAGTTCATTTATTTAATGCTTTTACTTTATCATGGACTAAGAGGGAAAAACTGAAAGGTTTATCAGGGACTTGGTGTATTGTCACTTCCTGAACATTCTTTGGTCAGAGAGTGATCATCATTCATCATTCCTAATTTAGCTTTAAGCCTGGTGAATGTCGGTTCGTCCAAGGGCTTAGTAAATATATCAGTAAGGTGATATTTAGTGGGAATGAAGTGTAGTTCAATATTACCTTTCATGATATGGTCCCTAATGAAATGGTATTTGATGTCTATGTATTTGGCTCTTGAGTGAAGAACACGGTTGTTCGATATGGCAATAGCATAGTGTTTTCACAAAAGATGGGTACCTTCTTATATACTATGTCATAGTCACTGAGTTGACTTTTATCCATAGTATATTGGCATAACATCCAGCCACATATTTAGCTTAAGCTAATGAAATGTCCATTGATTGTTGCTTTTTAGCACTCCAAACACACAAGTTTACCACGAAGCAACTAACATGCACGTGAAGTACTTTTTTTGTCCATGTGGATCCATGATAGTCTGAGTCCAAGTATAATTTCAAATCAAAGCTTAGAACATTTTAGATACCATAGACCAGGAGTAGGAGTGTCTTTCAAGTATATGAAGATTCTTTTCTAGCATGTTCCTTCCCAACGGCAACCTTTTCATCATCAGCCAAGGCCATGAGCACCTACACCTAAACAATTTCATCATCATCTGATGATACATCTTCTTCATCCCAATCATAAGACTCAACTATCAGACCTTGGTTTCAAGCATTAGAGGATTGAGAGGGCTGAGAGACTCAGGCATTGGCTAGTAAGAGAGCGAGTTTGGCTTTGACTTTATTGTATTTTGAAACATAGCCTTTCGGAACTTGTAGTTCATGTTGACTGTGTGAAGAAGTTCAGCATGAGGTGATGAGTTTTGGTTGAAAACGGATTTGATGTGGAGATGGATAAGATGGTGAAGATGTTTTGGAAAAAAAAATCTTTAGCAAAGTAACCAGTCTTACCACACTTGAAACATTCATTTTTGTTAGAGGGTTTTAAGGGATTGGATTTGGATGGGTTCTTTTCAAAGAATCTCTTGGAATTGGCTAGAAGAGCCATTTAATTCTTCAATGAGATCTTCCAAATACTCTTGACTGCTTCTTAGGCCCTCTTTATCATTTGGATCATCTTGAAAGTCACCACAGAGTTAGAGAAAAAAACAGTTGATATGAGGTTAGTTGTGGCCAGGGTCATTTTAGTCTTTGATGCATTATTTTTGTGAGTTAGTCTTTCCTCAAATTTGAATATTCCAAATAGAGAGGCTAAGTCCAGATCTCTTACATGGTTAGAGTCTTAGAACTTGGTTAAAACTTAGCCATTTATTTGGAAAATTGTTGTTAATTTCATGATTTGAAAGAACAACAGCATCATTCACTAGTTCATTCATAATAACTTTGTACTTGGTGAATGTTTGAGAGGCTAATCCACCTTGAATGTGTTGGGGGTGTTGTAACCAAGTTTTAAATCCATAACCCTATTTTCTTTTACTTTAAAGGGTCCTTCATAGTTAATAATTAGATCTTCCCAAGTGACAGTTTATGACTGATTCCATCACATCATAAGGCAAGCATGATATGATGATACTTTTGAGGCGTTGGTCAAGATTGACTACCCTCTTTCATCATTGCTCCATTGAGCTTCTCGTTTGTCAAAACCAACAACTGTGTTTGGAACATGGGGTCCATAATTTAACACCTTAATTAAGAAGGGTTCTATACAAACAATATGAGAAAGGAACCTTTTCTTCTAATAAGTGAATCTTTCCACCTTTAGTTTAGGAGCAACACTAACATAACCACCACCCTTTGCATCTAGAAGTTGAGAAACATCACATGTGGACATGATAGGATCTTGATTTAAAAAACCTTTTTGAGCACTTTTGTTTGAGAAAAGTAGAAAAGTTTTATAAATCTAACTGCTCATACCACTTGTAGTTCCCTATAAAGTGATTATAAATTATTAGACTAAGTTAAATCACTCTTCATGTGAATCTGATGATAGTTTAAACGATTTAAAGTACTAAAACACTTAATAGTTTAAGCAATAAATAAACAACAAAGTCTTCAACGTTTAAATTCTTATTAGACATGAATCAAAGAATTTACCATGATTGTTTGCAGAATACCAAATTAGGTCGATACTTATAGGTTAAAAGCGACTTGGAAGGTACACTCGTACCTTACTAATGTTTTTGTAGTTTGAGGAGATCAAGGGGAGTCAGTGAGCTATTGTGAGTGACTCCATCATCTTTTTCTTAGTTCAAGAACCGAGGAAGTGGTGAAACTTTCTTTAGTGTACACTCATGGGAAGTTTGGTAAAGAGAATTTCACATATTAGAAATGAAATAGAGAATAAAAATTCAGAGAAATGGTATTGAGTGAGAAATTTATTGAACTCCACTGTTTGGTAACGCCATAGAATTGAAATAAAAAATGATTACGAAAATCTTTTTCTAAATAAAAAAGGATTATACTATGATAATGTCACCAGTTTTTTTAAAATGTGTTAAGCACCAAATTTTGCACGTGATTTGTTTAAATAAAATTATTAAAGTCCATTTTTTAATAAATTATAAATGGAATCGATTACAAGGAAAAAAATAGAAGTTCAAAAAAAAATCCGAAAAAAAAAGAAAATTAATTTCTCCAATTTCTCCACTAAAATGATGAAAATGGAGCTAGTCAAATTACATTACCCATTTCTCTCCATTTCTCCACCAATTTACATCAATTCTCCGCTTTTTTATTTCTCTCTACCAAACAATGGAAATTAGTCCAATTCCAATTCTCTTATTTCTTTTCCCTCTACCAAACGCACCATTAGCTTATTTTCAATTCAAATCCTAGATGAGTGGGTACTGAATTAGCCCAACATTAACATTTCTTTAGAAAGCTAGTCTCTAGAGGTAGCAAACTCTTAGACTAGAGGTAGTGGTCAGACCCTCTCACTTTCCACATCAGCGCTATCTCAGCTTTCTCTCTCCATTCACCTTCCTTCACCTTTCACGCATAATCGTCACCACTCCCCTCACCTTTCATTAAAATATCCACTTTATACAAACATACCCCACTACCCGACACACACGCACAAATAAAGTAATTAATAATAAAAACATCTCATGGGCCCACAAACACAAGGTAAATGAGTGGTGAGCTTGGTCTCCTTTCGTCCTTCTTTTGTGCTATATCATGCGTGACTTTTCTTCCCTATAATGGTCCCTCACGAGTGAGGAATTGCAACCATTACCGTCTAACTAACGGTCCAAAACTTATTATTTTAATTATTTATACTTTGTGTGTCATATATTGTTACAAACTTTATATTATTCCAATAACTTCTATTTTTATTAGAGAGTAGCAGATGTTATGTATTACTAGTATTATACTTTGGGAAACTTTGAGCCTCTGACCTGTTCTACCCCTATGACCCATTTCCCCTGTGACCCGCTAGAGATAAAACACAACCTGAATCGATCAATATACATGTAAATATATTAAAATATTCATCTGTATTAGTTATGCTTGCTTTTTTGTTATTGTTGTTGTTGCTGTTTTGTCAATAAAAATAATACTCCTTATGTTGTACTGGTTTGCTTTGTTGCTTCATTTGTTACTCTTCATTGTATAATTGCAAAATCTTTTGTATTTGGCCACAATATCTTAAATGTTTCGGAATATTTTTTTTGTAGGCGGTCAATGCGTATGTGTCCTTGCAGCGTTTGGAAGAACTATTTTTAGCAGAAGAGAGAACTCTGTTACCCAATCCACCTCTTGAACGAGGGCTTCCTGCAATCTCGATAAAAAATGGGAACTTTTCATGGGATCCAAACTCCCCAAAACCAACATTAGCAGATATAAACATAGACATACCAGTCGGCAGCTTAGTTGCTATCGTAGGTGGTACAGGAGAAGGAAAAACATCTCTAATTTCAGCAATGCTTGGTGAGCTTCCTCCTTTAGAAAATTCCAGTGCTATCATCAGAGGAACCGCTGCATATGTCCCTCAAATTTCATGGATATTCAATGCTACAGTAAGTTTTTGCCTGCTGTTGTATGCATCTTTGAGGTGTCCCATGAATTTGACTCTTTAAATAAATAAATAATGTGATATTTATTTAAGTTTAACTTGTGATCAAAATTTATGTATGCAGGTACGTGATAACATATTATTTGGATCAAAATTTGAAGCTTCAAGATATTGGAAAACCGTGGATGTGACTGCATTGGAGCACGACCTTGAGATTCTGCCAGTTAAGTGTCCTAAAACTATAGCACATCTAAGTTCTTTAAGCAATATATTCAACATAGATCTTTCTTGAATGGGCTGAGCTTGATTGTTCATTCTTTTCTTCTGCTGCTTCTTAGGGTCGTGATCTCACTGAGATTGGAGAAAGAGGGGTGAATATTAGTGGTGGCCAAAAGCAAAGAGTCTCAATGGCTAGAGCAGTGTACTCAAACTCGGATGTGTACATATTTGATGACCCGTTGAGTGCTCTAGATGCTCATGTTGGTCGAGAGGTAAACTTATATTAGCTTCTAGACATGTAAAAATGGGTCAACTGGGCCTGGTCCTGAGACAAGTCCATGTTGAGCATATCACTGGATTTTTCTGTATTGAGTGTCACAATAATCAATGCATGTTTAGTCTTTTATGATAAACCTTACTATTTTCTGACCTGTAGCACCTTACATATCCAGGTTTTTGAAAAATGCATAAAAGAAGAGTTGAGAGGAAAAACGAGGGTGCTCGTTACAAATCAGCTACATTTTCTTCCTCGGGTGGATAAAATTATTTTGGTCTCCGAAGGTATGATTAAAGAGGAAGGAACCTTTGAGGATCTCTCAGAAAATGGATTTCTATTTAAGAAGTTAATGGAAAAGGTGGGTGGTATGGATGATCACGTGGATGAAAGCGAATGCACAACCAATACAGATATTGAAACCTCAAAGCAGTTTGCTGATGAAGTGCTGGGTGAGTCAAGTAATGATCAAAGCGTTACTACAAAAAATAAACTTAAATCTATTCTTGTCAATAAAGAAGATAGGCAAACTGGCATTGTTAGCTGGAATGTTTTAGCAAGGTATGATTTTGAACATTTATTTTCCCCCTTTTTTATTATATTATATTGAACATAACAAGTGCTGAAAAAACAATTAGAAAGTGTTTTAGTGATCACAGGGCGTAAATTATTGATAACAAAAAGGTCACATTGGTAAATTTTCTAAAAAGGTGGCAAAATGAAAGAGTCACACAGGTTGGGTAATAGATAAAAAATGGGTGATCTTTGGGTATGGCTCAAAAAAAATTTGTGTGTGTGTTGTGGTGGTGGTGGGGGGGTTAACACGCTATAGTGGGTAACTTTTAGTACGAGTAGAAACTAATGGATTGTGTGAACCCACAAACTTAATACAAAACTATATTGTTATAATACTGTTATCAGTTTTTTCTAATAGCACGATATATGATGTTTTAAAATTCTGAATATTCTTTGGGGGGTTATCGACTTGTATGACCAGTTCGACTCCGTTTTCATTTGAACTATGTTTTCTAAGTTCAGCCATATAAGTATATGACCCAGTGGAGAATATAATAACCCATTAATCTAAAAAAAGGTCAAAATAACCTCCTCTAATTGTTCCTATTATAGGTATGCAGATGCTTTAGGAGGCCTCTGGGTTGTCCTGATCTTATTTATGTGCTATATTTCAGTTGAAGTCCTTCGGATTTTGAGTAGCACTTGGTTAAGTTACTGGACAGGACAAACCGGTACAACAAATCATGGACCTGCTTTCTTCATTCTGATCTATGCTCTCTTGTCCTTTGGACAGGTATGTTTTGTTCATAATTTCCAATCATATTATGTAGAGGTGTGATAACAGACGGGTGTGCCGGTTTGGTAACTGGTTAAGACGTAGAATGTTCAAAATGCGGATTCGTGGTATGATTTGGAACATGTTGGGTTGATCTAAAACACTTTTTCCTATAAGTTATTATGAGTAACTAGTGTGCATATATTATCATATAAGGGATATCATTTTCATAATATATTTAACTGTTTCAATACTATAACTGCAACCAGATAACATGCATGCTTACGCCACCAGCTGATGCATGTAGGTATTTGTGACGTTGTTCAACTCTTTTTGGTTGATTTCATCAAGCATCCATGGAGCTAAAACACTTCATGAATCAATGCTACATTCGGTTCTTAGAGCTCCCACAACGTTTTTTCAAACTAATCCACTTGGGCGGATGATAAATAGGTTTTCAAATGATCTTGGTGATATTGATCGTAATGTTGCTAGTCTTATCAATAATTTCATGACACAAGTTTGGCAATTACTTTCGACTTTTGTGCTTATTGGAATTGTGAGCACAATATCTTTGTGGGCCATAATGCCTCTCCTTATTCTGTTTTACACAGCTTACCTTTATTATCAGGTTAGTATCCTTTTTGTTACTATTTCTGTTTCTGTATTTCACCTCAACATTTTCTTATTAATATTTACATGATAATCTAGTAGAGGAGCTACTACCGATTTTTCAATACCAGAAACCTATTATAAGTATATTTGTATTTTTAGAATTATGTATACATAAGCTGCTCAAGTATAGAAATGCTACAAAGGGCAAACATGTATCAAAACTCAAAAACAGGCCACTTAAGTGATATTTTGTTTCATTCACAGAGCACATCACGGGAAGTCAAGCGTTTGGATGCCATCACCAGATCTCCTGTATATGCACAATTTGGTGAAGCATTGAATGGTTTATCAAGTATCCGTGCATACAAAGCATACGATCGCATGGCCACAATAAACGGAAAATCCATGGATAACAATATTCGATTTACCCTTGTAAACTTCAGTTCTAACCGTTGGCTAACCATAAGACTGGAGACATTAGGAGGTATAATGATATGGTTAACCGCCACGTTTGCTGTCATGCAGTTTTCAAGAACAAATGATCAAGTAGCTTTTGCATCCACAATTGGATTGCTCCTCAGTTATTCTTTAAATATCACGACTCTTATGAGTAATGCTTTAAGACAAGCAAGTAGAACAGAAAATAGTTTTAATGCAGTTGAGCGTGTGGGCATATATATAGATTTGCCATCTGAAGCTCCATCTGTAGTTGAGAATAATCGTCCGCCGCCTGGATGGCCCTCATCGGGTTTAGTAGAATTTGAAAATGTAGCATTTAGGTATAGACCAGGTCTTCCTCCGGTTTTGCATAATTTGTCTTTTAGCATTTCACCAACGGAAAAAGTTGGAATAGTTGGACGGACAGGCGCAGGGAAATCTACCATGATCAATGCTTTGTTTCGATTGGTCGAGCTAGAAAATGGAAGAATATTGATTGATAATTATGATATTTCGAGTTTTGGATTGACGGATCTGCGTAAAGTTCTCGGTATTATACCACAATCACCGGTTCTCTTTTCAGGTATGATTAGGGCTGTAAACGAACTGAACGTTCAGTGAACATTTCATGAATCGTTCGGTAAAAAGTTCGTTTATGTTCGTTTATTAATAAACGAACGAACATGAACAATATTTTACGTTCGTTTAGTTAAATGAACGAACATGAACAAAAGTCTCGTCCGTTCATTTATGTTCGTGAACGTCCGATTATGCGTTTGTTTATGTTCATTTATTTAGTTTATGTTCGTATATAGTATCTTTTAATAGTATAATTTTAAAATTGGCCTATTTAAGCAAAATAATCACTTATAAAACAATATAATGTGTATAAAAATTCCCAAAGAGACTTTTTTGGTGGTCCGTTTTAAGACTTTTTAGGCTCTTTCCAAAAGAGCCACGCTCAACCGGCCTCGCCAACCAGCACCGCTCAACCTCACTACAAGACAAAAAGAATGACACGTGGCAAAATTTGGGTGGAGTCGAGCGGTGAGCAGATCAAAGTCGGCGGTTGAGCGATCAAGTCGGCAGGTTGAGCGATCGAAAGGAATGACACGTGTCGAAAAATGTATGGGGTCGAGCGGTTGAAGCGAGTTGGCGTGGCTCTTTTGGGAAAGAGCCTAGAAAAAGTCTTAAAACGGACCACACTTAAAAAAGTCCCTTTTGGTAATTTTCTCTTTAATAAACTATATGGTTTTTTGTCTATTTTCATTTATGTTCGATCGTTTATGTTCGTTTAGCGTTCGTTTATGTCTTAATGAACGAACATAAACGAACATGAACAACTAATTTTCTTAATAAATGAACATGAACAAAAAAAATCGTCCGTTTAAGCGTTCGTGTTTGTTTATTTGTCCGGTTAAAATTAAACGAACGAACATGAACAAGGCTCCGTTCGTGTTCGTCCGGTTCGTTTACAGCCCTAGGTATGATATATATATCATCAATAAAGGTAGCAAAATGGGTAGTTTTGGTTACTAGTTTAAATAGATTTGAGCCAAAACCTGACATTTTGAAACAGGCAGTTCAGTTGGGTATTATTTCATTAGTGTAGCTTTTGTAACTCTACTAAGCCTGACGAGGGCCATTGTTTTCCATTTCTAAAAAAATAAACATTAAAGAACCTAACTTAACACTAATGCAAACCTAAATATAAGTTTCTGTCCAACACTCTCAAGTCAAAGATTAATACTGTACAAAGTATTTTCAATCTAACTACTTCACCAGGATTTAAAAATTTATGATAAATATTGCTAAATAATGACTAGATGGTACACAGAAAAATCTATGTATAACATTTTTATATGCAACTCTGAGATAGTTGATGGACCCAGTTTCATGTTTGTTTACTAAGGAACACTGTTAGACATGATGAGTCATAAAATATCTCAAGTGGATGATATTTTCTTGTTATCTAGGTACGGTGCGTTTTAATCTTGATCCTTTTAATGAGCACAGTGATTATGATATTTGGGAGGCTCTTGAACGATCATATTTAAAGATTGTGATTGCTAGAAATCCCTTGGGTTTGTATGCGGAGGTATGGATTTAAAGAGTGTGATTGCTAGAAATCCCTTGGGTTTGTCATAGATTCTATTATAAGACACTTTGTTTCTTAATGGTTCATGAGTGAAATGACGGTTTGATTATGATGAAGGTGTCTGAGGGAGGGGAGAATTTTAGTGTTGGACAAAGACAACTACTGAGTCTTGCAAGGGCATTGCTAAGGAAATCAAAGATTCTTGTTCTTGATGAAGCGACTGCAGCTGTTGATATCAGAACTGATGATCTGATACAAAAAACAATAAGAAAAGAATTTAAATCATGCACAATGATCATTATTGCTCATCGACTCAACACTATCATTGACTGCAATCGAATTCTTGTGCTTGAGAACGGTCAAGTATGTCTCAATTATAAAAACATCAAATTTCATTCATATATATATATTCTTCTCATTTGATCCTAACTCTCTCTCTCTCTCTCTCTCTCTCTCTCTCTCTCTCTATATATATATATATATATATATATATATATATATATATATATATATATATATATATATATATATCACAAAGAGGGTGGAACGGGTTGTGTAACGGTTCAAAACAGTTGACTTTTATGCGGGTTGACTAAAACACTTTCGTCCAAGATTTTAAACATTTATGTAAATATTTAGTGTGTCAGATTTAATTACAAAAGTTATATCATTGCATGGTGATGAAATTTTTTTTATTTAAAACAATTTTGGTGGTTTAAGTCAAAAAGTAATATACTTTGAGTCAATTTTGATCCATTGCACCCGCTTACTTTTAAGTTAATTTTTATACATGTACCAGTTTGACCCGTTAAAGATGAAACACAACCCAAATCGACACATTCATAACTAAATGGGTTAAAACTGGAACCTATATACATGATACATCTTAACAAAATTTTCCTTTATTTAAACTCCTAAAAATGACATGACATTATGCTTCATATTCATCTACTCGTTTCAGATTCTGGAATATGATACTCCAGAAAGACTAATATCACGTGAAGGAGCATTCATGAAGATGGTCCAAAGTACAGGGGCTGCAAACACGCAGTATTTACAGGACATTGTACTTGGTGGAGAAGCTATAAACAAGTTCACTGCTGAAGCGCCTGCAGAACCAATAGTCTCGAGAGATTGCTGACATCTTTTAGTTGGATACAAACAGTACATGTTTATCTTGACATGTGTATCTTAACACGATTGAGACAGATTTTTCTGTCTTGGAAACTAAAGGTGGAAAGTTGTTGTAAAATTGTGACAATTGAGAAAAGGCATATTTATGCACTGAGTATCCTCGAGTATTTGAGGTAAAACGTACTTACATTTTGTCATTGCTAGGCTCAAACTCAACAAGAGCCACAATTGAATAATGTGATAATTATTTACTCACAGCTTGTAATAATGCTAGCTACTTCTTTTGCCAAGATATGAGGTTATGCATAGTTACTCTTTCACAAAATAGATTCAGTTTTATGTTTTTGTTTATCCTTTTGCATAATGTTAACCTATATGGACAATGTTGTTTGATATAACCATCTTCATTTCCCGCATAGTTCTATATTTCTTTCATGGATCAGACTTGTTAGGTTTGGAAGTGGCGATCTTACTTTTGTGTATGGGATTAACGTGTAACTAGACAAGCCCAATGGGCGTTGCCCATTAGAAGGCCCATCGTGGCTGTGCTTTGTCTAAGACACCTCTCCTAGTTGAGGAGAGGTGGTGGACTCTATGATGTGTGTGTGAATAATCTAATATCACACCTTTGATGCTCCATCCTCTCTCTAGTTTCTCTAAACCGTCCACATATGTGTGCTTGAGCTTGATAAATGGGAAACCTACAATTGGTATCAAGAGCTTGCACATAATGATGGATTGATTTTGGTGTCAAAAAAGTTATCAAGTTCGAAACTTTTATCATGACCGTGTACTTGGCAAGTTTCGCGAACCTTTGTGATTTTTTTTTTTTTCTATCAAAACTACTTAAGTTCTCGACTTTCTAACTTTCTTTATCTTTTCTACAAGTTCTGTCAAAACAAAGTGCTTTAAAAACACGAAAAATATCAGCTTGTTAGATTTTTTGTCGGAAAAGTGTACTTATACATTTTTTAGTCAAAACAGGTGATTCTAGTGTTAGAAGAATTAAAGTTGGTGTTTTTATGATAGATTTAAGCTTATAGATTACATATTGAGTAGAAAATTTGGGGAGAAAACACGGGATAGATAGTTTAGATAGATTTTGGGTTAAATAGGGTTCTAGAATTTTTCTCGAAAAATTGCAATCTTCAAAAGTTTTTGGAAAATTCATATATTCTCAAAGCTGATTTGGCTGTACTTTAAGGTTGAGACTCCACTATCTATGTGACGTGGCTTCGAGAAAAATGTTTCGAGTAAACTAGGTCTTTCGAGTAATATAGAATTTGGAGTACTTTTAAGTTTCAAGAAAATCTCCTTGTCGTACAGACTTAGTTGAGACTCCACTGTCTTTGACATGTGGTTTCGAGTATTTTTTGGGTTTCGAGAACTTTGGGCATTTAGAGTAACTTCTAGACCTTGTAAGGCAAGACCCTTTTGATCATGGAATAAAAACTTTCGAGTAATTTCTTCCTTGATAGGTCTAGTACTACTTTCGAGAACTTTTGTACCTAATACATAGTACGTATTTCGAGAACCTTGATAATTTCGAGAAATATTCACATTTTTCGAGAAATGGAACTTAACAACCTTGAACAAAAACTTTCTAGAATTTTTCATAAACCAAAATCATACACCATTGTTCGTCTGAAAGATCCACATTCAAGTTTCATTTACACATCCTAAAATGTCGCTCACTTTGTAACCATTTATTCAAGTATATTAAGGGGTTATAAAAATGATACATGAAAGAAACTAATGACAAAGAGAAGAAGACTTATTGGACATAACTCATGAATCAGAAATTAACCAGATCTCAATTGCTACTAACATTTTCATGGTAGATATTCAAGAAGCTACTTCAGACACCGATACTGAATGCAAACCTTCTTATGATACTGATATCACTAGTTGAGGTAAAAGATTATGATGTTGTGGTGGCATATAATCCATTTGGTCAAGAGAAGTAAAAAGTGATATACCCGTATCCATTGTTTATGAATCCAATTCAAAACAAGTCTGAATAGACTAAGGTAGCTAAGGATCAAGAAAGTGCTTGCTTTGAAACATTAATTCAAAATTGTCAAATTGAGATTGAAAAAGTTAAATGATCAATCGCGAGGTTAAATCCACGAATGTGAAATTAACTACCGAGCTTGACAGATACAAGGAAAATGAAAAAGTTTTTGAGCTATATAAACAACGCGAATATGAGTTGGAATTGGTTACAAAGATGTTGTTTTTAGAGAAAAAACAATTGCAAATCAAGTTTGACAGACTTGATGTTAATTCACACATGAAGATAAAATCTTTAAACAAGGAAATTTCTGATCTTCAAAACCAACTTTCTAAATTCAAAACAACTTGTTATGATCTCTTGAAAAAGAGAAGAAACATTTGAAGCTGCTGATTTTTCAAAATGAGAAAATGAACTCCTTAATGAAATCATTGGGAAAAAGGATAAAATCAATGAATCAGAAAATTTGCTTGTTAAAACGGGTCATTCAAGACAATTAAATTCATACGCTTACAAGTAATCCAGATCCGTTTTATTATACTACAAATAAAATGGCTCTTGGTTGTGAAAATCCGTGGTTATTCAAGAAAACTCAGCAAGAACAGAATGTTTTATATACTAGTAATGTTTTGTTGGATAAACATGACCCTATTAGTGTTAATGATCCTATTGTTGGATACCCGTATCCATTGTTGATGAATCTTTAGAAAAACAACATGATAGCAATATTGTGTCTGTGACTCCAGAAATAAATCCAATTCAAAACGTGTCTGACCAGACTGAGGCAGCTAAGGATCAAGAAAGTGCTTTCTTTGAAACATTAATTAAAATTGTCAAATTGAGATTTAAAAACTTAAAATGATCAATCGCAAGGTTAAATCCACGAATGTGAAATTAACTACCGAGCTTGAGATATACAAGGAAAATGAAAAAGTTTTTTTGCTAAATAAACTACGCGAATCTAAGTTATAAATTGATTACAGAAATGCTGTTTTTAGAGAAAAACAATTGCAAATCAAGTTTGACACACTTGATGTTAATTCACACATGAAGATAAAATCTTTAAACAAGAAAATTTCTGATATTCAAAACCAACTTTCTAAATTCAAAACAGCTTGTTATGATCTTAAAAAAAAAAAGAAACAGTTGAAGACTGATTTTTCAAAATGAGAAAATGAACTCCTTTATATTGAGAAAAAGGATAAAATTAATGAATTGGAAAATTTGCTTGTTAAAACGGGTTATTCAAGACAAAAAAATTCATATGCTTACAAGTAATCCAAATGAACTCCTTTATATTGAGAAAAAGGATAAAATTAATGAATTGGAAAATTTGCTTGTTAAAACGGGTTATTCAAGACAAAAGAATTCATATGCTTACAAGTAATCCAAACCCGTTTTGTTATGCTAAAATGAAAATGGCTCTTGGTTGTGAAAATTCTTTGTTACTCAAGAAAGTTCAGCAAGAACATAATGTTTTATATATTGGCAATGTTTTGTTGGATAAACATGATCCTATTACTGTCAATGATTTTGAGGAAACAATAGAACTTGCTGAAGAGAGTAGATAAAAAATAAAACAAAATAATCCAAAAATAAAATCAATTGATTATAACAAACTTAACAAACTTTCTGAAGTTGTCTTTGTTCCTCAAACACAAAAAACAAAGGAACAATTATACAAAACGATTTTTTCCAAAATACCCAGTGTTTCAAAACAAGTTTCAAAACCGTTGTTGTAGGGAATTATATTTTGTAAAACAGATTTAAGTATGTTTAAGTCTGTTTAGTGTTAATTCTGGTAGCTTTAGTAGTTAAGTCTGATAGACCAGAATTAAGTCTGTTGGTGGTTAAATATGCTTGTACTAATGGAGTTAAGTTTGGCAGGACTTATAGTCGATAGTTAAGTCTGTTTATGATAAAAACAGAATAGTTGGTTAGAGTTATATTAGGAATAGATATGTACGTGTAGAGATATCTTAGGAAGAGATATCTTTACCCTTCTGCAAGTCTTGTAGAATTAGGGTTTCCTTGGATTATAAAAGGATCCCTAAGGTTTTAGGTAATGTACGAGTTGTAAGCATTAGCCTTTGAGAAAATTAATAGTAATTACAAAGTTAGTTTATTCTTGTGTTCTTCATACTTTGTGTGTTAAGATTCCGCATTAACACATTAAGCTTTTGTAAAGAGTTCTTCATATAGTAAACTGGATTTATTCAAGTTTACTATTAGTTATTCAAGGCTACTTGGATCCATAAACTTTGGACCTACAAGTGGTATCAGAGCCTGTTGAAGGACTCTGAATTGAAGAAACAAAACTCACCAACAGTACTTATCTCAAATCCTAAAGAATGTTTCATCATGATGATTTCTCAAATCATCTTAGTGATGAAGAGGCTTCTGACCATGAAACTGAAGCATCAGAAGCAGGATCTAAGAAACAATAACAGAAACAACAACAACAACAACAACAAATTCCTGCAACAACAACTATCTCTAACCTCAAACTTCCTATTCTGAAAAAGGAAGAGTACGACATATGGGCCATGGAGATGGAACATTATCTGGAATATGTAGATAATGAGGTCTGGAAAGTGATCCAGAATGGGAATTAAAAGAAGAGAATTTCCAAAAGTAAAGATGGCATAGTCAGGATTCTTCCACCAATCTTTGCTGCAAATATACTTGTTGTAGAGAAAGAAAGAAAAGCAAGAACTCTCTTATTGATGGCCATACCAAAGGAACATCTCAGAAGGTTCCACAATATGGATGATGCTAAGGAGATATTGGAGGCTATTAGAACCAGATTTGGAGGAAACACTAACTCCAAGAAAATGCAAAAAGCTGTTTATAAACAACAGTTTGAAGCGTTTACCATTAGCAATTCTGAAGGCCTGGAGAAAGGCTATGACAGACTCCAACAACTCCTATCACAGTTAGAAGCACATGGATCTAAAGTTTCTAATGAAGATGCAAATATGAAGTTTCTCAGATCATTGCCCAATGAATGGTCAAATCTATCAATGATTATGAGAACTAAAGAAGATATTGACACTCTGTCAATAGATGACTTGTATAATAATCTTAGGGTTTATGAACAAGAAATCAAGGGGAATTCAAAGGCTTCTTCAAGTGACAACAATGTTGCTTTTGTCTCTCAAGGCAAGAGTACTAAAACCAAAGTTAAGTTTGGTAGTGGTTTTAGTTCTGGTAGCTATACAGTTTCTTCTGGTGTAAAGGAAAAGGATGGGGCTGCTGGTTTTGCTGATAAGATCATCTACTCACTATTTTCTAATCAATCTGAAAACATTCTAAATGAAGATTTGGATCAGATTGAAGATGAGGAGATGGAGGAAATGGATATAAACTGGCAGTGTGCCATGATTGGCTTAAGGATGAAGAAATTCTTCAAGAAGACTGGTAGGCAAGTCCGTTTTGATGGAAAGAGACCAATAGGGTTTGACAAGTCAAAGCTTAAGTGCTATAGGTGTCAAGAAAGATGTCACTTTGGTAAGGAATGTACTGTAAAGGAGGCCAATAAAGAAAAGAAGATGGATTCCTTCTATCCTAGGTATGCAGAGAAGGAAGACAAGAGTCAGATGGGATTGCTGACTTTGGAAGCTGGTGTGATTGACTGGGGAGAGCATACTGATGAGGGGACAGAAGTCAATCATGCTCTCATGGCTATAAGCTCCAGCAATGAGGTAACTTTATGCTCAAAAAGTTTGCACTGATTCATACAATAAACTGCAATCTCTTTGTGATGAACAATGGGTCAATTAGGTGATCGAGAAGTTAAATTACTTGCTTATGAAAATTCTGTTAAAACATTAGAAAAACAAGCAAATACTCTTCAAAAACAGAATGCATCTCTTAATGAAAAGCTTACTTTCCAAGGTAATGAAATATTTGAAAAAGATGAGAAGCTTAGAAAATATAAAAGAATTGGAATGAAGGCAGTTAAAGATAAAGAAGAGTTGTAAAAGATAGTTGACTCATGGCAAAAAGATGGTAAAAATATATGGAGATTAATTAATTCAGGCATGAGCTCAATAAGTAAAATTAGCTTAGGGTTTGAGAAAAAGTCAGATAAAGAGGTTTTAGGATATGAAGAGGAGATGAAAGAAAATGTTTTTGTTAATTTAAAAGGTGATTTTGAAGGAAAACCTGTATATCATGGATTTTCAAAAACTAACAATTACAAAGGTGTTCCTCCTCCTTTTAATGGTGATTATACTCCTAAACCAGAGAAAGAATATGATGAATCTTTATTTGATTATAGCAAATGGAAAAACCCTGAGACACTTGCTTCTCAAGACTACTCTATTGAATTTTCTAACTGTCAATCTAATGGCAGTAAAGGATCTTCTGAAAGGAAGTCTGAGACCAATGTGTCAGAAGACAAAACCAGTGAGTATTCTTCCTGTCAATCTAATGACAGTAATGGATCCATTGGGAATGTCTCTGAATGTTCCTTTGAGCTAAAATCCGAACCCATAAAGATTACTAAGCCAATTTCAATAGGTAAACCTTATGTGCCCAAATCACAACAAGCTGAGCCAGTCATTTTTGTGTCTAAACCAGAAACAGTTAAATCTAGTTGTGTCCAAACTCCTAGACAACAGACTAATCTTGAGACACCTAAGATTGACAGAAAAGACTGGAATGGGTTTATGCAGAGAGAGTTTGGGGATGGATACTCTTTCACTAAAAAGAGTTGTTTTGTATGTGGAAGCCTAAGTCATTTAATTAGAGACTGTGACTATCATGAGAAAAGAATGGCTAAGGAGGCTGAGTTAAGAAAGAAAATGGATGTACACACTGAAAATATTTCTCGTTAAACCGGTGTGGAATAATGTGAGCAGGATTAACCATGCTAATAAGTTTGTCACAAGACCGATTACACATTATCTTGGTAGTACTTCATTACTCGTTAGACCAAGGGTGTACTTGTATACAAGTTAGTTCGGTAGGCAAAACATTAATACCGGTAATATGTTTAGAGTTAATATTGGTCATGTTAAGTCCGGCCAAGCTAAAGTTAATTACGGGTATATGAATGTTAAATCAAAACCTAAGAGTCCTTCACCCATCCCAAGTTTAGGAAACCACAGTGAACCAGGTTTAATCAAAGACTTCATTATGGTTCTCACTCACTGTAGAAGACCAATGACTCAAAATGCGGCTCAAATGTTTCAATCTTATGTTTAGCAAAGGGTAATTGGGGATCATTAAGCCCTTGGCGAGTTATACTGGAGACGACTAAACCAAACTTCTAGTATAATGGTGGACCGCTTTTAATCTTGACAAATCTAAAGTCCACAAGGCGGACCCAAGCCTCTACAGGTCTGGGTCCCCAAGAGAAACTAATTTTTATTTTCTGTGCAAGAACATCCTTATTTGAACATGGGAGATAGAGGAATCTTTGACAGCGGATGACAGCGGATGTTCTGGGCATATGACTAGTAACAAGGACTACTAGGATGAATTTGAAGATTTCAAAGGTGGTTCGGTTACTTTTGGAGGTAGCAAAGGATACATCACAGGAAAAGGTAGAATAAAGGTTGGTAATTTAGAATTTGATAGTGTGTCCTTTGTAAAAGAACCGCCATTTTAATTTGTTTTCAATATCACAAATCTGTGATAAGCGAGATAAGGTTCTTTTTATCGAGATCGAATGTTTTATGTTGACTTCAGACTTTAAGATGCCTGATGAAAATCAGATTCTTCTTAGGGTCCCAAGACAACACAACATGTACAGTTTTGACATGAAGACACCTGAACCTGCTAAAGGTTTTGCCTGTTTGATTGCAAAGGCCACTATTGATGAGTCTAAATTATGGCATAGAAGGTTAGGTCATATAAATTTTAAGAATCTAAATAAACTTGTGAAGGGAAACCTTGTTAGAGGTCTACCTTCCAAGGTTTTCAAAAATGACCATTCTTGTATTGCTTGTCATAAGGGAAAGCAACACACAGCATCATGCAAGGCCAAGTTAGAAAGAGTTGTAACTGCCCCATTACATACCTTGCATATTGACCTTTTTGGACCAACCTCTGTAAAAAGTATAAATCATGCATCCTTTTGTCTTGTCATTACTGATGATTGTACCAGGTTCTGTTGGGTTTTCTTTTTATCTACCAAGGATGAGACTATTGGCATCCTTCAGACCTTCATTAGGCAGATAGAGAACCTGCTTGACCATAAGGTCAAGATAACTAGATCAGATAACGGCACTGAATTTAAGAATAGAAGTATGCTTGAATTCTGTGGGGACAAGGGGATAAAACAGGAATATAGTAGTGCTAGGACTCCTCAGCAGAATGGAGTTAATGAAAGAATGAACAGGACCCTTATTGAGGCAGCCAAAACCAATTTAGCTGACTCACTCTTACCTACTACCGTTTGGGTTGAAGCTGTTAGTTGTGCTTCATATATATTCAATAGAGTGAGAATGACCAAACCTCAGTACAAGACTCCTTATGAGCTTCTTTTTGGGTATAAGCCTATTGTTAGCCACATAAGGCCTTTTGGGTGCCATGTTACAATCCTTG
This sequence comes from Chrysanthemum lavandulifolium, assembly GCA_022545495.1. Lineage (NCBI taxonomy): Eukaryota > Viridiplantae > Streptophyta > Magnoliopsida > Asterales > Asteraceae > Chrysanthemum > Chrysanthemum lavandulifolium. The sequence goes on along the minus strand of CM040246.1, from coordinate 48,112,688 downwards.
ATACCCTTAGTGTGCTTGGGAAATTTGATGGCAAATCAGATGAGGGTGTCTTAGTTGGTTATTCACTAAATAGTAAGGCCTATATGTTATATAATTTAGTGACTAAGAGAGTAGAAGTAACTCTGCATGTTAATTTTCTTGAGGAAAAGCCAAATGTAAAGGGAGTAGGATATAGGTGGATGTTTGACATTGACTATCTATCTGATTCTATGAACTATATTCATGTGTCTCTGGACAATAAAGCTAACAGAAATGCAGGGTCCTCTGAAGACACTAACAATGCAGGTACCTGGTTCTCAAGCTTCTGAGGAGGAAGAGGAGCAAATGGTTATGTCTACAACAGTCCAGCAGTCGAGCATCTCAACTGGTGATTCAGATGCCATTTTGGCATTCAAAAGAGATTTAGATGCTATTGTTGTAAAGCATCTAGGACCAGAACCTACTTTCAAGGCTACCAGTATTAATACTGTTAATACTGGTAATGGATCTGTTAATTCTGGCAAGTCTGATTCATCAGTACACACTACTACACAAAAGGCTATAAATACCCCCAAATAGAGACTGGGGAATAGAAGGAACTGAGATTGGTTATCTTGAAAAAACTAGTTTTCATAATGCAAAACGCATAAAAACTGGGTTTATGGGTAAAAACCTATCTTTTTACATAATCAAAGACTCTAGTGTTTAAGTAATAACATGTCTTTATGATAAAGACATCGTTTTTAGAAAACAAAGATTTAGAGATATCATGTTTTAATGATAATTGTGATTTTTAAATAAATGAATTAAAATGATTTTCTCCCAAAGTTATTTCCCTCTCTACATTTTCACAAGTCCCGCCCCAAACTAAACTTTTCCCCAAAATCAAATTGTCCCGGTGTACATTTTTCACAGACCTCAAAATTCATTTTTCTTTTTCAATCACCTATACAACCCACATAGATATGTCGCCAATCACTAACTATCCCCATTTGAAGCCAGTTCTTCACAAATCAGGTACTTTATTGTATTTTACCTTCGTCTTGATCATCAATTTGATGTGTTCATGGGTCAATTTCATGTTTTATTGATTTTTTAATTAGGGTTTATGAACTTGCAAAACGTAGCAGTTATGCGTAAGCTGAACTCTATGCTTGATTTTCAATGTCGATGGCTGTGAATGAAACTCATTACATGCTTCGAATAGGTCGTCTCATTACTTGTTGAATTGTGGGGGTTTTCATGTATGTTAATGGCTGCGAATATGTCTTATTACTTGCTGAATTTCAGGTGTTTTGTGTATGTTAATGGCTATTTTGGGTGTTTTTGTGTATGTTAATGGCTGCAAATAGGTCTCTTTATTTACTGAATTTTGGGCTTTTTCGTGTATGCTACTCTCAGTGATGGAACCTTTGTCCCAAATGAGGTTTGTATTGGTAGTTCTGATCATGCTAGATTATTTACTTACTTGTCCAAACATGTGTGGGAAGTCTATTCTTCTTCGTTAAGTTTGTTTAGCTTTGGCCCAGGTGAGTCCATGTTATCATTTAACATCTCTAATTTGGCTTTTTTTTAGTGATACTTACTATAGTAGTTCTGTTTTGTGTAGGGGCAGATGTGCCAGCAGAAAGCTTTAAGATGTCCCAGGTTGATCGTATCTTTGTTCGGATGGGTACAAAAGACCATATTTTGGCTGGCCATATTACACATTTGACTGAGCTTTTGGAAACTACATCTATGCTGGTATGTTTTGTGTCATTTGTATATGAGATGGCAATTTGACCAATCTACCTATACATAGGTTGATTTGGGTTGTTTAAATGGATAAAGGGGTTAAGCTATAAGAAATGAGATCAACTTAAATATACTTAGATTATTGTATAATAATATAATTCTATTGAACACATAAGTTATTTATAAAACTACCAAATGGGATTAAACAAATGCCCATTGAATCACCGAACCCGACACCTATTTAATATTTACCCATCTTACCCCTAACGTGATTTGGCTTGTTACCTATTTCCCACTTGCCCTTTTTTCCAACTACAGTTTGTGTATAGAGAATCTATGTGGCATAGTTTCTTCTCTTCATATCTTCACTTGAAAAGTAGTGTACAATTAAGCTGATGAGTCTGAGAGACTTAAAATAAATTTAAACTTTTTCATTTCACTAAAAAAATTTCGATATAACAGACCCGTTATAGTTTTGTTGTCACACATACTTTACACGTAAATTTATTTTAATAATCATCCATTGCCAACTTATCTTTCTAAATCATCTATAGTCATTGGTGTTTATAGTGATATTTTTTGATGATTTTTACATTCATCAGCAACCCATTGCTCACTTGTGGCATTAGACGAACTTGGACAAGGGATAGCTACGTCAGCTGGACAAGCTATAGTGTATGCTTTATATTACAAAATGATGTTTGGACAGTTTTTATACCCATTTATATATTCTTTTACCAGTTATCATTTAGCATACTCCATCTGTTTGGTTGCAGTGCGTCAGTTCTTGAATACCTTGTCAACAAGGTCCAGTGTCGGGGTTTGTTTTCCACTCACTATCACCACTTAGCGTTGGACTATCAACAAATTCCCAAGGTATGCTATACAAGTCTCTTTATTATCCATTTGGAACTTTGCCATTTTTAACCATATAAAATGAAAGTATTTTGGAGATACTGACATCTATGAAATCTTACCACTTGTTTTTGGCTATCTGATCCTGGTGAACCAAATGGAAAGCTTGAACTTAAACAATCTTTTAATATTTGTTTTTTTCCTTTTTGGTCGTAGGTTTCCCTGTGTCACATGGCATGCCGAGTTGGAGATGGAGTCGGAGGTCAAGAGGAGGTAACGTTTCTTTACAAATTGACACTTGGCGCCTGCCCAAAAAGCTATGGTGTCAACGTTGCAAGTCTAGCAGGTAAATTCCTTTCTCCCTGTGAATTTGTCGCAAACTGTAGTGTCCTACGACACTTTTGTTTTCTTGTGCTATATTTGTTCTTTTAGTTATGTTCTATACTATCTATAATGATCTAAGTGAAAAATATAAACTTAAAAATGCACTTCAGGTCATCCTGATAATGTGCTTCAAAAAGAAAGCAACCAAGTCAGAAGAGTTTGAGACAATGTATAGTAAGAGTAGGAAGCAGTCCAATTCTACTTATAAGTATTGGAAAGACGAGATGATGATCATTTTTCCTAGCTTAAGGAAGTGTCTTGTTGATAAACGTTGTGGTTCTTCAGCGGATGGCATATTTGACCTACAAAATACGGAAAAGATACTTTTGGATCAAGAGTAACATTATTGGCCAACTTGTATGAGTGTCCGCATGTAAGTTTTGATGATACTAATATGATTACAAGCGCAAAAATATACCAAATGACATTATATTCATAAAATGTTCAACTATTTTGAACAAAACCGTTTTGACCTGTTGATGCTAATTATAGTTTGCCCATGCTGATGCTAATTAAGTGACAAGCTCTCTTATCCCCCTTCTTCTCGCTTATTATTTTAGAATTTTACTCTTGTTAGATTCATTAACTTTACATGTAATAACAACATTCTTTTATTATTCTTTTTTCGGTTCATTAACTACAGGGCCAAATGGAGCTTATAGTACTGGTTTCAGGTCGATTACTCATCAGGTAATCTCTAGGCATCTGGATATCGGGTTGCTAATTGTTGCATTTCCGTGTTTGTTGATAGCTTATATTTTTTCATAAATTACTCATGATTCTGTTACACTTTCTGATTCCTTTCCAATTCCATCCTTTGTTAATTGCAAATTTAAGGAATTATTGATTTGTATTTCACCTGTCACTTTTTTCAATCATAACCTGAAATCATAAATAAGATTTGTTTTGGCTTATGCCCAAACGAAAAGAATTTGTAACTTTAGGTTTCATGTTGAATTTAAAGGAATAAGAAAATCTTGTGAAATAGTACTAGAGGAGAAATTTTCCTAGCGGTAACCATTCTAATGTTTACGATTTGAAATTGCAGTCCTTGAATAACGCGAGGAAAGTCCTTGCATTTATTATGACAGGAGAGTAACGCATGTTTCTTGCAACATGTTTTTCATTCTCGTAAATCATGAATTTATGGGACCCTTAACGAGCCGTATTATATTGTCTTTGAAGGAAAATATGTTATTCATCCAACAAGGAAATACAAAACATTTTGTGGGGAAGCAAAGTCATTATCTTTTTTAGAATATGTTAAGTTATTCAAATCATTAGAGTATTTTCTACAATTTTCTTCTTAATAACTTACTAGACGTGCAATAGTTTCATCTTTTCTAGAACTTTTTGTTTTTAGATTGTTGATGTTTTTATTTCATTACTTAACTTATAGGTCCCTTGGAGTGACGAGCGTCTGTTAGAGAACAAAGAGTTGAACGCCATCATTGGTGCATGGTTTACATTGTGGCGCAATTAATCCCAGATAATGATGTTCAATTATGTTGAATTCTAGTGTTTTAATTTTGATTGTCTAGGATTTATATTTAGTTGAATTGACGTCTTATCTTAATTTACTTTGTTAATTTTGACATTTGTGGTGTATTTTAATCACTTTACATATATTTGATGCATTTATATATTTTTTATTAAAAAAAAATCATTTTTAAAATTTTCTAATTTATTGGAAAATTTTAGAATGATTTTTTTTAATAAAATAGATTTTCTAAATGGTTTTGAGTTAAAAACATATCCTTTTACTCTATATAAAGATAGGTTGGATGCTTTTATAAAGACATGTTATGGGAGAACCGGTGTCAATGTTCAATGAAAATATGTTTGTTTACTCTATAATGGAGACCGATTTTAAGAAGAAAACCGGTGTTGATGAATCTAATAGAGATAGGTTGCCAAACCGGTTTCTATATGTTTTGATTATGGAGATACCCCCCTTCAGAGATAGGTTCCAAAACCACTTTTCATGAGCCATTTTGACCGGTTTCTTTGTCATTTTTTGTAGTAGTGACATAATGTTATGCCCACCAGTACTAACTTCTATAAAAACTGGTAGTGCATCTGCTAAGTCTGGAAATGTTGATGATGATTGCTATGAATCAGCAATGCCAAAACTGAATGTTTATGATCAACCTGCTGAAGGAATTTTTGAGGAAGCTTCTTATGATGAAAATGGTGTGGTAACTAACTTCAATAATTTTCCTCTTGAAATTAATGTCAGTCCCACTCCTACTCTTAGGATTTACAAAGCTCATCCTTAAGCTAATATTATTGGTGGTCATATTCGTATGCGAAAAAAAACAACCACAAAGATTATCAACATTGTTTGTTTGCTTGCTTCTTATCTTAGGAGGAACCCTTGACTGTCGCTAAAGCCTTAACTGATGAAAGTTGGATAGAAGCCATGCAAGAAGAGTTATTACAATTTGAATTGTAGAAGGTATGGGTTCTTGTAGATCAACCTGATGGGGCTAAGATAATAGGTACAAAGTGGGTTTTCAGAAATAAAAAGGATGAAAGAGGTGTGGTTGTTAGAAATAAGGCTAGATTGGTGGCCCAAGGGTATAGACAGGAGGAAGGGATAGACTATGATGAGGTTTTTGCTCCTGTGGCTAGAATTGAAGCCATCAGGTTATTTTTGGCATATGCATTATATATGAGGTTTATAGTCTATCAAATGGATGTTAAGAGTGCATTTCTATATGGAACTATTGATGAGGAGGTTTATGTTTCTCAACCTCCTGGTTTTGTTGATCCAGCTCATCCTAGGAAGGTTTATAAAGTCATCAAAGCATTGTATGGACTTCATCAAGCTCCTAGAGCTTGGTATGCTACACTTTCCACCTTCCTTGAGCAGAATCGATACAAAAGGGGCACCATTGACAAGACCCTATTTATTAAAAAGGACAAGAAGGATATCATGCTTGTGCATGTGTATGTTGATGATATAATTTTGTCTCTACAAGGAGATCTTGGTGTGAAGATTTTGAGGCTTTGATGAAAGCGATTTCGATGGGCTCATGGGAGAGCTCACCTTCTTCTAGGACTACAGTCAAACAGAGGTCGGATGGGCTATTTATTTCTCGTGAAAAGTATGTTGTCGATATGTTAAAGAAGTTTGATCCGGTGAATGTGAAATCACCGTTACACCCATGGAGACCAAGGTGCCATTGACAAAAGATGAGCATGCTGCTGATGTGGATGTCAAATTGTACAGATCCATGATTAGATAAATATATATAAACATGTTATTCAATTCAATATCATGATACACTTAAGGGTAAGTTAATCAACCTTTGCAACTGATTTCAATGATTGCTTGCATAGACAACCCTATATGCAGCAAATTTAAATTACTTCTTATATATCAACTGTTACACACATATGACATGTATAAAGCAATGTAAGAAAATAATAGTTCCACGGATCATACAAAACAAGAGCAAGAATCAGAGCAAGTCACCGAAATCGATTTCACTTTTCTTCCATTTACAATCGTCAACCATCGGTTTCGCGACAACGGTCGCCAATAATCCCAATGGTTGGTGCAAGCTTCTTAAGAATACATGCCGCCTGGTTGAAAAAACACATGGTGATAATGTTAGAAATTGAGGTCATAATCTGTGGCAAACATAGCATTCTATCAATTGCTAATGGCTTTCCAGTTACGTTTATTGTAGTCTTATTACAGGGGTTATTCTTGGACAAAGCATAAATGATTTAAAAGGTGTAGAAGCTCATTGCTGCTGATGCTTCTCTTATAATAGTTGAAGGGGTCAATGTGTACCTTTTTTCCCTTACTTAAACCCTCTCCTAATCTAGGGTTATCACACAAATGTGTGTAGTCATTATCATATATTCTCTCTTTTGTATGATCATAGTTTTGATCTTGTTTACTCTTTGTATTTGTCTGGTTATTGTCTCATTGACATTAACCTGACCTTGTATAACTTCGGATACTATTAATGGCTTAATCTATGCCAACTATTGAGACTTTGGTTTGAATAAAGTATTATTGTGTTTCTGCTGTTACTGATACTCGCGTACATGGTATCAGAGCTTCAGGCTCATAATCACGGTTGATTGACCATCCTAGGGTTTCTTCGTAGAAACTTGGGGATATCTCTCCGGCAACAATAAAAAGCTATTATGGGTTTCAAAAGGTGGTTTGGGATTATTACTATTGGCGTAATCGCTAGTTATCTCTTATTCACAATTAGCCCTAGACTAAGTGAATCTAGGTAATGTGATTTGTTCTTTCCACGATATTACTCGTAAGTCTACTCTCATCTTCAAACAACAAGATTTAAGTCTTTGTGGTGCAAACGGGTAGACTAACATCTTGATCCGCCACCGAGTGGTATGAATACCGCCTGGTTTACCCCACCACGTGCTTGGTTCTTGTTGTTTCTTAATTTCAAGTTCTTATTTTTACTGCTCTTATCTGCTTATCTACTTTAGTTGTTATTTTCCGTGTTATTTGTCTTTCTTATTGTTTACATTATGGCTGTTGGTGATGATAATACTGGTGGTGGTGGTGGTGGTTCTTCCACTGAAAAAAGCTTATCCTTTGGTGATGCTTTATATTTACACCCTAACAACACTAATGGTACTCCTATTATTTCCATCAAACTCACTGGAACATAAAATTATAAAATATGGAATATGGCCATGACCTTTGCCTTAAAGAATCATAATAAGTTAGGATTTTGTTGATGGTACTTGCTTAAGAGATGACTCAAATCCTATTCTTGCTAATCAATGGGATACCAGAACTCGTTGTTGTCACCGGATTCTTAACTCTCTCGCTTTGAATTATTTCTTTGGTGCTATCTATGCTAAACCGCTTATGAAATGTGGAATGATCTTAAAGATACTTATGATAAGGTTGATGGTTCAACTATTTTAATTTGCATAAAAATATAAACTCTCTTAGTCAAAGTGGGTCTTCTCTTGTCGATTATTTGATACGCTTACGCAGCCGGCGCTCGGGTCAAAGGAACTTCCTTTCGTCGAGCAAGTTTTTCAACACCCTAGGCGGTGAACCTAATCATTGTAGTGTAGTATTAGGTAAGCCACGGGTAATGATATCGTTCTCTAGGGAATAGGAATGCTAGTGAGAAGTTACTACGCTAAGGTTGAGGTTGAGGAAGATTATTTTTTATCTTTTATGTTTTTAGGAAATTTAAAGGTACGAATCTCGGGTATTGGATTTGGGGAGGGGTTGGTATTTCACCGATTACTCTACTATTATCTAATTATCTAAACTAAGGTGGTGGTAGTCTATGTCTAATTAATGTGTGCTCGTATGATAGTTTAAAGATGTGTTTACTTAGGTTTTACTACTCCTTAATTATCTCCTATCGATGGTTGAGTTGTCACGCCTTATTCTTAGTCAAGGCGCTGTGTCTAAGGTTGTAGGGTATGCGTTTCTCCCAACTCTTTGAACTTACCAAAGGGTCTCGCCTACAAGTGATGAGTGTGTAAATACTCATCATTTTTGTACAATATAAACTGCAAAATCATCTCGAAAACACTCGAAACACATCAAAATGATCAAAATATCACAAATCGTTGTTTTATGTGTTTTAAATGCAAAATATCAAAATCGGATGAAAAACATATCAAATTTGCAAAATTGCGCTTTAGTCCCCAAGTTTCTAAAATTGTCAAAAATAGTCCACGAGTCAAAATTTCAAAAGTAAAATCATCAAAGGTCCTTTTAAAATCATAACTTGTCAAATTTAGTCCTTTGGTGAAAAATGTGAAAAGTTTGAGAAATTTACAAAATGGTCCTTCAACTTTCAAAATTGGCGATATGGCCCTGGAAAATGTGAAAATGGCAACTTTGGTCCTTGTAATATCACCACTTGTCAATTTCAGTCCTTGGAGCAACTTTAGGAGATTGGCGTTCAAGTCCTTCCACTTTCGTAAATTACAAGATAAACCTTATCAGTATTAAACCCTTTCACACCACTTGGACTTGTCATATCTAATTTGACCCCTTGCGATTTTGAACCCCCGCCATTGGACCCCCCCTATTATTAATAAGCAGGTCAAACCCATTTGACTACCCTTTCCTCTCTCTTCACGGGTTACACCCATTTCATCATCATCAACTCCCAACACTTCGCTATACTCCACCATCATCATCATCTCTACTACATCCCCCTCCAACACAAAGAGCCAAGGATCATTAAATGAGCCCCATACCAACCCCACTCAAGCAAACTGTTAAAAGGTTTTGGCGCCAAAATACTTTAAACGGCTAGGATCAAGTTGAGTCATCCAAGGGCCTCAAGTGTTCTTTGGGATATGTCCAATGAAGTGAGAGAAGGTCACTTGGGTGTATAAAAGGCCAAGAGAAGCAAAAGAGGAGAGTTAGTTTTAGTTTTATTAGCAATGAATGTCGTTTAAATGTTTTTAGTCTTAAGTTAGATTTGCGGTTGTAATAAAAGTTTCATTGTATCCAAGTAACTCTTTTCAATGTATTTCAACTTAAATCAAGCATCAATTTCGCTTAAAGTTCAATATCTATCTTAAAAGTCTCATCGTGGAAATTTCAAGTTTCAAACTCATTGGTAGAAGCTTTTAGCGACTCAAGTCAATTTCATATAAGCTTTTATTAGCTTATAATAGCTTTTCATAAGCTTTTGTTTGAGTTTTAAGCAAAATTGAAACTTGGTCAATAAAAGTCAACATGGGTGAAAATGGTGCGAAAATGGGAAAGGTTGATGCGTGTTTGGAAATGGGGTGTTCTCTGATTATCTGAAATGGAATTGGATTAGGATTAGTGGTTGTTAGGCTAGAGGTTACTTGTTTCATCATTTGGCAAGCCATAGTGGCTAAGGAAGTGTGTAAGTCTCAATTACATGAATCGATCATTTAAATCGTGTAGGATCCGCTCATTATTGATGTTTGTCTTGTTTGATCTAATATTCATGTTTGTTTAGCTTTATTTGGTCTAAATTTGTTGATTGCGGTTTAAGTAGTAGCTAAAGGGGTGTTTGGCTTAGCTGATTTTTCGTGTTTAAGGCTTATAGATCGTGAGTTAGTAATTGATACTTGTTTGAGTAAACATTGGAAGTCATTTGCATCATTGGTCATAGCATTTTAGCTCAAAAGTCAAATCTAGCTTAAACCGATCTTGTATTTACTCATCAAAAACAATTAGGGAGTATAAGATGCATTTTGGTTCAATAGTGCTAGATCTAGCTTGTGGTAGTCATAATCGGTGTTAAAACATCATTATCGGTAAATAATTTGGATCAAAAGTCGGTTTGGTCAAAGTTGGTGAGTATTTCTTAATAGTCAATTACATCAAAGTTGTCAAAGCGGTTTTCACAAAACTTTGATTCAATTTCTAAGTCATATTTGAGTTTTAGAGTTTGGAAATTTGGATATCAAAACTTCAACTGGTCTATAATTGATAACTGTTTTTGGTGAAAACTGGTTCTGTCATTTTGAGCTTTTAATTAGCTTATCAAAGTAGCACCATATCCCCTGTTCACACTTAGTATTAACTGAGTGTGAAACAGGCAGTTTTGAAATTGTTGCATAAGCTTCAAAACAAAGAGTTAAGGTCTGATTTTGGTGAAAGTGTAGTTGGCCGGTGGTGTAGTAGGACTGCATAATTGGTTTTGTGATTAGCTTATAATATAAGCTTGTGCATAAGTCTCAACAATGGGGTAAACCACTGTTTGGCTTGAATAAGCGATTAGCTTATTTGATTGATCTGAGCCTTTAGCTTGTTAGAGTAGTGATAATCAGTAGTAATTAGCTTAATTTGATAGACATTAGCCTTGTTCATTGTTTGGGGGCTTATTTAGCTTATTAGCTTATTTTAGTAGCTTATTTCTAATAGCAGTTTCATAGCAACTCATTATTCTGTCACATAAGCTAGTTGTTTTCATTTTCATAGATTCTAATATAATTTTAGAATTTTCCTGAAAGTTTCATAATTTTTGGTCTTCATTTGCTATTTTCTCATTTTAAATAGATTTTAATCAATTTTAATTAGCTTTTAATACAAAAATTCGAAAAGTTCAAAAAATAATTTTTCAATTTTCTTAAGTTTAGATAAATATAAGAAGTGAAAAAGTAATTTTCAGATTTTTCATAGTTTATTTGGTAATTTTAGTAATTTAATTAGTTTTAAATAGTTTAAAATTCATAGAAAATAGAAAATAATCTGAAAAATACAAAAATAGTTCTGAAAATTCTAGTTTGATATTTTAGACTTTTTCATTTCATAATTTTATTTTTCTAGCTTTGTTTCCTCATTTCTTGTATTTTAGTTAATTATTAAATAGTTAAAATTAGTTTTTAATTAATAGTAATTAATTAATTAGTAATAAAAATAGTTTTCTTTTTCTAAAAAGTTTCTTATATCATTAGGATTGTAAAAATATAATTTTCATATTTTTAGGGTTAATATTGATTTAGTTTCACGTTTTTAATTGTACGTCGCGTAGATTTTAATTCCGCTTTATAAAAACATAAAAACAAAAACATCATTGTAAAAATAGTGATAGCGTTTATTTAATAGATTTTATCTTTTAACTTTCTTTAATTTTCATTTAAGCCGTTGTAATTTGTTGGCTTATTCCGTAGTTATAATCATAACCATATCCTTTTTCCGCTTCAAACTCCTCGATCACTAGTCGTTTGATAAATCATTGCATAGCTCATTTGGGACATAACGACCGGGAAACATTGTACTCCTCGGATCTTCATTGATTTCGTGCTTAAGTTGTTTTAGGGTTTCTTACGCTTGCGTGAGAGAACTTGACGGTTTCTTGGCATCAAATTTTGGCGCTTGCTTGGGGAGTCATGCTAATCTATCTCCGTGTAGCATTAGTTGTTTGAATCCTCACTCATTGTTTATATCATCCATCTTTGTATATATATATATATCCATATTTTCTTCTAAAAATCCAAAACCCAAAAACACCAAAAACGTATAAAACACAAAAATATTTTTCTTTTGTTTCTATATATGTATCAAATAATAAAAATACAAAAGAATCGTCGTTTTCTTTAATAATAAACAACTTAAAAGATTACCACCGAAAACCAAGGCGGTGCACTACCTAACTGGGGTGCGACCATAATAAGTTCCCGAACTAAAGATATAAAACTTGCCTTTGTGTCCTTGTGATTGGTGTACCTTTTCAAAGAAGCCATTCATCTTGGATTATTGGTTAAGTTCAACGTTGTTTTGCCTCGATTTTGTGTTAATTGATTTTGTTGTGATATCGACGTTTGAAACCGTAAAACCCATAAAGATTCTTCTCACCATTTTTATAAAACGTCTTCATAATTCTCATTCTCATCGAAAGATTTTCATAATTCCCATTTCTCTTCTTAACTCGAGATCCCTTAGAGTTATCTCTAGTGCATCATGCTCGTTCTTCTAGATCATTGAGTCCTTTGCGTGATCTAGCGAAATTCCAAGAAGACGTTCTCGTGAGCGTCTTTGCCCAAATAGTCGAACCCGAGATTCGTACTATTTCAAGCAACACCATGGCGATTTAACGTATTATGGCGGAAATGCTCCAAGCACCCACCGAGGGTTATGGAGATGCCATCGTTTTACCGGTTATCAATTCGATCACTTGAATTGAAGACACATTTGATCGAACTTGTGTCTACGAATCAATTCCGCGGTCGATCGAGAAGACCAGTATGCACACATCCGTTGGTTTAACAAGTTAACCTCAACTATCAATTTCAAGGATGTACCTCAAAAGTCATCAAGTTGATGCTTTTTCCATTCTCTCTTGAGGGGCAGCCCGGTTTGGTGGAAAAAGAACCCCTCGATCCATCGAAACTTGGGAGGATCTTGTTCAAAAGTTTGTGAATTACTTCTTTCCTCCATCAAAGACGACTAATCTTAAAAATGAAATTTCGGATTTCGTCAAAATTTCGATGAAAATTTTGGAGAGGCATGGGAGAGATTCAAAGATCTCCTCGAAAATGCCCCATCATGAATTCACGGAGCTTCAACAAGTTAATATCTTTTACAATGGGTTGAACGGTAATGATCAAGATTCTTTGAACGCATCCGCGGTGGCAATATCTTGAATCGTAAACCTAAAGATGTGCTTGAAATTTGCGAGTAAATCAAAGTTCCTTTTCTCAAACAAAGTCAATGTTCGAACACTCCTGCCTTTCTTCATCCGGTAACTCTTCCGAGTTAGCCGCTCAGATTAGCCGCTTCTAACGGACATCATCCATTGTATGATAAAAGAGGTGAAGGAAATCAAAAGCGAAATTCATAAGCCCGAGCCACCAAAGCCATAAACAAGGTGTGTGAAATTTGTAGTGGTCCACATGCGTATTATGATTGTCAAGCAACCGATGCTTCCTTTTACCAAGCTCCGTAGCTTGGTAAACCACAATCAATACCGACCACAGTGATCCTCACTACTGCACCTAGCGGTATGACACCACCGGTTTTCCTCTGTGCAAAACCATGGCAATCAAAACCATGGAAATCAAAATCGCTTTGTTCCGAATCAAGGGCAAAATTTCAATAACCTCCAAATTTCAATCAAAACGAACAATTTCAACCAACCTCAACCATATCAAGCTCCAAATCATCAAAGTTATCAACCACCTCCTCAAGCTCCCATGCCAAATGACTTCATGAAAATGACCGAGGCAAACATGCGTTCAATGCAAACTCGGATCAATAACATGAGAGGTGAGCTAAAAGGAAATTGATACCACATTATCTCGGCGCAGACAAATGAGTTAAAGAATATGATGAGCGGTTTCATGAACATGAATATGAACAAAGCTTCACCATCTTCCGGAGGACTCCCAAGCAATACTATTCCCAATCCAAATGCCGAGTTGAAAGCCGTCACCACTGTAGTGGTAAGACGCACAATGGACCCACGACTCCAATGCCCCTCCTCCCGTGGCATTTAGTCAAGTTACCAAGGAGACAACGGACAAGGTGCATTATTCAAGCCCACGGCACCAAGACACGTCCCACCTTCGGTAGTCAAGCTTTAAGTCCGGAACCCGATGTTCGAAGAAAAATCTTGAGCCGAAAACACTTCCATCCCGGCTCAAAGTCTAGTCGACTTCCTTACCCATCAAGAATGAATGATGAGAAGCTCAAAGACAAAACAAAGAGCAAATGGAAAAATTTTTCCAAATCTTCAATGAGCTTCACTTTGATATAAGCTTCGTTGATGCTCTCGTTCTAATGCCTAAATTTGCATCCACGCTAAAGGCTTACTCACCAACAAAGACAAGCTATCGAGATGGCTAAAACTCCTCTCAATGAGCAATGCTCGTGACCATTCTTAATAAGCTTCCCGAAAGCTTGAAGACCCCGGCCGGTTCTTAATCCCGTGTGATTTCTTGGGATGTTTCAATGCTCCGCCTTGCCGATCTTGGCGCTAGCATTAACCTCATGCCTCTCTCGGTATGGAAGAAACTATCTCTTCCCGAACTTTCATCCACTCGTATGACACTCGAGCTAGCGGATCGTCACTGTAACTCGTCCACTGGGATAGCCGAGGATGTCGTGATGAAAGTGGGAAAATTTCACTTTCATGCCGACTTTGTTGTAGTAGACTTGATGCGGATCCTAGAGTTCCCTTATCTTGGGAGAGCTTTCTTGAGGACAGTCGTGCTCTCGATTGATGTGTTTGCGGAAGAGTTGACCATACGGGTTGACAACGAAGAGCTCACGTTAAATATCAACCGAACTCTAAACCTTTGTACAAACAGTGTTGCCACAATTGATCAAAAATCCGAAGAATCAATGCAACACTCTCAAACTTCACGGTTAAGAGTGTTTACCAAAAACGTCTTGAGCTCAAAGCTTTGAAAATTACCCCGGTTCAAACAAATGGTTTGAAAGTGTACCGGGAAGTCAAGAGTGTTCTTGATGATGATGACGATGATCTAGAATCGGAGACTTCATCCAAGTGGTGGAAACGCTAGCTCTAAGAGCACACCACTTGTCCCACCTCCGGCATCGCTTTGTCGCATCGAGATTGTTAAGTCGTGGATGAAACCAAACTCTCTTGCGTTTCATCCGAGTTGGATGATGATGTTTGTGATCCAATGGGAGACATCTTACCCATTGATGAATTGCTCAAAATGATCCATCATCTTCTAGTCCTATTCCGACTCTTCCATCCCTTCTCTCACTCCCCGATGAGGAAGAGGACAACTTTTGGAATGAAGTCGATGCATTTCTAAGTGATGAATCAATTCCAACGGGAATTGATAACACTTACCTTGATCCGGAGGAGACATCCTTTTCCGGAAAGTCTATTGATTGAAGAACCATTTCCCACCCTCCTCCCGGACATCTTCTTGACAATCACCATCTAAGCTTCAAGTTTAAGCTTAAAATGTCAAAGCGGTGATTTGCTTCTCTCTGTGAGGAATGGACATGCATTCTCATGTACGTCTTTATTCCATTCTTCACGGATGGTGTGGTTGCTCTTTCCTTTTCTCTTTCGGAATGAGGACACCATCTTTGACCCCGTATCATCCTTTATAGTGTCTACTATTAAACAATACCGCGGTTATATCTCGTCGGTGTGGAACTTTCGATGTTCATATGTTCATTAACATTGTGAGCGAAAGTCCGATCGAGATTGGTTTTCCACGTTACTTTCCCCATGAACAAATGAATTGGGTCGAGTCAAGCTAGCGACTCGGGAATCAAAAACAAGAGCATGCCATATGGGTTTTCACCCATATTTCATCTTCTCACCTCTTTCTACCACCCTAGTGTGGGGGTTGCCCATGTTTCAAAAAAAAAAAAAAAAAAAAAAAAAAATCTTCTTTCTAAATAATGGCCTTAGTATTTCCCTTTCACGTTCTTTGTTTCGGCATAACCGCGGTACTTTGAATATTGAGGGCAATATTCATTTCTAAGTGTGGGGGAATTCTCACGAATTTTATCATATAATTATACCAATTCCCGTTTTGGCCAAAATTTTTTTTTTGGAGTAAGTGTTTTACACTTTCTCATTTGGTTATCGATCCGCCATGTCTGTAAAGACAAAAGGATTAGCTAATCCAGAGCAAACGGCTCTTGGTAAAGATATATCAAATCCGTTTATATGGCTTGCAATTTGCCCAAAATTGTATGGTATTCAACTCACCATATCCTAAAAAGTGAAGAGTTGGCTAGCCCGCAAGATTATGGCTTGTGGTAAAGGCGATGGAAAAACCATAATTGGTAATCACTCACCAAAGATAATATTGATAATTTATCTAAGAGTTGGCTAGTCCGAGCAAGCGGCTCTTGGTAAAGACAAAATCAAATCCGTTGAAGTCGGTGGTTTGCTCAAAATCACATGGTTATCGGTGTACCATGGTTCTTACTTGAACCGAAACATTTGGCTACTCCGAAGTAATGGCTTTTGGTAAAGAGTTTAAAATCCATTATGTTTTCTCAAATCATTGCTAGGGACTAGCAATATCTCGATGTGGGGATTGATGAGTGTGTGAATACTCATCATTTTTGTACAATATAAACTGCAAAATCATCCGAAAACACTCGAAACACATCAAAATGATCAAAATATCACAAATCAGTGTTTTATGTGTTTTAAATGCAAAATATCAAAATCGGATGAAAAACATATCAAATTTGCAAAATTGCGCTTTAGTCCCCAAGTTTCTAAAATTGTCAAAAATAGTCCACGAGTCAAAATTTCAAAAGAAAAATCATCAAAGGTCCTTTTAAATCATAACTTGTCAAATTTGGTCCTTTGGTGAAAAATGTGAAAAGTTTGAGAAATTTACAAAATGGTCCTTCAACTTTCAAAATTGGCGAAATGGCCCTGGAAAATGTGAAATGGGCAATTTTGGTCCTTGTAATATCACCACTTGTCAATTTCAGTCCTTGGAAACAACTTTGCAAGATTGGCGTTTGGTCCTTCCACTTTCGAAATTGCAAATAAGTCCTTGAGTTTTAAACCCTTTCACACCACTTGGACTTGTCATATCTATTTTGACCCCAAATATGATTTTGAACCCGCCATTTGACCCCCTTTATTAAAATAGCGGTCAAACCCATTTGACTACCCTTTCCTCTCTCCTTCACGGGTTACACCACCACACCATCATCACCACCTCAGAACACTTCGCTACACTCCACCATCATCACATCTCTACTCTAACCCCTCCAAAACACAAAGAGCCAAGGATCATTAAATGAGCCCCATACCAACCCCACTCAAGCAAAAGCTGTTAAAAAGGTTTTGGCGCCAAAAATACTTTAAATGGCTAGGATCACTTTGAGTCATCCAAGGGTCTCAGTGTTCTTGGGATATGTCCAATGAAGTGAGAGAAGGTCACTTGGGTGTATAAAAGGCCAAGAGAAGCAAAGAGGAGGGAGTTAGTTTTAGTTTTATTAGCAATGAATGTCGTTTAAATGTTTTTTAGTCTTAAGTTAGATTTGCAGTTGTAATAAAAAGTTTCATTGTATCCAAGTAACTCTTTTCAATGTATTTCAACTTAAATCAAGCATCAATTTCAGTTAAAGTTCAATATCTATCTTAAAAGTCTACTGTGGAAATTTCAAGTTTCAAACTCATTGGTAGAAGCTTTTAGCAGCTCAAGTCAATTTCATATAAGCTTTTATTAGCTTATAATAGCTTTTCATAAGCTTTTGTTTGAGTTTTAAGCAAAATTGAAACTTGGTCAATAAAAGTCAACATGGGTGAAAATGGTGCAGAAATGGGAAAGGTTGATGCAGGTTTGGAAATGGGGTGTTCTACAGTTATCTGAGCTGGAATTGGATTAGAATTAGTGGTTGTTAGGCTAGAGGTTACTTGTTTCATCATTTTGGCAAGCCATAGTGGCTAAGGAAGTGTGTAAGTCTCAATTCTGTAACTGATCATTTAAATCTGTGTAGGATCTGTTCATTATTGATGTTTGTACTGTTTGATCTAATATTCATGTTTGTTTAGCTTTATTTGGTCTAAATTTGTTGATTGCAGTTTTAAGTAGTAGCCTAAAGGGGTGTTTGGCTTAGCTGATTTTTCTGTGTTTAAGGCTTATAGATCAGCAGTTAGTAATTGATACTTGTTTGAGTAAACATTGGAAGTCATTTGCATCATTGGTCATAGCATTTTAGCTCAAAAGTCAAATCTAGCTTAAACCGATCTTGTATTTACTCATCAAAATCAGTGGGGAGTATAAGATGCATTTTGGTTCAATAGTGCTAGATCTAGCTTGTGGTAGTCATAATCGGTGTTAAAACATCATTATCGTAAAATAATTTGGATCAAAAGTCGGTTTGGTCAAAGTTGGTGAGTATTTCTTAATAGTCAATTAATCACAAGTTGTTAAAAGCTTTTCACAAACTTTGATATTCAATTTCTAATTCATATTTGAGTTTTAGAGTTTGAAACTTTGGATATAAAAACTTCAACTGGTCTATAATTGATAATCACTTTTGGTGAAAACCGGTTCGGTCATTTTGAGCTTTTAATAAGCTTATCAAAGTAGCTACTAAATCCCCTGCTCACACTTAGTATTAATCGAGTGTGAAGCAGCGCTTTGAAATTGTTGCACAAGCTTCAAAACAAAGAGTTAAGGTCTGATTTTTGGTGAAAGTGTAGTTGGCCGGTGGTGTTTAGGACCGCATAATTGGTTTTGTGATTAGCTTATAAGTTAAGCTTGTGCATAAGTCTCAAACAGTGGGGTAAACCATTGTTTGGATTCAAATCAAGCATTAGCTTATTTGATTGATCTGAGCCTTTAGCTTGTTAGGAGTAGTGATAATCAGTAGTAATTAGCTTAATTTAGTAGACATTTTAGCCTTGTTCACTGTTTGGTAGCTTATTTAGCTTTTTAGCTTATTTTTGTAGCTTATTTCTAATAGCGCTTTATAGCAACTCATTATTCTGTCACATAAGCTAGTTGTTTTCATTTTCATAGATTCTAAATATAATTTTAGATTTTTCCTGAAAGTTTCATAATTTTGGTCTTCATTTGCTATTTTTCTCATTTTAAATTAGATTTTAATCAATTTTAATTAGCTTTTAATACAAAAATTTGAGAAAAGTTCAAAAAATAATTTTTCAATTTTCTTAGGTTTAGATAAATATAAGAAGTGAAAAAGTAATTTTCCAGATTTTTCATAGTTTATTTGGTAATTTTAGTAATTTAATTAGTTTTAAATAGTTTAAAATTCATAAAAATAGAAAAATAATCGAAAAAATACAAAAATAGTTTTGAAAATTCTAGTTTGATATTTTAGACTTTTCCATTTCATAATTTTATTTTTCTAGCTTTGTTTCCTCATTTCTTGTATTTTAGTTAATTATTAAATAGTTAAAATTAGTTTTAATTAATAGTAATTAATTAATTAGTTATAAAAATAGTTTTCTTTTTCTAAAAGTTTCTTTTATCATTAGGATTGTAAAATATAATTTTCATATTTTTAGGGTTAATATTGATTTAGTTTCACTTTTTAATTTTATCGTCGCGTAGATTTTAATTCCGTTTATAAAACATAAAAACAAAACATCATTGTAAAAATAGTGATAGCGTTTATTTAATAGATTTTATCTTTTAACTTTCTTTAATTTTCATTTAAGCCGTTGTAATTTGTTGGCTTATTCCGTAGTTATAATCATAACCATAATCCTTTTTCCGCTCAAACTCCTCGATCATTTGACGTTTGATAAATCGTTTGATAAATCATTGCATAGCTCATTGGGACATAACGACCGGGAAACATTTATACTCCTCGGATCTTCATTGATTTCGTGCTTAACTAGATCATTTTAGGTTTCTTACGCTTGCGTGAGAGAACTTCAAAGACATAATTGAATTGATGAAGTAAATACTTATCTTGATGTAAGATAGGGTCTACGTTAATCTTGCGACGGCCACCTTATGTCCGTGACGCCCTTTTCATTTTCCGACGCCGTCTGATCAATCTAGGCCGCCCGAGTAGAACGGCCTACTCTTTTAAAGCCCGACGTCCGCCACTTGAAAATAGGGTATTTGGCCATCGATCGTCATTAAATCCTCCGACGGCGCCGCACTAACACCGACGCCTGCCGCCTACATTTCAGCCTTTGAGTGTCTCGATTCGACTTTGGCCATTTTCTTCAGATATTCGCGCCTTTTCATTCAAATAAGTGTCATTCCAAGATTTTGCCTTCAAGAGACCTAAAAGTGAAAAGGAACGATATTAAGCAATAACGGATACAAAAGTGATCAAATAAGGGCTTAAACGACCCTCAAATGGTACCTTTTAAACCTTATCAAATATCCCTACACTTGTTATTTGTTTGTTCTCAACAAATGTGCTTTTAGCCAATTAATTTATAAGTTGGGGTCATGAAGCATTGATTTAAACGGTCCACAACACATATAAGCCCCGCAAAAGTCATAACAAGCACGAATTACATACTAGCACCTCACATGGGGTGTTTGGATACTCATCTCTCTCGGTGTATATATGAAATATAACAAATAGAAATGGAAGATAAACACTCATTAACCGGTCCTAGTACATAGATTACCATAGGCTCGAGAATAGATCAAACCTCCATCGCTTTAGCGTAGCACCTAGGAAAGACTATCAAAGATGTCTTTTAAAGGGTCGTAATGTTAGGCTTACGGTAGGAAACAAGGGTTTGGTGGGATAGGCTATTTAGTGGTGGCTAGTCAAAAATCTCTATGTTAAATGCATACGAAGAATGGCGTTGCTAAGCCAAGACTCGACACTCTAAAACTCTAGGTAACGGAAATAAACAAATATAAATTTAAATGATAGATGTAGGATGGTAGCCTGTATGGCTTTTTTTTTTTTTTTTTTTTTTTTTTACACTCTTTTTTTTTTCTTTTCCTATATATATATATATATATATATATATATATATATATATATATATATATATATATATATATATATATATATATATATATATATATATATATATATATATATATATATATATATATATTTTTTTTCATACACTTTACTCTACCATCCTCTACGATAACATCAAAATGATAGGATTTATAGGCACATCCCTACACTTGAGTTTTTATTACTCTAACACTAATTTGACCCGAATTGAAAAGATCAAAACACTTGGGGTACATTATTATGCAAACAAAGGAATTTGAATTTAACGCTCCTTTCCGTCATTTCATAAACTTTAACTTTTCCCATGAATCCCAATCGTCCCAAAACTCAGATACAAAGGATATGACTCGACTTAGCAACTCATGCAAGCAACCGGATAATTGAACTAAGGGTTTAGGGTGATAACAAACATTTGCACTAAAAGTGAGTGCATAAGGGGTAGGCTAAAGGCGATTTGGGTGTATATTCAAAGGGTGGGGTGTAAACAATGTTTTCATTGATATTCGGAAAACCGAAACATCACGAGAACCGCGAAAAGGATAGGCTCGAGGGTTAACTAAGGGTATCGTGTACTAAAGATGAGTACAACGCAAAGGTGTGGGGAATTACTCAACCGATGTGGAAGAAGTAATTATATTACGGTTATCAAACAAGGGTTATCCTAATGCCTCTTATCATTTAGTTATTCCTAACTACACAAGTGTAGTCTCACTTGCGATCTCGGAATGCATCACAAAACAAGTTCTAGAATCTAATATACTACCGGTTCACACTCTAAGCATTGAAGATGAATGCTTTAATTCCTACTAATCTAAGGGCGATCCTCACATTTTGGGTGGAATTTGGGTGGTAAAGGGTTTTTGTGCTAGTCATGCAACTTCCTATCCGTGAGACGCTTTTGTTAAGACTAATGGCCCACTCCTATATGTCATGAAAAATTTTAAATTTGGTGCCAAAATTACCCTAACCGACATTTTCTCATGGTTTATTACGCAAATGCATTTAGACAAAGCAAATAATCAAGGATAAGCATAGTTTCAAAGTTCCGCTTTATTTTCCTCCCTACATTTAAACCGAACATTGTCCCCAATGTTCCTCGAAAGTATCAAAGTTATGATAAAAGAAGGTAATCAAAAAGAAAGAAACTAATACTCCCCGATTAGCTCGGTAGGTTCCGTAAAGTGGTGGTTAAATCCTTTCCAAGAAGAATTTATGCGTGAAAATATCCTCAATCTTATGTAACTTCTTCTTGATAAACTAAACCTACACACTTGAAGAAAACAAACGAAACCTTCACGTAAAATCGCGGTAATAATATATATAAGACTCGATTTAAACTAGGATATAATGCTTGTGGAATGGATGTTTACGAATTTCTAAGAAAATTAAGACCGAAAATTCCAAAATTTATAAGTAGCTCGAAAACGAGAAAAGTGATCGATGTTTTACTCCTTCCCGACGTCAGTTATCCTAACAAAACTGCTCAGCGATTTTACGAAAAATTCGGAAAATTTTACATCTTTAGAATCGGAAAATTTCGCAAAAACATCCATTATAACTCGATACAAGCATTTGACTCGAACAAACAAACATATATATTTTTATTTAATTGTTATCCTCATGTTTACGCTTTCTTTTGAAAACGTGTGTAATCCTCCCTACACTTATCCCTTAAGTAAAATACCTTTATATGCAATTAAGACGAGGTTAAAACAAAATAAAGCATTTTTACAAATTTAAACATGAGGATAAACAATTAATAAAAGATATATGACACTAACAAGCAAACAATTAAGCATGGGTTGCCTCCCACGAAGCGCTTTTTCTTTATTTAAGAGTCTTGTAGCTAGACTCGTAGTCGCGCCCCTACGCATCGATATAAGTAAGTCTATCCTCAACAATGTCGTAAGGATCAAACTTATCATTCAAGTTCCTAGTAGTACGCCTCGGTTAAATATGTCTTTTCAAACTTCTCACCATCGGGATCATAGATTTGTATCCTAATGTGCCACTCTCCATTACCATCACTAGCGGTCTATCCCAATCCCATTTGTGTTCAGATTCCTCAACTTTCCACTTATTCATGACAAGGTTAACGGCAAGCTTCCTAGGAACTCGGTCATCTTCCTAAATACTAAGGCCCCTCGAACGGGTTCACTTCCATGTCCCTAGCCATTTCTTTTTCTTGGAAAGTTGCTTTACTAGTGAAGGCTTTATCTAGGTAAAAGGTCTTTGGGGCCTATGAGGTTCTTATCAATCCAAGGTCCATATCTAGAAGGCTCTATCCAACCAAATCTCTTGTGGGATTTCCTCATCCTTGTAGTACGATGCTTTTGGCATCGTGAACCGATCTAGCACTCCCTCTCCTACCACTATCTTGGACATCTTACAATCGATAATGGCACTAGCGGTAGCTAAAAATCCTCTTCCTACTAGTAATGGGCATGTCGGGTCCTTATTCATGTCTAGCACATGAAAGTCGGCCAAAAGAGTCAACTCTCCCACGCAGACTACCATGTCCTTTATTATTCCTACCGGACGTGCACACTACCGTCCGCTAGACCTAAGATGGTTTCGTTGGTTCTATTTTACCTAAGTTAAGGCTTCATGGAGGGACAACGGAACAAGATTGATGCATGACCCTAAGTCGGCTAGGCGTCCGAGTGGTTTGGAAGTTCCAAGCCTACACGGAAGAGTGAATAGCCGGGATCGCTCTAACTTCTTAGGTAAGTTGTTTCGCACAAAAGCGGACCCATGTTTTCCAAGCCTAAGTTCTAACTCATATTTTTCTTTCAAAGCATTATAATAAGGTGCATGAGCTAAGACTTCAAGAATCGGTTTTTCTTGATGGAGTTCGTTGTACTCCTCCTCTAAACTAGGTTTGGATTCTTGGCTTACGGGTTTCTCAAGAGGGGGTTCTACCAATGGTGTCGGGCCTTGGTACCTCTTGGATGGCTTGGAACCCTTTTTGATAGCATTTACCGAGTGAACCGTCGGGTGTGAGGGGCATGGATGTGCATTCTCCTATAGTGAACTATAACATGAAGTCGACGCAATCGAATTCACTTTTGGGTTCTTTATGGTATCACTTGGGAGTGCTCCAACTTCCCGTTCATTGAAGGCTTTTAAGAGGGCATCAAGCTTGTTTGTCATCTCGCTTTGTTTTTGCTTAAAATTGGCTTCAAGCTTATTCAATCGAGTCTCTTGGGATGACAAAAATCTAGATGCGATTGCCTCAAGATTAGTGGGGTTCCCAGATTAAGATAATTGAACCTAGTGGGTGAACTAGATGAGCTTTGGGGTGTGCTTGGGTTTGGTTCCACTTAAGGTTAGGGTGATTTCTCCATGAGGATTGTACGAGTTTCCTAAGTTGTTTTGTTCGGTTTTGAAAGTGTACCACTTCTCTACCGCCTCCGCCGGTCACGCATGGAGGCGTAGTCCGCAAAAGCTTGTTCGGGAGCCTTGTGCAATCACGAGTGTCATGGGGACCACCGATAACTCACAAGGTAGAGTGATTTGATTCACTGACGAGAGGACTTAGGATTTTGTAGAGCTCATGAGGAATTTAACTTGATCTTCAAGTTCGATCATCCCACGGTCGGAAGGTTGTGAGTTGATGGAAGGCAAGGAGATTGCCTTGACGGTTTTAGGTAGCTCACGGGGTCATCCCAACTTTCGTTGTCGTATAGGGCAAGGTCCTCTATTATACCCCATGATTCTTCCGCGGTGAGATCACTAAGTTTTCCACCGCCGCTGGTCAATGGATCGCTTAGTGGGAAGTTGACATGATCATAAAAGATTTGGACTTGGAGCCAAAGATCAATGCCGTGATGAGGGACTTTATGAAGTAAGTCCTTGAATAGGGTCCATGCTTCAGAGAGATTCACCTTGCGTTGTTGGAACATCAAGATGTCATTCCTAAGCTTAGTGGTTCTCCCGATGGGAAAAATTGAGCAAGGAAGCGAGAGGTAAGATCATCCCAACTTGAGATGGAGCCGGGGAAGTCGCTCAAGCCAATTACTAGCTTGGTCCCGTAGAGAGAATTGGAAGAGACGCAGCGTGGTCTCCCGAGTAGTAGCATCAAGGTCGATGGAATCGACAATCTTGAGGAAATCCTCGATGTCGATTTGGATCTTCTAACGAAGTCCATAGAATGCACATCCGCTTTGCACCAACCGGATGGTGTCGGATCGTAGGGCCGTAGTTTGGGCTTGGTCGGGAAGCTCAATGGTGTTCCTATAGCCTAGGTGGCTTGGTCTTGAGTATTCACCAAGAGTAAGGGCTCTTGGCGGGTCATTTGCGCGTGGGTTGATGAGTGGTGGTTGGTTATCATCTTCCATGATGAAAAGTGATGGGTGTTACGAACAAAGGTCACGAAGAAGGGGATAGACTAAGAGAAAGCTAAAATGAGAAAAAATTACTTGATAGGAATCAAGCAAAGAACCTAAACGAGGTGGACTACTAACTAGCTATTCTATTCCCGCAGCCGCGCCAAAAACTTGATACGCTTACGCAACGCGCTCGGGGTCAAAGGAACTTCCTTTCGTCGAAAGAAGTTTTCAACACCCCAGGCAAAGAACCTAATCGTTGTAGTGTAGTATTAGGGTAAGCCACGGTATTGATATCGTTCTCTGGGGAATAGGAATGCTAGTGAGAAGTTACTACGCTAAGGTTGAGGTTGAGGAAGATTATTTTTATCTTTTTATGTTTTTAGGAAATTGAAAGGTACTAATCTCGAGTATTGGATTTGGGGGGTTGGTATTTCACCGATTACTCTACTATTATCTAATTATCTAAACTAAGGTGGTGGTAGTCTATGTCTAATTAATGTGTGCTCGTATGATAGTTTAAAGATGTGTTTACTTAGGTTTTACTACCCTTAATTATCTCCTATTGATGGTTGAGTTGTCACGCCTTATTCTTAGTTGCGTTGTGTGTCTAAGGTTGTAGGGTATGTGTTTCTCCCAACTCTTTGAACTTACCAAAGGGTCTCGTCTACAAAACCCACTAGGGATAATAAACTCTTACTCTAAGGCACTCTTTGGATGGTTTAGCTTACAACTACTCAGGTAATTATATTCTAAGGTTCACAAAGATGAATCAAGCATTAAGTACACAACGAATGACCTATCGCATTACTAGATCATTAATCAACTAAGATAAGAAACAACCAATCAATATTTAATAATTAAATTTCATATTCCCTAAGCAAACACACAAATAAATTAGCCGGACATTAACATGCAAGCATACACACAAATAATCAAAGACATAATTGAATTGATAAAGTAAATACTTATCTTGATGTAAGATAGGGTTTGAAACCCTAAAATCTCGTATAAGACACCCTTGGTTCGGTTTTAGGTTTTACTCCACAAAAGACTCTCTTAAACTCGAAAATTTGGATTCTATATATAATATTACATATGCGACGGCCACCTTATGTTTTGTGACGCCGTCGTGTCGCCGTCATTAGGGTTTCGCCTTGGCCACGTTAATCTTGCGACAGCGTCACCTTATGTCCGTGACGCCTTCCTCTTCGACTTCGGCGTCGTCGGATTGAATCTAGGCCGTCCCGAGTAGCAACGACCTACTCTTTTAAAGCCCGACGTCGTCACTTGAAAATAGGGTATTTGGCTCAGATCGTCATAAAATCCTCCGACGCGCCGCATTAACACCGACGCCGCCGCTCATTTCAAGAACTTTGAGTGTCTCGATTCGACTTTGGCCATTTTCTTCAGATATTCGCGCCTTTTCGTCCAAATAAGTGCCATTCCAAAGATTTTGCCTTCAAGAGACCTAAAAGTGAAAAGGAACGATATTAAGCAATAACGGATACAAAAGTGATCAAATAAGGGCTTAAACGACCCTCAAAATGGTATCTTTAAAACCATATCATTATTACAACAACCTTAACTCTTTGTGGAAATAATTTGATTGTATGATTATCTTACCTCCACATACTTGTGAGGTCGCAAAACATTTTGAAAACACAATCGCCTAATCAAATTAATGCAATTTCTTATGGGTCTTGATGACTCCTATGTTCCCATCAAGTAATATTTTAACTAGATACCTTTTGCCTAATGTCAAACCGCTTTCTCTGTTGTCTCCGGAGAAGAATCTCATAAATGTTTCATCCGGGAATAGCTCGCTAAACCCAATGCTACCGCTTTTCTTTGTAAAAACTTATAATGGTGGAAAATTTTTTGATAACAAAAAAGGATTTAACAACAACAACAACAATTTCAATAAAGGTTCTAGTTTTAATGCTGGTAACAACTCAAACAGCAGAGGACCAAACATGAATCTCAAATGTACTAACTACAAAAAACCTGGTCACACTGTTAATAGATGTTATGATCTTGTTGGTTATCCTGCTGGATATGTCAAAAGGAACTTTAATGATAAACTTGTCAGCAGTAACAATGTTTCCACTGATGCTAATCATGTCACCGATAATAGAGATAGCAACTCTCATGTCTCTTTTTCTAATGAATGCCTCCGCACTTATGAGTCTTCTTAATGACAACAATGTGTCTTCGCTAATGCCAAATGGCGGTAAAAATTTTCAGAACTTTCTTTAATGGTAGTGTCAAGTTTAACATAAACTTCAACAAATTTTTAATAACAACACAAAACTTTATCTTGAAACATGAGTCTTGGTTGGATTGTTGACTCGTGCAAATCAAGACATGGTTGTATCTGAAATTATTTAATCAATGTTGTTGACATTTCAAATCTTGGTCTAACTGTTGGACATCCCAATGGTACTGTGTCTTAATTACTAAAATTGGTGATTTAAAGGTCAATAATGACCTAACTCTTTTGATGTTCTAGTTGTTCCTAAGTACAATGTCGGGCCTTAATCTGTCTCATAAGATTGCTAGAGACAATAAGATGTTTGTTGGGTTTAATGAATCTAATTGCTATATACATGATTTACATCAAAAAAGGATTGTGGGGATTGGTAAACAATGCAATGGGTTATATATGTTTGATATTGATTCTACATGTAAGGTTACTTCTAATAATCGCATATCTGCTTTGCCATGTTTCTAGAAATCTCGGCATCAAAGACTTGGTCATCCCTCCGACCAAGTCCTACATATACTTAAACCCACTCTTAAACTTGATAGTACATCCGAATCGACCATCTTTGTGATACTTGCAATAAAGCTAAACAAACCAAGGAACCATTTCCTCTAAGTGAACATAAATCAACTAAAATTGGTCAACTTGTTCATCTAGATGTATGGGGACCATATAAAGTCACTAGCAGAGATGGTTACAAATACTTTTTAACCATTGTTGATGATTATTCTAGGGCTGTCTGGGTTTATATACTTAAGGGAAATGATGATGTTTATGTTTCCATTGTCAACTTTACTCATATGCTATCAAATCAATTTGAACACAATGTTAAGATATTCAGAAGTGATAATGGGACAAAAATTTTCAATAACAAACTTCAACACTTCTTTCATGAAAAAGGAATTTTACATCAAACCTCTTGTGTTTATACACCACAACAAAATGGTATTGCAGAAAGAAAACATATGCATCTCCTTAATGTGGCTAGATCCCTTATGTTTCTGTGGGAATTACCTCTATATCTTTGGCCCGAATGTGTTCTAATCACAGATATCTCATAAACAGTTACCCTTTTCAGGTTGTCCGGCAAGTCTCCCTTCTCCTGTGTATGGGCATGACCCTTCACTCTCTCTCCTTAGAGTCTTTGGTCGCTTATGCTATGCCACCATTCTCAACATCTCGATAAATTTAGTAGTAGGTCCGAAAAAGTGTTTTTATTGGTTATTCAAATGAGAAAAAGGTTATAAACTTTAAGTTTAGAAACAAAAATATATTTTACTCCGTAGATGTCAAATTTTATAAAATTGTTTTTCCCTTCAAATGAAAATACTTTGTCAAAACCTTTTGTTGAAACTTATGTGCCTAAATATTTAAATCACAAAAATTTCTTTGACTCACAAATAAGTCCCAATGATGAAGGGAGAGTGACATCCTATGATGATGGCACAGTGTTGGGTCATCCTACTAGGGATGATGAACTTGTTGCAACTTCCATAGATGAAAATACACACCCTGAGGGCACTATATCACATGAATCACATCCTGCCGATACATCTTCCGATTCTAACGATACATCTTCCGATTCAAATCGAATTCGAACAAGAAGAAGGCTTGTCACCACTATCGCTGAAGGTCAACCAGAGTTTCTAAACTGCCCAGTAATCTTAATGACTTTATTGTTGAAGGGAAAGTTAAATATGGTGTTGAAAAGGTTGTTAATTACTCTAATCTTAACAAAGATAATTACTGCTTTGCCTCTAGTCTAAATAAAAGTATTGAACCTACTTGTTATGAAGAAGCTATTCTTGACAGTAATTGGGTTGATGCTATGAACTCTGAAATTGAGGCCTTAAATAAAAATCATGCTTGGGATATAACTGATCTTCCACCTAATAGAACTCCCATTGGTTACAAATGGATCTTTAAAATCAAATATAAAGCCAATGGTGAAGTTGATAGATACAAGGCTAGATTAGTTGCTAAAGGTTATAACCAAAGGGAAGGAATAGACTATGATGAAACTTTTTCTCCTGTTGTGAATATGTCTACTGTTAGATGTCTTATTGCCTTAGCTGTGAAAAACAAATGGCATCTTTTCCAACTTGATGTTAACATTGCTTTTCTGTATGGAGATCTTGATGAGGATGTCTATATGACCATTCCTAAGGGGTTCTGTAATGAGAATAATAAAACTAAAGTTTGTAAACTTGTCAAGTCTATGTATGGCCTTAAACAAGCTCCCGTGAAGTGGAATGAAAAACTTGTTGGTGTTTTAAAGAAAATAACTTTGTTCAATCACAATGATCATTCTTTGTTCACCAAAAGAGAATAACAAGTTTATTGCTCTGCTTGATTTTGTGGATGACATTGTCCTTACTGGAAACTGCATTGATGAGATAAACCTAATTTGAAGAATTTCTAAAATCTAAATTTCATATAAAAGACTTGGGAAACTTAAAATATTTTCTTGGCATTGAGGTCTTAAAAACTGGTAATGGCATATGTCTCACCCAAAGAAAATATTGTCTTGAACTCCTCAAAGAGTTTGGACTTCTTGGGTGCAAACCTGTGTCCACTCCCATGGAACCCAACTTTGTTCTTCCATACATACCCACTCACGATGATCCCTTACTTGTTAACATTCTCGGTTATCGGGTTACTTGGGAAACTTATTTATCTCACCCATACCGCACTGACATCTCATACTCGGTTCATTGTCGCACAATCTATGCATTCTCCCTTGAAATCTCATCTAGAATGTGCTCTCAATGTTCTAAGATATCTGAAAGGATCTCCGTGAAAAGGTCTAAGGTATAATTTCAAGAACTCAAAATCATCTTGAAGGGTATAGTGATGCGGTCAAGCTAAATGCAAGAAAACCAGAAATCATCACGTGTTATTGTGTTTTCTTTAATGATTGTTTGATCTCATGGAAAAGTAAAAACAAAACACCCTTTCAAAATCTTCCACGTAGCGAGTATAGATCAATGTCTACCGCTTCTCGTGAAATTATTTGATTCAAAAAATCTTAAAAGATCTAAAAGTTGATATCAATCTCCTCGTTAATCTTTTTGTGATAACAAATCGCTTTGCAACTTGTCACAATCCTGTTTTCCATGAAAGATCAAAACATTTTGAAATTGATGTTCACTTCATCGATAAAAATTGCAAGAGGTGTTATAAGTGCCAAAAAGATTGGCTCTTCAAACCAAACTGCAGACATTCTTACAAAAACCTTCCTGCTTATCAAGCATAAATTCTTGTGTGAAAAATTGATATTGTTTGATATGTTTGCCCAACAGACAAGGGGAATGTTAGAAATCGAGGTCATAATATGTGGCAAACATATCATTCTATCAATTGCTAATGGCTTTCCAGCTTATGTTTATTGCGCCTTATTACGTGTGGTTATTCTTGGACAAAGCATAAATGATTTAAAAGGTGTAGAAGCTCATTGTCACGATGCTTCTCTTATAATAGTCGAAGGGGTCAACGTGTACCTTTTTTCCCTTACTTAAACCCTCTCTTAATCCAGGGTTATCACACAACTGTGTGCAGTCATTATCTTATATTCTTTCTTTTCTCTGATCATAGTTTTGATCTTGTTTACTCTTTGTATTTGTATGGTTATTGTCTCAATGACATTAACCTGACCTTGTATAACTTCGGATACTATTGTTGGCTTAATCTATGCCAACTATTGAGACTTTGGTTTGAATAAAGTGTTATTGTGTTTCTGCTGTTACTGATACTCTCGTACAGATAAGCACTTCAGAACGTATTAAAATCTTTGTTAAACATTCAATTCACATTGAAACACCTATAGACTCAACATGACATCATCAGATACATCCTAAACACGTTTTTAACAATAACATATTAACAGGGTGTTAACTGCTTATTAGGCTTGTGTCACTCTTTCATGCCTTCTTTATCTACTCATCACACTCCTATACATAGTAAGCAAATCGAAACACTAATTCCTAAACTACTTACTCTATGCCACTTTTTCTACTTATAAGTGCTTAAACTAAACATCGCATACATAAAGAACACATTTTTGTAAAGAAAGACAAACCTACAAAAGGAAAACCTCGCGGGCAATTTCTTGAACACAGCTTGCAAACCTGAAAATTATAAGGAAAACATCAAACCATAGATAGATTAGTTGTCAAGAATTCTTTAAACCCCATAGTCAAAATCTAGAAACTCAAAAAATCCGCTCAGTTTTCTTTAAAGTCGGACAAAAAAAAGACCACTATACCACTGCCGTTAATTTGACAACCTGTAAACCGCCACCGTTTAATTAGTTCCCCTTCGAATCTAATAAGTCCCAACCGCCAGTCTGATATGATTGTGTGCTTGGGTTGCCAAAATCTTTATTAGTTGGTGAGGCTTCTCGATTGTTGATCAAGTATGATTTTTTTTCTCGCAAACACAATCGAATATAACCACAAAAAAAAAAAAAAAAAAAAAAAAAGCGATTAAGCACCAAGTATTCAAAACTACTTTACTTGCTCAGACGCGCATTTTGGCCGCCAAAATTGTTTGAAGTTCATCAAGTTCTCGCAAGATAATTTGACATACAACAAATCATACGTATAACCAATATTTCTTTACAACTTTAACCGATGTTACCTGAAGATCCTAGCGTCTTCTCCGAAGAGTCGGTCAATGGTCTTTACAGATTCAGATAACCCAAAAGGTAGTCAAGTCTTTCCTGAGATTTTTAGAAACCCAATGCGGCAGGAAAGTCTATGAGTCTATCCCCAATTAAAAGTAAAAAGAAAAAAAACTATAGTATGAAAAAAAAAAAAAAAAAAAAAAAAAAAAAGAAAAGTGGCCTTAGCAAAGTGGCTTTGGGCCAACAGAAGCCCAAAGAAACTTTATTACTAAAATAATTGATGTTACGTAACAGCCAATAGAAAGGCACCGTTTACAGCTGTTTTAAGATATATATAAATGTGTATACTAAAACGAACAAACACACACAAAACAAAAGTTTATGTATATTTTGGAAAAATTTGTGCTTGTTTTGTATATTTATTTATGTCTGTTTGTTTATGTTCGGTTAGTGTTTTAATGAACAAATATAAACGAATACGAGTGACCTCTTTTTCTTAATAAACGGACATGAAAAAGAAAATATGTCCGTTAAGTGTGCATTTCCGCTATTTGCTTAGTTAAACTTAAAAGAACGGACACAAACAAAGCCTCGTTCATATTCGTTTGGTTCGTTTACACCTCTAATTACCTATGTTATAATCCGCTTATTTATATATTCAGCAATAATTAAGCAATTTCCAAACACTTATCTTTTTTGAGGGGGATTAGTACTAAACACTTTCTAACAAGTGTTTTATTTAGACAATCAATCGACTAACTTTTAAAAGCCTTAAATGTGGTTGTGACATGCATCTAAATTTATTTATTCTAAAGATACCGATATGAGATAAATTTACGTGTTTCGGATGCAATATGACATTAAAGAAAACGGAAAAAGCAAAAGAACTAGTAAAAAGTAAAATTAAAAACAATCTATTATATATAATAAAATAAAATTTTTGCAGATGTTCACTTAAGCTACCAAAGATTAAAAATTGGTTTAATGCACTTCCTTATTTAAATTCTATGTACAATACTTTTATGCATGACGTTTTTAAAAATGAATGTAGTAAACAACATTCATTGTATACGCTCTCTTGAAACTTATCATATACGATTCTTCATTGCAGTTTCAATCACCAAATTAAATTCACCAATTCCATATCACCATTTCAAAATTTATACTGTACAATGACCGTCTCCATTCAATTTCAATCGAAACATTACATCATTCGATCGGTAAGTATTCGCATCTGTTCAAGCTCTTTTGGGGTTTTAATTTAAACCCATAGTATACGTGTTTTGATGTGCTTTTTTCCGATGAATTGATCTAATTCTGTTTCAATTAAATGATATGTCGGAAACATTGTTCCATCACTAATTTAAAACCTTGGCATATCACGATCCAAATCGTAAAAATGATATCTACGCCATACCAATTCAACATCGATTTGATTACATCGCAGCCATCAATTGTGTTCTGTCAACATTGAGCATTGGTATGTACCTATTTATTTGTGTTTTGATTAAGTTCAATTCGGTTGTGTTGTGACAAACCGTAAAAAATGGGGAAAATTAATTGTATGAATTAGTTTTTTGCAAATTAATTGGGGGTAATCACATTCATGTGTTCTCTGCATTTGTTTGTTTTAATCTTTTTTTGTACCGGATATATGTTTGATGTCTGTTTGTTGTTTGTTCTGTGTGCAGGGGTGAAGATGATATTGCTTTATGTACTCTCCGGCACCAAAGAATGTTGTTTATAGTTGGAGAACATGAGAAAGGTTCAAACGTTTTTCTAAATATATTTGCTATGACATTGTAGTGTTCAATACAATTACTGACTTTACCTTTTTACCTTTTTTGATGTTGCAGACATGTCTGTTTCTAAGTATATTTGATATATGCATATTCTTAAGCTAACAAACCTTTCCAGAATTTAACTCACCAAATGACCTCACTTTAATTTATGTAGTTACTTGCAACCGTCGCTGTAGACATGTTGGTTTTATCACTGAAAGTAAATGAGCATCAACCAATGAATATAATGTTTGGTATATGACAATTTTATAGCTTACCATTGAATAAGAGCGTTTGGCGGATGTTTGAAATGCATCCTTAGGTGTAGTAGAGAGTGATTAGTGGATTGTTGTTCGCGTTCCTTAGTTCCTTCTAAATCTCATGCGATGCCTTTTATTACCTCACTCTTTCTCACGAATAACCTTATAAAATAATTGGGAAATATCTTTTATAATTTATGAATATTAGTATTGTCAAATATGCTATAAGGTTGATTGAGGAAATTTAATTTCTGTAATGAGGGGTTTTTAGAGATCCAAGTTCATGTAATTGCAATTTAATATATTGATTATTCGTTGTTATGCTTTTATTTACTATATATGGTTTTGGTTTTGTTTTTATTTTTCGTGATTTCTTGCAGATTAGAGGTCCATCACAAAGTGGAGTTTAGTTCAATGGTAAGTCTCTCATCTCTCTAATTATTGTTCTCAATTTCAAATGTTATGTTATAGATTCTTTGTTGTTATGATTTTCTATGATTACAAACCAATTTTGTTTAATAGTTTTGGTATTAATTAGTTTTTTAATTTTGTTTTTTTTTTTAAATATAGCTTACGCGGATTTTGATATTTTTGAATCATGATATGGAGAAGAAACTACGAGAGACTCACAAATTGATTCTTGATACAATTACAGGCTCAAATCAATCTAATGGTAACTTATCATCTCTTTGTGTCCTTTCTCTTTTGAGTTCATGTGTGCATCACGGTTAGTGTTTTTATATCAGTTCTCTTAAGTTAGATGGACATCATTGGTTAATTCACAGGACATACATGTTTTATTGCTATAGCATGAATTGTTACTTTTACACACTAATAGTCGGTGAGCGATTCTATAGCACATTTGGGTTTCTCATAATTTCTTTCATTTCCCAATGTTGGTAGTAATAGTAATGTACACATACGGGAATGGTAAAGGGTTGTGATGACTGTTATGAGTTTAACGAATTGAACGGTCGATTTAAATCAGCCATCAGAATTCGGCATGGCAAAGGCTGGATGGCATATTATGATTTATTACTATGCAACCAGGTTTCTTTGCAGCCATAGTGACGGGCCGAATGTATCAAATTGTTAATGAGACCCGTATTTCATTTATGATCCGAGCCCATTTATCTATTCTCATCATATCGATGTGACATTCAAAAGGTCATATGGCTTTTACACGACATTGTTAGTTCGGTTATGGAACTATGGAAGTGTATCCGCGCCACGGAAAATTTGCGCTGACGCTCGAAGGTTTTGTAACTTCAGAATAACCGAACCTCGCCAACGGGTTGAAATGGGTTAATTCTTTGGTTGGTTGAAACAGACTGGGCCAGTTTAGATGCATCCGAATCAACCATGATACCTGGTTCGTGTTTTCTTCTGTTATGTAGCTGTTCATGTAGATGGTTCAGACTAATTTATTCTCGACTGTGATTGTCACTGATTTTGTTGCTATGTGTCATATTGTCACCTTGACAGCAGATGGTAATGGACTAAAGGCACGGTCTGCAACCCATACGAATATTATAAAATAGTTTAGTAAAATATAACGGTTTGAGCATGCTCCACTCCATTATATCTTATATGAATAATAGGCGATGATCGTTGTTCTTGGTGATGTAGGTGCACAGGATCATCACCCCTATCTTTTTTGCATAATTTGTTGGGTGGAATTTTTGTGATAAGCATATGAATTTATGAGGCTGCTGTGTTTGTGATCATA
Organism: Chrysanthemum lavandulifolium; assembly: GCA_022545495.1. Lineage (NCBI taxonomy): Eukaryota > Viridiplantae > Streptophyta > Magnoliopsida > Asterales > Asteraceae > Chrysanthemum > Chrysanthemum lavandulifolium. Next base: position 48,076,849 of record CM040246.1, on the reverse strand, counting down.
TCAAAAAAATAGTACTTTAGATGTGATTAATCTTCGTGTTAGGTGGTTTTTTTGGCCATAATTTTTTGGATTAATATTCGTGTTAGGTTGAATTTTTTTGAATATGATTTAAGAGGTTTAGATATGGGTTTAACAACCTTAATTACTTCGAAGTATGTAACCAGCTTTAGACAAGTCCCCTTCTAATAAGTAGGGCTTTTCTGGTCTTGCAAGTTTTGCTTTAAACGATTTTTAAGTTGTTTAGTTTGGTTGTAGGGTATATTCTTCGGAATTGTTCGAGGACCGTGAATAGTCATATCTTGGCAGCCGTTTATACTGAACGTAGGCATGGCGGTTATTGAGCCTTTGTTTGGTTCTTAATCTTTGTGTTGGTAGTAATAGTAATGTACACATACGGAATGGTAAAGTAATGTGATGATCAAGTATGAGTTTAACGAATTGGAATGGGTCGATTAAAACTGCCATCAGAACTCGGCATGGCAAAGGTCGATGGCATAGTATGATTTATTACTATGCAACCGTGTTTCTTTGCGACCATAGTGACGGTCGAATGTATCAAATTGTTTCGAGACCCGTATTTCATTTACGCATCCGAGCCCATTTATCTATTCTCATCACATCAGATGTGACATTAAAAAGGTGCTATGGCTTTTTACACGCGCTTGTTAGTTCGGTTATGGAACTATGGAAGTGTATCGTACCACGTGCAAATTTGCGCTGACGCTCGAAGGTTTTTGTAACTTCAGAATAACCGAACCTGCCAACGGGTTGAAATAGGTTAATTCTTTGGTTGGTTGAAACAGACTGGGCCAGTTTAGATGCATCCGAATCAGCCATGATACCTGGTTCGTGTTTTCTTCTGTTATGTAGCTGTTCATGTAGATGGTTCAGACTAATTTATTATCGACTGTGATTGTCACTGATTTTGTTGGTATGTGTCATATTGTCACCTTGACAGCAGATGGTAATGGACTAAAGGCACTATCTGCAACCCATACGAATATTATAAAATAGTTTAGTAAAATATAACGGTTTGAGCATGCCCGCTCCATTATATCTTATATCAATAATAGGCGATGATGATTTTAGCACTTATATTACTTGGATCATGGTTTCATCGAGGCCTCAGATTCATGGGCAACCACATGCGGAAAGTGGTTGCGACCATGGCGGTGTTTCGTGACGATCCCATACTAGCATATCTGAGCCTCATATTTTGCAGTCAATAATGCAATTTTATGTCTAAAAGTTTTGGGTCAAAGGGCCTACGAAAAGTAAGTGATTGATCTTTGTAATAAGTAATGTCAATACCTTGGTTTCCTTAAAGTGCGACGATACCATATGCTCCTGGTACACAAGGTAAGATCTCAACAGACAAATTAGCTTTTGTTGTGCCGTTAAATTATCGTACATACTCTCATTTAAGCGAAGTTTTTTCTTGAAATACTGAAGGCACAATTATTATGGAACATTAATAACATGTGTCTCAAACTCCTGCTAACTCCTGCTTTTTCCATTTTAGCTTGCATTTGATATCAGAAAACAAATATTAGACAAAACATTACTCGGAGCATGTTATAAATTTAATTTAATTGCAAATTATGTGACTTTTTTTTCCTTTTGGTTTATATATAAAATGTGTTGAGCATTCTGTCACTTTTCATCTCAGAACTTTTAGATTCAATTTTTATTGCTACATAGCAAAGTGTGCGGGTTTCTTGCTTTTCAAAATCTTAATATACACTCATTGTACCGTTGATTATCAAGAATTAATACATATATATATATATATATATATATATATATATATATATATATATATATATATATATATATACTTATTAAGCAATAATGTTTGGATATGCAAGGAAAACACCTTTAATATCGTGATTCATATGTTTTTAAATATGTCTTTGAAACATATAAATGTTTGCCTATATATTTATGTAATAACCAAACACCAATGTAGTTTATTGAAGTTCATCATGTTAGTATCTTCCTAACCTTTCATGCATGGGTCGAATGAACAAGACTTTTACCCGCTATATGCACTTGGGAGCAGAATTTGTGGGAACAACTAATTTGTCATTTGTTGTTACAGAACAACTATTGGATCACGAGTCGCAAGTTGGAGTCTCAAGTTGTATGGTCACGGGAGGTGTAGATTGCAGAGGGTATTGTAAAAGGAGAAGCAATGTTTTATTCAACAAATATAGTGTAGTTTTTGTGTAAGTAGTTGTGATTTTATTCTATTTATTTGCTAAAGTAGATGGGTTATTTTAGCAGGTTGTGCAAATTTCCAACTAAGAAATATGGGAAGTTCAAATCACGAGTCGCAAGTTGGAGTCTCAAATTGTATGGTCACGGGAGGTGTAGATTGCAGAGGGTATTATAAAAGGAGAAGCAATATTTTATTCAACAAATGAGTATTTGACTCTAACACATTGTTAAACAATGTAGAAATGATGTATAAAGAATCATTTGTTTTACATGACTAAGTTAAGTCATATCGTAATATGCTTTCGGGGTACTTTGAACTATCAATTATTTAATACATACTAATACAAGAGAGTTGAAAACCTAAACTGTATAATTGTTATAGTTCCGCTATTATATCGTAACATGCTTTCGGGTACGACGTGGAAAAGTTAAAAGGTACGTCGTGGTTTAATGAAGAATATATTTGTTATTCTTACACTATAGCATATTTGACAATACTAATATTCCTCAATCAACCTTATAGCAAATTCTTTAAAGTTGGTTTGTCTTGCCTGTCCCGTGTTCACATGGACAACAAGACATGCCATATCAAGAGTAAAAAAAATGGGGTTTGAAGGTTGTCGTTGTGTGATCGAGATGAATCTCTTCAAAACCACAACAAATGTCGTGTATAAAGAAGATTTGGGCGCCTGAACAAGCTCATGTTATATCGTGATGATCGTTGGTGTAATCACGTTATATTTTCATTATTTTTAATGTTACAAGCTTTGATACCAACTTAATTTTTCATCGAATCATCATCGTTTATGCTCGAAATCAACCTTTTTATTTTAAGAACGATGGTTTGTAAATCGATCATGACTCAAACATATTTTAAATTTAACAAATTTACGTTATTACTTTTATTATCATTTAATTTATCTATTTCTTTAAAAACTAACCCTGCACAATCTTATTACTAGTAGTGATTGAATATAAAATGACTTGAAACGATAATGGCCACATGGGAATATTTGTCTTTTCAATTCATGCAACACCATTTAAGACACCTACGTGTCGCCTTATCGTGTGAGTCACGCATTCATGTTCATTTTTCTAGTCTTCGTCGTCGTATATAATTTATAGTCTTCGTCGTCGTATATAATTTATATTCTTCGTATATTTAACCTGATCCTTAGTATTTAGATTTCTTTCAAGTACAATTTTTAACACCTCATAATATTTATGTTACAAATTTATTTCACATATTTTAAGCAGTACTTAAACCCACAACTATTTAGGATAAGATATCATTAAAATACAATCCTTTTAAAGCACGTGTTTAGATCTATTTTAATATATATTTTAAATTGAATGTTGATAGTGATAGATTGTTGTGTATTGTTTGTTTGAATTCTACTCCCTCCGTCTCATAAATATTGTCCATATTTCCTTTTGGGGTGTCTCAAAATAATCATCACTTACTATTTTAAGTAGTTTTAAGAGAATTTAGTTAATATTCTATTCGAGTGGTGAGAATGATAGCCATTCCACATTTATTAAAGTGTGTGTTTTTATCCTGACAATAATTTTGGAGACGGAGGAGTAATTTTACTTTTTTTTGAGATTTTACAAAATAATATCATCATTGATTTAGTTCTAGATAGATTCATGGTTCGTAAGGTTAAATTTGTAAGGCTGCATGCAGTAGTGCTAATCGTCACTCGATCGAGGGCTCCAAGCGATCGATTCATGTCGATCTTGCTGCTGTGGAGTTACTCGATCGCCCAAGATTAGAAGCTCACTTGGTCGTCTGGTCGATCGAATCCACAAAGGTTTATTTCAAAAAATTACCGTTTTATTGCAAAGGTTTTAAAAAATAATAATAATAAAAAAAATTAAAAAAAAATAAAAATTAACCTTTATAAATACATAATACAAACACACTTCAATCCACAAATCTATTTCACACAATTCAAACTCAAAATACTTCAACAAAAGATTTAATATGGTTTCATTGCCTCCCCATTCCGCTGAAGATATGCAAGCAGACGCTCAAAATCAACGCAATAACGACGATGAGGCTCAAAACCGCTTATTATAAGCGTCATCGAATTGTTTGACCGTACGGGCGAGTAGGCATGTATGAGAGAAAACTACAAGAGTTGCAACGACATTCGCTCGAACGAAAACCGTGATCGACAAATTGAAAGATCGCCCGCAAAGATCGCGAGATCACGACAAGTTGTGTGCTGCTCAAAAGATAACTGACAACGCCAAGACCAAAATCAATTGAGCTATCGGAGAACGAAAAAATGGTGTAGGTGCATCAACTTCGACTACCAACTTCGAAATACGGGAACCTCTCGCAGATTTAGGAAGATTTGGCTCGCATCGGCGGATTTTCCTGCTATCGTACTCCACTCGTATGACTCGCATGCGGGAGCATTCAGGACAGATTATGATTTATGATTGCGTATCGCTTATATATTTAATATATTATTGTTTTATTTAGTATTGTAACATTTTAATTATTAAGAAGTTTTATTTTGTGTTAAAATGTTTTTTTTTTTTTTTTTTTAATAAAAAATGAACTTGGTCGCCTTCTTTGCACCTAATCGCCAAGATCGCTTGAGAGAAACTGACGAAGATGAAAACGGATTGATTGATGCCTCATTGGGGCAACCTAATGCATTTGTAATAGGATATTTCTATCTTGTACTTTAGAGGAACAAGTTAAGAATATCAAAAAATACATAAAAATACTTAGAGACCCAAACAAAGTACAAAAAATTGTACTTTCGTAAGAATTTCTAAATCATTTTTCATGAGTCTCATAATACTTTTAATACACGCTCCTAATAATTCTATAATAATAGAAACTAATGGATGGCCATAACTCATATGTTAGAACTATAGATAGAGGTGGTCTTGATCGATTTATCAATAGAGAAATCTGCAAGAAAAACATCATTGTGATTTAGGAGTATTAATTTTGGTATTAAGTATCATTAATTGTCAAGAAAAATTGGCAATTATCATTTTTGAGAGATCAAACGTCTAACGGTGTGTTTGTTTTTTTTTAAAATGTTTTACTAGCCTTTTACTCTTACTGAGTCAGAGGCGGTAAGAGGTGGTTAAACACTAGTGTTGTTTGTTTTTTTCTTTCGAAATGTAATCTTGTCGACATATAACATCTTACTCAATAAGATGTGGGATGATTGTTTTATCGTTTCTTACTCGACAAGATATCAAGACTTTCAGTTAATATAATATATTTTATGGTTTATTAACTACGTTATATTTATAATAAAAAATCTTGCTTTATATTTACATAAGTTACTTATTAACGCATCAAGGTTGATTTAATAAACAAATCAAGATAAACGAAACATAAAATCATTCTGACAATTATACAAAACAAACAACATTATTTCGCTCAAATTTAGACTTTCTACCACCTTCTTACCTAGAAGATGTGGTAGAATGATTATACCTAAAACATCTTAATAAAACAAACACACCCTTTACATCCCTGAAAAAATAGTTTTTGCAAAACTTTTCACTTTTGATCATCATAAAAAAAATCTTAAAATGGATAATATATGTTCGTCATTTTGGTCTTTTAAGATTTAAATTTTGACAATACTTTCTGAAAAGGATAATAGTTTGGGATAATAGTGTTAAACTGAACAAACTTGGTGAATAACTTTTTGAAGTTTACTCGAAATTTTCATGCATTTAGTTTTTGAGGTGTGAACGCAATATAAAAAAGAATTTCCTCTTGATTTTATCCTCTGCCTACTAGAACTTTTACAAAGTAGTACAGTATTAATGATACATCAATAATTTAGTTGAAAGAAATTTCATGGCAACTTCACAATTTATATGGATGCAGTACGATTTCATTTATTACTATACAATAATTGTAAACTCAACTCTTAATGCAATTCTTTCCGTCTAAGCTATCAAAGGTATATGCCGACCTTAGAATCTTAGATATCTGACCACAAGACCTTCTAACATTACCGACTTTGAAATCTTGGGTTTTCAAATGATTCTTTTTATGGATGTAAATTAGGGTACATATGTGTCTTGTTATAAAATAAAAATAAAAAAGCAATCGTCATGTTATGTCTTGCTACGTTATACGCTTTCTTAGCGCAGTGATCCGCCACATGTTTATGCGGGTATCTTGAAATAAAAATTTTCGATAAATAATGATTTTAGTTTATTATGTTCTTTTAACAATAAATTTACTGGATATCAAGAATTTCAGATACCCGCCTGCTTTGGGCTCGAACGCTGCGGTAACGTGTCTGCTTGGGCTCGAGTCTGCTTGATCCGCTGCTGCTCAAGCCCATTTCATCTGCTGTTGCCTGATTCGAGCCGAATATTCAGATAATGCGCTTTATTATTCAGAAGTAGTGAAATTTAACGCATGAATCAGTGTTTAATTTGGTTGTACAATATGCTTGATAATTTGTATTTTTATGTAAGTGGTGTTATAATAACCGTATTAATCAGATTTATCGACCGCTTAAACAATCGACTACATTAAATAAAGATTAATGCCATTTTGTACACTATGCTTTCTTGTCTTATACGTCCGAAAATTACGCATTAAAATATCAGACACCATGCTTCTTTTTGTAGTAGTAGTCATTATAGTCATTAATAACATTAACCACTTTAATAGCATTAATGTTGTAAGTTTGAAAATAAATCAAAATTACATCATGCTTATTTTGTTGTACACTACGCTTATTTTATTGTACACTATGCTTATTTTGTTGTAAATCGTAAATTGGTTGCAAATATCAGACATCGTGCTTAAATGGTTGTAATTTTGGTGAATTGGTGTTTTAATAGATTAACGTTGTTTGATAGAAATTTGGCCTTAAACGACACTACGCTTTATTTTGTTGTACAACATGCTTACTTTGTTGTAATTCGAAAATTGCCGCATTAAAGTGTTGTAAAGTATGCTTAATTGTATGTCTTAAAATTAAGAGTGAGACGTCTTCGCACATTATAAGTAGATAGATTTTGGGAGGTGGTTTGCACTCAAAAACGTTATTCGACACCTCATACGTATAAACAACAGTAGAAATTGTAATATCAGATAAAGATTTAATACACAAATAAAATGTCCCAATTATTTTTGAAAATGTGTAAATCAATTTCTCTTATTTTGACTTGCTAGATATTGTGTAAATGAATTTATAAGTGTAGATTTTTTATTTTTTTATTTTTTATTATTTTTTAATAATAATGTTATTATTGGCAGTTTTAGTTGTATAAAAGGTTATCTATACTTGTAACGTGCATAAAAATACTTTCCTCGTATAAAAAAAAAGCTGAGAAACTATTTGTTACATTGATCTACAGTTCTACACACTTGTGAGGGTCACAAATTTCAAATTTTATACACGTTTACTAGTGCAAAAAATTGAGATAATTTTACAAAGCATTTTAAGTATTTCACAACAACATATCCATTAAATTATAAATAATATTTTTGTGCCACGTAAAAGTGAAATAAAAATCCACTGTAAATGAAAAAAAAATAGTTTAGCGACAAAAAAGCTATCGTCAATAAAATGTGATATGTGTTATGTTCAGTTTCTTTTGAGTGCAAACAACACTAAAGCGCTTACGTCGACTTCTTTAAAAATGAGAAGTTAAGCTTATTCGAGTTTGTATAATGGCAAGTTCAAATCTCATAAATTAGTCAACCAAAATATCCTATACCATAGTTATCAACAAAAATAAGTTTATATTTGATAAGTGTTAAAGTGAACAAACTTCATGAACAACTCTATGCAATTTACTCGAAAGTTTCTTGAGGTGTACTTGCAATATGAAAAAGAAATTTCAAATGTGATTCTAATAATTCACTTAACCATCCGTGTAATTTCCCTTTTAATTTTATCCTCTATATCTGCTAAAACTTGTATTACTCATTTCGTCTCAATTTTATTGTCCATATTTATTGTCTCAAATTAATTATTCACTGTTATATATTAGTTGAAATTGTTTAAATTTACTATACTACCTTTAATCAAATTTGTTATTTACAAAACTGTATGAAAAATTAAATAATTGTTAAAGGGTAAAACTATCTTTTTGTTACTTTTACAAAAATCAAAGCTGTAATAAATGCAAATTTTTTTAAACGGGTAATTTTTGTCTGGTAATAATAATTTTGGGACGAAATAATTGTCAACTGACAAAAACATACACAGGTTAAAAAAAACATCATCATTACAATATTTTATTTTTTACTTTTTGCATGATGACAGTTTTACCTTTAGAAAATAATAATCTCAAATGAGGGTAAGCTTTATGCAATTTACTCGAAATTTCATGCATATAGTTTCTTGAGTTGTACTTGCAATATGAAAGAAAAAAAAAAAAAAAAATATGTGATTCTGATAATTTAGTTATCTATCCGTGTAATTTCTCTTGATTTTGTCCTTTATATCTGCAATAACTTTTAGTAAGTAGTACTTTCTATGTCTCAAAATAATTGTCCATCAACAAAAACACACACAATTTAAGAAAAACATCATCATTACAATTTTCTTTTTTATTGTTTTACAAAATGGTAATTTTACCTTTGCAAAATAATGATATCAAGTAAAGGTAATGTGGTAAATTTGATATAAATTCCTTATCTATTTATGGAGATGGACAATTAATTTTGTGTAACCAAAATAGAATGTTAACAATAAATTTAGAACGTAGAGAGTAATATTAATCATAAATCAATAATTACGTAAAAATAAATTTCATGGCAATTTCAAGATCTATATGAAAAAAGTACGATTTCACTTATTAATATACAATCATTGTAAGACTCAAGTAGTGGTGTAATTTTTCTTCTCGGATGTAAATTCAATCGTCAGGTGACGTCTTTCTAGATCCACACCTCCCAGCGAATTCTTATTAGGTATCCAATCATTTAATGCATCATCGGTTTAAGACGGCAAGCATCGTCGGGTTTTCATTTCGGTTTGACCAAAACCTATTGATGTGACAATATAGGAAGGGTTTGTATAGTGTATCCCAAATTCAATCGTCAGGTTACGTCTTGCTATAATTATAAATTTATTTGACTTACTAAATATTGTGTAAATAAATTTAGATAAATAAATAAATGGGTTTTGTTAACCACAACCCATTGGGTTGTGAACTTGTGATTAAGGTTATCATAATTAAAAAATCAAAATTAATTAATACCAAAATTCCATGTTTAACAACAATTTTTATGATTATCATCATTAAATATATATAAATAAGGAACTAATTAGTTCATTAAATGCTAATTTCACATAAATGATGATACTTATCCCCAACCCAATGGGTTGTGGTTAACAATACCTTAAATAATATTATAATAATCATGTTATTATTGGCAACCATACTTGTATAAAACTTTTAATTTATTTGACCTTTTTAATTTTTAGCTATGTGTATTAAGGTCTTCGCCCACACGTTGGTAAGGGCAACAACACATCTGTCACTATAATACCATGCACCCACCCACGCATTGGTTGATAGAAACAAGAGAAGTCGATTGTTTGATCGACCGACTTTGATTTGGTTGTGTGAGTGTGTGTGTGTGATGCTGGATTTTGTATGATATATTTGTATTTAAGAGGTTATGTTTCAGTGGTTATTTTTAGGAACAGAGAGAGATGGAGAGATTTTGGGAAACTTCTGTTAGAAATGGCGGGATGCCAATGAAACAATATTTATACATGAAAGTCAACTCTTGGTCAAACTAGTCTAACTAACTAAATTTGTATCAACTAACTAGCTTAACTAGCCTATTCTATATAATTATATTACATTGCGTTTCGCCAAACAACTTTGAAGTAATATACACATTTTTTTTGGTGAAGTCTTGTGAAGTGCTTGAATCCTTCTTCATGACTTGTTCTTGTTGCACTTATATGGTGTGTTTGGATATGCACTTAATCGCCTCACAAGTTGGCAGTGTGTATGAATCACCTTTGTAATGAAGAAATCTGCATAAGCCTTCGGTTAAGATATATGATATCTGGTTCTTTGTTGAGATGAACTGTGAAGTATGAGAGTAGCTTTGATTTTATCTCTAACAAAGTGGTAATCAATATTTATGTGCTTTGTTCTGGCATGTTGAATAGAGTTATTGGCTAGTGTAATCGAGGAAGCATTGTCACACATCGTGAGAACGGGGGTAGAAACAAATATGTGACGGTCATGTAGGAGACTTTGAAGCCAAGAAATCTCACATGTAGTGTCTGCTAATGCTCTGTATCCCACCTATGTGGAAGATCTTGATACCACAACTTGCTTTTAGATTGCCATGATATGAGATTGTGTCTTAGGAAGACAACAACTCTTGAAACTGATCTTCGTGTTGTTGGACAACTAGCCCAGTCACTGTCACATTATGTTAGGAGTTGTAGAGGGTTCTGTGATGAGAAAAATAGACCTTGACCAAGACAAAGCTTTATATATCTGAGAACCCTTATCAGTGCAGTAAAGTGAGGAGTTATAGGTTCTTGGGAAAACTGACTGAGTACTTATGATGCGAAGGATAAGACTGGTCTTGTAAGGGTAAGGTAAATGAGTTTAACAACCAAGGTTTTGTAAGTGGATGGATTGGTTAAGGGTTCGCCATTAGTGGAGTTGAGTTTAGTGGTTGGATCAAGGGGAGTAACAATAAGTTTAGTGTCTAGCAAACCAGTTGTTTAAGCAATTCAAGTGTATACTTCCTTTGAGTCATTACAACTACACTTTTGTTTATAAGAACCTCAGTACCAAGATAGTAATGAATGAGACCCAAGTTTTTGATGTTGAATTTTTCATGTAGTTTAGTTTTGACTGTTTTGATGTAGGCAAAATCACTTCTAGTGATCAAGATATCATCAACATAGATTAACAAAGACGCGAGTTGACCATTGATGATAATATTGAACAGAGAGGTGTCAAACCACTTCTCGTTAGCTTGTTTAAGGTCATAGAGTGATTAAGTAAATTTGAAAATTGTGCCAGGTGGATGTTTGGATGGGTAACCTTGGGGAACTGTCATATATATCTCTTCATTCAAGTCACCATGTTGGAAAACATTATTGATATCCAACGATTCAACAAACCATCCTCTTTGTACTACAATTGCAAGTAAATTTCTGATTGTGACATTTTTGCAACTGGTGCAATGGTTTATGTGTATTCAATACCTTCCTTTTAATGAAAACCTTAAGCTACAAGCGTTTTTTCGTACCTTTCAATTGACCCATCAACATTATACTTGATCATGTAAACCCATTTGCAGCCTATGGGGAACTTACCAAGAGGAAGAGTAGTGAAAAGACATGTATTGTTTTGTTCAAAAGCCTGTATTTCCTTAGTCATTTCTTCTATCAATTTACAATTGTTAGATGCTTGAGTATATGAATGCGGTTTTGCTATAGATTTAATGCATTTATGTATTTATGAGTGTGTGGATGCATGTTGTTGTAGTTCATGTAGTTAGTGTGATGGAACTAAGTGGTGACTGAGTTTGTAGTCAGTGGTGAAGAATGATGAAAATGTTCGGTGTGGATGGTGGATGTTTTGTTCGTGGACAATTTTGAGTAGGAGGTGGTGATGTTATAGGTACCCGCACGCTGGTGTAGGTATATGTAGATGGTGATGGAGTTGTTTAGTTGGTGTGTGAGTGTTTGTGATAAGTGTGGCATGAATTGTGTTGGTTGGGATAATGTGTTTTTATGGAACAATACGAGTTGTATTGATTAGGGTGTTTGAATCAGTTTGAATTATGTTGGTTGGGGTGTTTCGAGCATTATGAGTTATGTTGGTTCGGGTGTTTAGATTTTTGGAATGATGGGTGGTGTTTGAAGGATGAATGGTTGAGTATTGTAGTGTAAAGGTAAATGGGTCAATTTGGGTGATTTTATTGGTTTTGTGGTATGGAAAAACCAAAATAAACATCTTCATGGAAGGAAACATTTCTACTAGTTATGGTCTTTTGCGAGTGAGTGTCATAAATGAGGTAACCTTTTTTATTTTAAGGGTATCCTATAAGGACGTTGGCAATTGCTCTTGGTGCAAATTTGTGTGTGGTTGACTAGTGTGCAAATGCTTGACATCCAATTAATTTGAGATAAGTTAAATTAGGAGGTATGTTGTATAGGAGTTTATAGGGGCTTTTGTCATCAAATGGTTTAGCTGGTAATATGTTGATTAGGTAGGTTGAAGCAAGTATGCAATAGCCCCATAGATGGATTGGAATATTGGTTTGAAAGTAAATAACTGTGGACATCTATAAGAGGTGGTTAGGTTTTCTCAACCCTGACATTTTGCTAGGGTATGTAGGGACAAGATGTTTGGTGTATGATGCCAAGTAACTGAAAAAATGTTTGAAGTTCATTGATTTTGAATTCAGATCCATTATCACTCACCCCTTTTTGATTTTTGTGTTAAACTTATTGAGGACATATGTATAGTTGGTTTTAAATGTGGATGAAACATGATGTTTGCTAGGAAGTAGATAGGTCCATGATGCTCTAGAGTAATCATCAACAATTGTTAAGAAACATATACATTTATTCAAAGTTGCATGCCTGTAAGGGCCTCACACATCATTGTGCACAAGTTCAAAAGCAAATTTTGCATGAGAATTGCTAGAAGGAAATGGTAAATTTTGGTGTTTTGACATAGGACAAACAATACATTTTTTAACAGTATCTAAATGAATAGAAGGAGAAATGGTTTTGATTTTCTTGAGAACTTGAAAAGATGGATGTCCAAGACTAACATGCCATAATGAAGTGAAGTTGGTGTTGGCAGTTGTGATTGATTGAGCAGCTACAACTTGAGAAGGAAATGTCTTTGAAGATGAGTTGAGGATGTAAAGACCACCATAGAGATTGCCACAAGTGACAATTCCATTATGGCCATGAAATATGCATGTTTTATGAGTAAAGGTGATGCTTGAGTGTGTTGAACAAGTAAGTTTGCTGATAGAAATCAGATTGAGTGAGAAGGTTGGGATGTAAAATATATTATGCAGTGTGAGGTTTGGTTTAGCTATGACTGATCCAATTAGTGTGACTTTTACTTGTTCATTTGGGAGGTTCACATATATAGGTGTTGTGCATTTGTGTACATTGTGCATGAGGAATATGGTTATGCATATATGGTCTATATCACCACTATCAATTATCCAAATATCTATAGGACTTGATTTGAATGAAGCAATGAAGGAATAAGTACCTGCCATAGGTGGATCAGTTGATTTAAACTCTTTGTGATTGTTCTACATCATGATGAGCATTTGGTTAAGGTGATTATGTAGTTGATCCATCCCTGAGTTTGAACTTAAGGATCAGTGACTAAAGATGAACAACAAGGATCACTTGTATGAGTACTCCCATTTGGTTCAGTGCTCATACTTGCTCCCTAATGACCATTTGACTAATTTCCCTTTGTATTGAGTTCTCTGAGATGTGGTATGTACTTTTTGTGTAGAGGGTGACCAACTGGATAACCAACAATTTTGTAGCATTCATCTCTCTCATGACCCTCTTTGTGGCAATAAGTGCAAGTGATCCCTGGTCCAAAACAACTTCTCCTAGCAGTAGAAGATTGTCGTTGATTGGTTTTTGGTAACTTTTGGGTGGTTAATAGTGGGTCCAGTTGTTGCTAGTGGTGTTTAGTGAAGTTGGCATTGGCATTATGGAAGGCTTAAGTGTTTCTCTTTGCTTTTCCTCTTGCCAAAGCATATTGTAAGCTTTGGAGACTTGTGTAGTGGTCGCATAAGTAGGATTTGACATGTAACGTTTGTATAGCTCTCATCTAACCTCATAAGAAACTAAATCAACCTTTTTCTCTGGTTCCTTTCACCATGTGTTTTCCTATATTCACAATCCCAATTACAAGTACAGGCATAAGGTGCTTCTAAGGCATCTAATTCATCCCAAAACCTTTCAATTTGTGATAGTAAACCTCTAGTCTGGTGTTTAACTGTTTCTCTAAATTATGTCATTAGTGATTTGGTAAATCCTATGACCATCTAACTGAGCATAATATTCAGACAATTCATTCCATAAAGCAGAAGTAGAATTCACAAAGCTTAAGTTGTTACCAATTTGCTCAGAAACACTATTAAGTATCCATGAGATAATCATAGCATTTGCTTTATCCAATAAGGAATGAATTGGTAAATTACATGCCGGTTCTTTGTACTCATCATTAACAATACTCAACTTGTTTCATGCACTTGGAGCAATTACCATAGACCTTTTCCATGAGCTGAAATTTTCTAAACCATTGAGTTTCTTGGAAATCAAGACTAATTTAGGATGATCATTATCTTCACTGACTTTGGTAACTAACTTTTGTAATAGAATTTTGTAACAAAATGAGTTTTAAGTTTTTTTTATGATTGACTTTGATCTTGTAACTGATTCTTGATGATTAGTGATGACTAGAAAGAAAATTTTGTGTGATTTATTAATTGTGTGGATCAAATTGATAAAATTGTTGTTTGATTGTGTGATTTGATGAGTTATTGGTGGTTTTTATGAAGGAAAATGATTTGCATGACTAAACTTCATGCCTAAAGATATGCCTAACTCTAAGATGATGACACATGGCAAGATTAATAGTGAGGATTATGAAAGAGAAAATATACATTCCACATGTCACATGATGAAGTGTTTAGGCATAAATTTAGTCATATGAGTTGGGTCTCCTTATCATTACTCTTTTATGAATAGATGATTGAGTTTAACAATGACGGATTAATGGTGGATTCAGTGGTGAAATTGTGACAACTCGCAATTTCAGGTCATTTCTCGAAACAATTTATGCCTCATTATTTCAACATTTATAGTAAACTTGGTTTACTTGTTTCAAATTCGCGTAACCTTTAAGGTTTAGCGGCGAATTCATGATCATAACATCACGAACATTTCATATGGACTAAGATTAGTCTACATTTCATTGACATCATTTGCATCATGATGGTTCATTCGTGACATTTCATTTCACATTTAACGCGTAATTTTTATACTAAATAAACGTTATCGCGTAAGTTATTATTTTGTATATTTAATCCATTACTTTCAAAAATGATCCCGACATATTTTTATACTTACATTTAGTTATAAAAACTATATTTTGAGATTTCCTAGTGTTTTGAATTTATTTGGTACATAAATCGTTAAAGTTAAATTATTACGTCGTTTTCTTAAAAATTTTACGATAATTATTTTATCACTCAATTTTCACAAGGAATGTATTTTTACAATTTTTATTATCTCATTACATTCTATTTTGACTTATTAAAAACTTACTTGTACCAAAAATTTCCATTTACCTTTACTTGTACATTTTCTACACAATTACTTACACTTTTGTCAAATTTTATACAAATTATATACAAGTAAAAGTTTATAAAAAAAAATATATATATTTGGTGGACATCCTCCCCTAATAACCGGCCAAGGGGAGGGGTGGACAATAAATGTTAGCATGATTTTTCTTTGATTGTCTAAGTCTATACATTACCTTAAATTCATATCACATTCATTTCAATTATTCATACTTACTTATTCAAGTTAGAAAATTTTTCTCTCATTCTTTCTCTCCTCTCATAACCGGCCATTCAAGAAGATCACAAAGGGATCATCATTTTTCTCAAGTTCAAGTATTTATCAATCTAGTTTATACTCTTTTATTAGGTTTTGAAATAAAAACCAAGAGTATTTAGGATTAACCTTGTTCTTTACACCTCATCATATAAGCTTGTCAAGATTAACGTATCACATTACATCTCGGTGTACTCACTTTTGTCTTCGCATCATTCCACCAAGTGAGTTTCATAGCCCTACTTTTACTTGCTTTCATAACTGCTTTTGGGGAGATACATGCTCAATTATTTTCATAACTACCATGATTATTTGAAACTACATGTTTAATCGAATCAATGCTTAGTCATGCGTAGTAAATTTTGCCACACTTAGAACTTCCATATCATATTCATTGAGCTAATGGTCTTGGTATATTCATTGAGCTAACGGACTTGGTATAATATTGATCTAACGGACTTGGATAATGTGGAACTAACGGTCTTGGTATAACATTGGGCTAACGGACTTGGTATATTCATGTACTAACGGACTTGGTACAATCATGGACTAACGGTCTTGGAACGATTTGATCAACACTCATATTTGTTATATCAAGTAACTATTGATACATTAAGTTAGGCACTATTTTGTGAATTCATTTGACGATGTGGGCTTGAACATAAACTATATTACACTTTGGCAATGGGTTGTGAATACACGGTTGCAAGTTTTGTATGGCGAACTTGGAACCGAGTGAATTTACAAAGCCTTTGTTGCGATAAACGATTTTGAAAGGCTTTACATTTCTTCATAAACTCTATGAACTCACTCAACCTTTGTGTTGACACTTTTAGCATGTTTTATCTCGGTATCTAAGGCATTCACTTCATGGCATGCATTTGGACACATCATGGAGTCGTGGTGACGACGCGTCTCACTGGGTTTTACGCACTTTAAAACATCGTTTGAATTGTAACAAACTTATTTCCGCACAAGTCGATTTTCATTTGGGACCTACTTTGTAAACTCGATTGTTTTATTAAATCAAACGATATTCTTTTCAAACGACACTTTAGGTCGCTCAATATAACTGTGATTGTGGTGCTATGATGCCTATCCCGTGAATTCCATTCCACCGCAAAATGTAATTTGGGGTGTGATGATTGGCATCGAGCTTGATTATAGAGAACTAGGTTGCATCATTGACCCTAGACTATAACTACATTATCATAGCATCTCATCATTTCATCATAAGTGCATGTTCACTTTACATGCGGTTTATACGCACATTTTTCGAGTTATTTACTTTCATTTCACATCGATTGTCACATGGATGCCCTTAAATGCCCATTCCATTATTCTTTCTTCATACTCTAAGGTGGAGAATTCCTTGTCATTCCCTATCACAATTTTCACAACAATTGACTCATCACCGATAACGTTGAATACCGAGATAAACCTATAAATAGGGCGGTCACTCACCCTTTGTTTCACCACTAACATGTCGAGTTACACTTTATTCACACTAAGTTACTAAACCATTATACATTTGAAACACTTACGACACATCATAACCCATTTCGTAGGAAACCGTCGATCATTTTGAAAGATAACCTCAAACTTATCATTCTTATCACATTTCTTTGGAGCGTTTATTATTAACATCGGATTTTGCTACGCCTCACATTTCCTCTTGTTTTGAAGAAGATATGGCATCAAGAAAGCCACAAATTGAAATGACCCAAGCGGCTATTCAAAAGTTGGTGAATGATAGCATAGCCGATGCTCTAAGAATTGAAAGGAAACGGTGGTCGCTGCGCCGAGGTCATGATCGTCAGAGTCATAAGACTTGTCACTGCCATCGGAAATGCAGGAGGATCCGAGTTAAGAGTCGTTTTACAAGGATTTTAAAAGTGGAGATCCCACCAAGTTTAAAGGGATCAAGGAGCCACCGCCATGGTGCGATGGTTCGAGAAATTGGAGTCCGTGTTTTTGCCGTGTAATTGCCGGATGATAGTAAGGTCAAGTTTGCTACAAGTACACTACTCGATGGAGCATTGTCGTGGTGGAACTCATATGCTCAACCAATGGGAATGGAGAATGCTTTCAAGCTTACTTGGGAGCAATTTAAAGGTTCGTAACAAAGAAGTTTTGCCTGCAGCACGGAGGTGAAGAAGTTGGAGACGTAATTCTATGAACTAATGACAATTGGGTATGATATTGACACTTACATTCTGAGATTCCAAGAATTGGCCGTGTTATGCCCATCTATGGTTTCGGATAATGAGAAGCTACCTGAGGCTTTCATCAAGGACTTCCCGAGATTATTCAAGGCGATGTGACTTCTTCCGACCCGCAAACGATTGAGGAAGCTATTCGACCGTCTCGTAAGCTCATGGCACAAGTAGTAAAGAGGGCAACACCACAAACATCAACCGAACAACAACCCCAACAACCGCTTTCAACTACAACAATAACCAAAACAACAACAACGACGATAACCAACTCAACAACAACAAAAGAAAATGGGAAATGACCAAGGAGGTTACAATAACAACAACCAAAACCGTAACACTAACCATCATCAACAATGTAATAGAGGGCAAGAGACCGCAATCGCTTATGTTGTCGCACCAATAAAGGCGAGAGGTTATCCGGAACCTACGCACTATGTAATCGATGTAAGTATCATCACACGGGACTTTGTCCCGTTAAGTGCTACAAGTGTCAAAAACTAGGACACCATGCCGTGAATTGTAGAGGCAAGACCATAGTTACGTGCTTCGGATGTGGGGAGCAAGGACACTATCAAGTCAATGTCCTCAAAACCAAGGTCAACAAGTCGAAGGTGCTCATGGAATGTATATATGTTAGAAGGAGGAGGAGGAGCTCGTCAAGGTATCAACGACGCGAAGATCAAGAAGTTCGAAACTAATGTCTTATTTCTCCTTATGTACTATGTCGTACCAAGTTTATGTCTAATCATCGTATCCGAAACTTTATAACTTAAAGATGTACTACTTTTGCTAAACCACTCGTTGTAAAATATTCTCATCTATCGTACTTTATTTTCTTTCCGATTTGTTATCATTTACGAGGATTTTAATTCTTTTACTTTATCGATCATTTTAACGACACTTCTCCATGTCTTCTCTCCTCGATGTTCATCACAATTTTAACATCGCTTGACTCAACACCAAACAACATATGAGTCGATTAGTCCAAGCATTGATAGTTACTCCTAAATTATACATAGCCCGATCACCTATGTCTAATTCAGAAGAATCATGCAATGAAGGGAGTAGAGCTTATATGTGTAAGCAATCAGAATCGAGCCAAATTTTCAAAGTCCTCCTTCAAACCAATTTAGCCTAATCTCATGACAGCTTCTTGTTTGATGAGTTGTGAGATTAAGTGAAAATTGGTTGGTAAAAGTCTTTGAGGGTTTTGCTCGGAATGGAAAGTTTGCCACATCAAACCCTAAACCCGATAGACTAACACGAACTGAATTCGTGGATGAATTCCTTTTGATGGGCGAATGTGACAACTCGCAATTTCAGTCATTTCAAACAATTTATGCCTCATTATTTCAACATTTATAGTAAACTTGGTTTATTTGTTTCAAATTCAGAACCTTTAAGGTTTAGCGGCTAATTCATGATCATAACATCACGAACATTTCATATGGACTAAGATTAGTCTACATTTCATTGACATCATTTGCATCATGATGGTTCATTCGTGACATTTCATTTCACATTTAACGCGTAATTTTTATACTAAATAAACGTTATCGCGTAAGTTATTATTTTGTATATTTAATCCATTACTTTCAAAAATGATCCCGACATATTTTTATACTTACATTTAGTTATAAAAACTATATTTTGAGATTTCCTAGTGTTTTGAATTTATTTGGTACATAAATCGTTAAAGTTAAATTATTACGTCGTTTTCTTAAAAATTTTACGATAATTATTTTATCACTCAATTTTCACAAGGAATGTATTTTTACAATTTTATTATCTCATTACATTCTATTTTGACTTATTAAAACTTACTTGTACCAAAATTTCCATTTACCTTTACTTGTACATTTTCTACACAATTACTTACACTTTTGTCAAATTTTATACAAATTATATACAAGTAAAAGTTTATAAAAAAATATATATATTTATGGACATCCTCCCCAATAACCGCCAAGGGAGGGTGGACAATAAATGTTAGCATGATTTTTCTTTGATTGTCTAAGTCTATACATTACCTTAAATTCATATCACATTCATTTCAATTATTCATACTTACTTATTCAAGTTAGAAAATTTTTCTCTCATTCTTTCTCCTCTCATAACCGCCATTCAAGAAGATCACAAAGGGATCATCATTTTCTCAAGTTCAAGTATTTATCAATCTAGTTTATACTCTTTATTAGGTTTTGAAATAAAACCAAGAGTATTTAGGATTAACCTTGTTCTTTACACCTCATCATATAAGCTTGTCAAGATTAACGATCACATTACATCTCTGTACTCACTTTTGTCTTCGCATCATTCCACCATGAGTTTCATAGCCCCTACTTTTACTTGCTTTCATAACTGCTTGGGGAGATACATGCTCAATTATTTTCATAACTACCATGATTATTTGAAACTACATGTTTAATCGAATCAATGCTTAGTCATGCGTAGTAATGCTTTGCCACACTTAGAACTTCCATATCATATTCATTGAGCTAATGGTCTTGGTATATTCATTGAGCTAACGGACTTGGTATAATATTGATCTAACGGACTTGGATAATGTGGAACTAACGGTCTTGGTATAACATTGGGCTAACGGACTTGGTATATTCATGTACTAACGGACTTGGTACAATCATGGACTAACGGTCTTGGAACGATTTGATCAACACTCATATTTGTTATATCAAGTAACTATTGATACATTAAGTTAGGCACTATTTTGTGAATTCATTCGACGATGCGGGCTTGAACATAAACTATATTACACTTTGGCAATGGGTTGTGAATACACAAAGTTGCAAGTTTTGTATGGGCGGAACTTGAACCGAGTGGATTTACAAAGCCTTTCACGCATAAACGATTTTGAAAGGCTTTACATTTCTTCATAAACTCTATGAACTCACTCAACCTTTGTGTTGACACTTTTAGCATGTTTTATCTCGTGTATCTAAGGCATTCACTTCATGGCATGCATTTGGACACATCATGGAGTCGTGGTGACGCTGCCTCACTGGTTTTACGACTTTAAAACATCGCTTGAATTGTAACAAACTTATTTCCGCACAAGTTGATTTTCATTCGGGACCTACTTTGTAAACTCGATTGTTTTATTAAATCAAACGATATTCTTTTCAAACGACACTTTAGGTCGCTCAATATAACTCGTGATTGTGGTGCTATTACGCCTATCCCTGTGAATTCCATTCCACCGCAAAATGTAATTTGGGGCGATGTAAATGATGATAGTTTATGGTGATGTAATGGTGGTTTAGATCGATTTGCTCTGATACTAATTTAGGAATAGAGAGATATATTGGGAAATTTCTGTTAGAAATGGCGAGATGCCAATGATACAATATTTATACATGAAAGTGAACTCTTGGTAAACTAGTCTAACTAACTAATTATGTATCAACTAACTAGCTTAATTAGCCTACTCTATATACATTACATTGTATTTAGATAAACGACTATGAAGTAATATACACATTTTGTTTGGTGAAATCATGTGAGTATTTTGGTTGAATCCTTCTTCATGACTTGTTCTTGTTGCATTAATATTACATATACCAGTTACGTGAAAGTGTGATACGATGCTGATCTAACAGTGATGATTTTGATCACAGCTACACCTAGTCTTACGTTTTGAAATGTGACGACTGAGACGACTGTTTCACGTTTGTTAACCCGATAGTCATATGCACGTTTTTTTATGTGAAATAGTCACCTCGATCGTCACAGTTGAAAATGTAAAAGGAAAAAGTGTGCAAATTCGATGACTGATACGAGTGTTTCACAACAGATATGTGTTAGTTTTCATTTACACAAATTTAAAAGTGTGCAAATGAAAAGAAATGACATAGTTGAATAACCACACTTTCGCAAGTACTTCATATTGATCCTACTACTGTCTATTAACCGCCACGTTTGACTTTTTAAGCCTTTCTCGATTTTGTTTTTCTTTCATTTTAAAAAGGTTTGTGTTATATAATACTCATGAAAATTACGTCAACGAAAATATATTTAAACCCCATTCTATTCATATATTTTGATCAAGATTATAACACAAATAAAAATATTCAACAAAAAAAAAAAAAAGACTAAAAATCAAACCAGCAGCTAATACGAGACGTAGGAGATAATTTTTTTCACTTTATCTACCGAATATGCGAATTAAAAAAACTAAAAGAAAAAGAAACACATCCACGCGGTCGATGTCCTTGATAAGTAACTTGCTACACAAGACGAATTTCTAGAACCGTCTGAAATGACATTTGCCTATATAAACCCCAACGCTACACGCATTTCTTCGGTATAATCAAATCAATCACTACTACTCTAAAAAACTAACAAACAAACAATGGCGGAAAACGTTGACGTTCACGATGTCCAATCACTCCTTTCATCTCCTGAACGAAACTACCTCATTCGCAACAACGGTGATCAGGTATATCCGATTTTATTATCAACTTATTAGACTGTTAATTGTGATGATGATGAATTAGGTTGTGTTTGAATTCGATCTAATTGATTTATTAAGTCACATGAAAATTGTTTGTTTGCGAGTTTATAAAAAATGACTTAAAATATTAAATAATAAAACTGTTAAGTTATTTCTTAATTAAACTTGACTTAATAGAAAATTTTAACAAACAAGCTCTTAGACTAGTTTTTATAGTCGGTCCACGTCAGCGGCACATCACTGCCTTTTATCCACGCCGCCAAATTAACAAACTACTTTATGCAGACGTACTGTACAATATACCTCACAGGCACTTACAAACCAAAAAATAAATAAAGGTGGTGCAGACCGCTACTATGTGCAAAAATAAAGGTGATTGTGCTTGGCTTTTATGGCGATCACTCGTGGGGAGGGTGATACTGTGATGGTGGTGATCCACCACACCTATAAAAACCAGCCTTGTGTCCGCAAGCGCGCATATATTTTTAAAAAAGAGTTTTTGTTTTTTTTTTCTTATGTGTTTAGGTGCGCAGACGTTTCGATAAAAAATGTGTATGTTTGCAGGACAGACGTTATTCTTTTTTATTTTTATACGTAAGAGGTGAAATTTACTTATTTCCGCTTTACAGACTTATTTTTACGTCTCATTACCGCTTCTTGTTTCTTAAATACTTCAAACATAAAAGTACAAAAAGAGGGAAAAAAAAAAAAAAAAACTAAGTTGATAAGTTGATTTATGCGGTATATATGTGTAGTTTGAAAGAGTCGTGAAATTTGAAAGTGCTATTTAAAATTTGTAACTTAGCGTGAATCTGATGCAAATCAGTGCTGATTTGATCTCTTAAATGAGATAAGTTTGACTGGAAAGTGAGTTATTGATTTAGTACTATTGTATTAGTTGCTGTTTTGGATTTGTTATGTATTTGTACTGCTTAATTTTGAAGGGATTATTTGCACTGAAATCGAGACCTTATTTGGAGTTCTAGAGTTAAGATATTGGTGTAGAGTATAAAAAGAGTTGCTAGAAACAAAAATGTAACGCGAAATGAAAATAAATAATTAGAAGAAAAAAAAGTATCAAGGTTGGACTGAAGTGAAAATTAAGAGACAATATGACAATAATTTTTTTCTTTTGGACTTTATGAATGTTGATAGAGACCGGGAGATGGAGGTGAATCAGGAAAGTGTTGCTCCAAAGTAGAGTGTATTTGGCTTTTTTACTGATTGGGTGACAGTTTACCAAAATTTAGACTTGAAAAGTTTAGCAAGTAGAAAAAGTGAATTCACAGATAAAAAAGAATGCAAGCTGTCAGTTTCTTTGCGTGCTTTAGGTGGGCTCAGTTTTGATTTTATTCAGAAAATATGGCTGTTAATCTGAATGAATTGAAAACACGAGAGCTGAAAGCACATTGCCTGACTGATTCTTGTTCCGTGTTTGCACCAATTGCTAACGAAGTTGTGTTGGCATACTTATGCAACCTCTTCTTTGGTTCATATTTGTATAATAATATAACATATATTCTCATTGCTTGTCTGTAATAGCTAAGTTCAGTAGAAATAGTAACTTCTCTCGGCTCATTAAAGGCTGTTCTCTTGCCAAATTTTGACAGGTTGCAGTTAGCACCTTGAATGGAAAAAAGGTGGGCCTATATTTCTCTGCATCGTGGTGCCCACCATGTCAAAGGTTCACTCCGAATCTAATAGATGTATACAATGAACTTGCTGACAAAGGTGATTTCGAGGTTGTATTCATCTCAGCTGACGAAGATGAGGAACTTTAAAGGCTATTTCTCCAAGATGCCTTGGCTTGCTGTTCCACACTCTGATACCAAAACCCGAGAAGCTTTAGATGGTTGTTTTAAGGTCAGTGGAATACCTCATCTTGTATTCCTTGATGAAAGTGGGAAAGTTCTGACTGATAGTGGGGTCATGATCGTTGGAGAATATGGATCAGAAGGGTACCCGCTTACTCCAGAACGTGTCAAAGAGATTAAAGATCAGGAAGAAGAAGCTAGGAAGAATCAGTCTTTGAGGACCATTCTTGAATCTCCATCTCAGAACTATGTCATCACAGCTAATGGTGATAAGGTGAGTTTAAGAGGGTGCTTGGTATTAGATAAGCAATTTGGAGTGTTTGGATAGTCCAAAATAGCATATGCTTATCTGCTTCTGCTTAAAATAAGCAGATCCAAACATTATATTTTCCCTTTCTTTTGTGCAATGATGTTTCATATTCTGTTATCTAATTAACACATGTTTCTTTACGCTTATGTTAGGTGTTTGTTACCGACCTTGAAGGGAAAACAGTCGGTCTATATTTTATGCTGTCTACATACAAGAAATCCTCTGATTTCACTGGTACACTTGTCAAAGTATACAACGAGTTAAAGGCTAAGGAGAGAACTTTGAAATTGTTATGATTCCCTTGATGACAACGAAGAATCTTTTAACAAAGAGTTTAGCGGTCTCGCTTGGTTGTCACTTCCTTTCAAGGACAAAAATGTGAGAAGCTAGTTCGGTATTTTGAGCTCTCGCCCTTCCTACTTTAGTCGTCATTGGTCCAGATGGTAAAACTCTTCATCCCAACGTTGCTGATGCTGTTGAAGAACACGGTGTTATTGCCTACCCATTTACACCTGATAAGTTCGCTGAGCTAGAAAAGATAGAAAAGGCTAAACAGGAAGCACAAACTCTGGAGTCCGTACTGGTTTCAGGAGATCTTGATTTTGTACTCGGGAAAGATGGAGCAAAGGTATGCTATTATAATACTGTAAATATGCTTATTTGTATAGAAAAATGATCTATTTCTAAAAGTTGTGAATTTCAACCCATTTACATATAAATGGGTTGATTTAGGTAGACAGAACTGGTCCGATGGGTTGAAAACTGCCAAAAGTCTGATTTTCAATGCAGTGTTTTTATTTAAACATTGTTTCTGAAATCATAGTTACACATTCATTAAGAATAATGTTCAACTGTTTATAAGAACCCAACCCAGCCTATATTGACGCGTTCTAAAAATGACCCGCACCCATTGCCAAAGACATTTGACTCGCTATCTTGCTACTTATTAGTTCTTTAGTTTCATAACTGATGCTTAGTCATTTTTGTAGATTCCTGTATCTGATCTGGTCGGTAAACACATCTTACTGTACTTCTCCGCACATTGGTGTCCTCCATGTCGTGCTTTCACTCCAAAGCTTGTTGAAACATATCATGAGATCAAAACAAAACACGAGGCATTTGAAGTGATCTTCATCTCTAGTGACAGAGACCAAGCTTCCTACGACGAGTACTACTCCACTATGCCATGGCTGTCACTTCCATTCGGCGACAAAAGGAAACAATCGCTGAGCCGTCTTTTCAAAGTCAACGGCATACCATTGTTGGCAGCTTTAGGACCAACAGGAAAGACAATCACAACAGAGACTAGATCACTCATCATGCTTCATGGTGCTGAGGCATTCCTTTTACTGATGAGCGATGGCTGAGATAGAAGCTAAGTTTGCCGACATGGCAAAGGACTGGCCTAACAAAGTGAAACATGCTATGCATCCAGAGCATGAGCTTGTTCTTACCGTAGGCAAAGGTATACGTGTGATGGGTGTGATAAAGATGGGAAAGTTTGGGCTTATAACTGTGAAGATTGTGACTTTGATCTTCATCCTGATTGTGCTCTCAAAGAAACTAACGGGAAAGATGAGGTGGCAAATGCTGTGAAGGAGGACGAGAAACCGAATGAGGGGTGGGTATGTGATGGTGACGTTTGTCATAAAGCTTCGTAAATGAGTATTTGGTATGATATTAGAGTATTTGCATATGAAACTATGAACTATGGTTATGTTTTCTTTGCTGTGAGAGGTATGATGTGTGCTTTTTATGTGTCTAAACATTGGCATTGATGCTTGTTATAGCCTTATGGATGGTCTTTGCTGTAATATAAGGAAAATGTTACTTTTTTTTAACTTTGAGTATCCATCGATCTCTCAAATTAAACCCCTTTCAAAAGTGTTTTGTGAGTAGTCATTTTCGTTGAGTTTAGCATTAGACAACTCGCCCTCGCGAACCATCCCGCACTTATCATTTCCTAGCTATGCATGATTCTAAGACAATCGTCTGTTAAGATACTATTACCGAGTCATTTTTATAAATTTAAAACTAGATTTAACACATCAATTACTTACAACTACGATACACAAATGTGCTTTTAGGGTATGAAGATAACTAGTATCATTTTATGGTTGAAATTTCTTTGACATGATATACAAAATATCTTACGTCAGAAGATTGCCTAATTCTTCAAATTACACGTCGGTGATGAACTTTCGCAAGATTTGGTTCTTGCACATGGTGTGATGAGTGGTTTTCTCTCTAAACCAAATACACGTTATTATTTTATCATTTTTATTACTTTCATCGTCATTTTTTTTTTTTTTTTTTTTTTTTTTTTTTTTAAAAAATATTCCTAACTCAATCTCCAAAAAACACTCATCAAAATTTATGAAATGTTTTCTTCTTTGAAGACTTGCAGGAGTATAGTGTCATTAGCTTTTTTTTTTTTTTTTGTCGTCGCCATTTATCTCAAGAATAATAGAGGTTGTCTCCTTAAGAAAGAGCCACTTTTTCTTTTTTCCGCAAACCCTTCCAACCCACCATGCTTGATGCAATATTCTTGCAAGAGTAAATTACACCGCCATCATGTGGTTTAGCCAGCTGTGTTTAGTCCATGATATGAAGAAATTACTACGTAACTCCCCGACGCTTGTTTTTACACATTGTTGGTCCAACAACCCAACGACCATAATATGAGCTTGTTATCTAGAAACACGCAGGTGGCACACGAAGGTAACTTAGTCGCTTCGCTTTTTGTCCTTTTCTATCTTCATCTTGTACTTTTATTTTGTTCGAATTTTGCAAGGTTAAAATAAGGCGTGGTGCGTGGCGCGACAAAGATAGCCAAACCTCACGACTTAGAGCCATGATGAAGCCATAGTTTTTAAAAATGTTATACATTAGAAATTAAGTCAAGAAAATATCCTTACACGTAATCTTCTTCATTTTAAAAAAATAATAATAAGAATAAAAATTAAGAAAAGAATGGCTTTTTAATGAGTTAATTCCATGCAACTCGAACTTTTATATATTATTATAAAAGATTATAAGTTTTATATAAAATATTTTACAAAACATATTATAAAATTAATTTGTATCATTCTTACTTGCAATACATTTAACTACTATATAGTTATATATTACTCCTTCCGTCTCAAAATAATATTACATTTTCTTTTGGATGCCCAAATTAATCATTCACTTTCCATTTATCGTAAAAACTAGGGAACTTTTGGAGGAAGATTCTTTTCGAATTGGTTAAAATTAAAGTCATCCCACTTTTATTAAATCACAGATCTTGTCTCCGACAATAATTTTGAGACGAGGAGTACATATTTACAAATCTATACTACTTTATAACGATTTAGACCTTCTAAAATTGAAGACTTAAAAATTGACTTTTTACTGCTTATTATGGAAAGAATTAAAAAATATGATAAGAAGTCTAATCATCGAGTGACATGTACTTCTTTAACTAAAAATAACAAAATGGAGGTTTCTAACAAACTAAAACAAAGAAATAATATAATGGGGACATACGTACTTCCTAATTAATTAATCACATTTATTTTTAAATTTAAATATCTTTTAATCCGCTTAATTTTTTATAATCTAATTTCACCATATTTTTAAAATTTTGTGCTCTTTAATTCAACATCCATTTTGATATATTTTTATGAGTTTTCTTTAGAAGTGGGAAGAAGCGGAGTTGAAAAGAGAAACTTACTCAATTAGACGTAAAATAAAAAACATTTGTTCGCTATAAAATAGTATCTGATCCATGCACACATCACAAGCATCTTCTAGTCATAAATTATAATCCTACAACTTACATTTATTGCATAAAACTTTAATTTTATAGATATATAGACGATATAGATATAATCACACAACATATGCACAAACGATGGTCAAAATTACAAATAGAAACATTTGATGCAAAGAGAAACTTTGACACTATAAAATACAATCGCTTGATGGAAAAACACGATTTTGGATGCACAAAGATAAAAGTGATGCAAGAAAAAAAATTGCGCTTATGCATAAACCCTTGTGTTTCTTGACGCCAAAAGTTTGTGTTTTGGCATCATATTTGTGATTACGCTTGTCATTTGCGCATCAATATGTTGTCACTAGTAATGCACCAAGACAATGCAATGATAAAAGATAGTTATATGTGTTTGCTACAACCGCTTAGTGAATTCGCTTCACAACACTTCGAACGATATGCGTAGTTGTAAGTGTTTGTTTGGGTTACCTGTAACTTTCCGTAGCTTTCCGCGACATCATTATTCCCGCATATAAATACCCTCAATCTCTTACTCACAAACACTACCCCAAAAAGATACGATTTTGACGAATCAAGATTATATTGATTGAAATAAATGAAATAAAGGTTAAAGTTGTAAAAATTTAAATTAAAATAAAATAAACCTATTAAAAATATAAAACTAAAACTCATAAAATATATCAAAATGGATATTGAATTAAAGAATATAAAATTTTAAAATATGGTAAATTAGATTATAAAAAATAAGTAGATAAAAGATATTTTAATTTAAAAATAAAGATTTAATTTTAATGGAAATAACATACGCTATTTTATAATCGGAATTTTTTATCTTAATTTTAAGTTGTTAGAAGCAGGCGGAATTTGTTAAGCAGGCCGAAATATAAGGTTACATACGCCATCTCACGATTGAGCTCCTTATCTTAATTTTGCTAAAACTCTTTCCATAATAAGTAAGAAAATGACTCAGAAGCGCCTAATTTTAGAAGGCCTAAACGCATTATAAAGAAGATGGAAGATATAGATACTTGAATACCACAGTTATTCCCATATAATCCTATCAATTTTTTTTCACTTTACCTACCCAATATGCGAATTAAAAAAAACTAAAAAGAAAAAGAAATACATCCATCCACGCGGTCGGTGTGTCCTTATTAAGTAACTTGCTACACAAGACGAATTTCTAGAACCGTCTGAAATGACATTGCCTATATAAACCCCAACGCTAAACGCATTTCTTCAGTCAATCACTACTAACAAACAAAACAAACAAACAATGGCGGAAAACGTTGAAGTTCACGATGTCCAGTCACTCCTTTCATCTCCTGAACGAAACTACCTCATTCGCAACAACGGTGATCAGGTATATCCGATTTTCAATTCAATAATATATGAACTTATTAGAGTGTTAATTGTGATGATCAAGTTATCAACAGTTAGTTGTTTTAAATGATCAGTTGGTTCAATTTATTGTGAATTTCTAAAGGTGTAAATAAGAAATGCAATTTGTTACTACTTGAAATAAATGATGAGTTAAGGCTGTGTTTGGCGTAAGGCTTGTATGGGCTTATAGGGGCTTGAGTTTATAAAATAAGCTATTTATAAAACAATCTTTGTTTTGTTTGTTACAAATATGTATTTATAAGCCATAAGTCTTTTGAAACGGGCTTATATCTAGTCAAATTACTTAAATTCCCTTCAAAATATAATGGATTGACTCGCAAAGCTGAAAATATTTGTGAATTTAATTCCATGTATTTTTATGTGATTTTACATTAATAAGCTTAAGCTCTAACTAATTCACAAACAACTACTTAAAAAATAAGCTCCAACATCCGGTTTATAATATAAGCTCCACCCAATTCGCCAAACATACCCCTTAGCTCGTGTTTATTTTTATTTTTAAAAAGTACTCTTTTATTCATATGTCTACAAGCGCTTTTTTAAAGAGAGTTTTTTTTTCTTCTTCTTTATGTGTGCTGCTGCGCATGGCTCTACAAAAGTGCGTTTGTTTTTTCTTCTTATGTCCGTAGGCACATAGATGTTAGTGTCTGTTTATTTTTATACATAAGGGCAATATTTACTTTTTTCGCTTTAGTTTTACAGACTTATTTGTACGCCTCATTACCACTTCTTGTTTCTTAAATACTTGCATGACATGTAATTGAAATAAGTTGATGAGTTGATTTATGCGGTATATATGTGTAGGTTGAAGAGGTGTAGGTATTCGATAATAAGAAATACATTATGTTGATTAGTAATTGAAGTAAATGAATTAGTGATGATTAATCAGCGTGATTTTGACCTTTCGAGAGTGATAAGTCTTACCGGAAATGAAGTTACCCATTAGCATCAGTTAATTGTGTGATGAATTTGGTTATTTAAATGGATGTGATTAGAGTGTTCATTGTGGTAAATTGTTTGTGTGATAGTTTGGTCATGAACATGTGATTGTTTTAGGGGCAAATGGCACAAAAAGGCATCAAAGTTAGGGTCCATTTCCAATTAAGGTATTCTACTTTTTTCTTGCATAAAAGGTACTCAACAAAAATTTTGGCGGTTTGGGTTTTTACTAACGTTCGTTAACTCACTTCGTTAGCATATTACATGTTTAGTCCTCGAATGTGTAATCATTTCAATCAAGATCCAAAAAAAAAAAAAGTTTTATATCCGCTTTCTTTCTCAATGGCACAAAAAGAAAATGAGATCTCCTCCTCTCCCTCGTGAACGACAAGAACACCACCACCCCCACCGCCTCACCTCCACTTCGACACACTACTTGATAGCATCACAACTATCACCATCATCAACACCAATAAGGGTTGCATTTATTTGCTTCGCATGTTTTAATTGAGTTAACCACACCGCTCCATCACCACTGATAACACCACCGCTCCATCACCACGCGATGCTTGTTTATTTTGATTTTTGGTTTATGGCGTAAACACCCAAGGGTGTGTTGTGATTCAACAGCAGAATAACCCACCAAGGTCTCGGGTTCGAGCCTCGGGTTGTTGGGTTTTAAATTGTTGATGTTATCGTTGTTCGCTTTGTTGGTTTAAGAGACCCGGCGGTGTACTTGTTGTTTGTTCTTCTTCTTGTTTGAGCTCGAGAAGCACCAAGGGTGCGTTGGTTTGTGTGTTTTGTAGATACGATTTGTGATCTGAATACGCAAAAGATGAATAAAGGTAACCTACATGAATATGAAGAGGAAATTGAGTGTAGTGGGGAAAATGAAGAAATTAGGGTTCAAACTGAGAAATTGGGGGATTCTGGTAATAAGGAGTCGATGTAAGAGGATAAAGAGCTGGATAATAGGAGTAGTGTTGCAAAAGATGTGAATGTAATCGTGAATGGGGATGAGGTGGAAATGAATACACCATCTGTCAAATGCACTGCAAGTGTTTGTGGTAATGTCTCATGAAGTGGTGATATTCATGAAGAGTTAGTATCGGAGGGTAGTAAAAATGGCAATTCACCATTTGTGGTCGGTTTGTTGGTTGCAATATGAGTGAATTAGAAGCTAAGTATAACTCGAGAAGGATGGAATAGGTTTGGTATAAGGGAGATTTTGAGTAATGGGAATGGTATTTGGTTTTCAAATTTATCGATGAAGAGAATATGAATTCAGTGGTCGATCAAAGTCCATGGTTGGTAAATGGTAAACCTCGATCGCTCAAAAGTGGAGCCCCGTTGTTTGTATTGAAAAGGCTTGGGAGATTTGAGGAAACGAATTAAGGCTTATAAAGGGTTTAGTTTGTTAGTCTCTTTTGTGTTGGTTGTAACTCAAATCTACAAAGATTGATGAGAATGGTACCATATGAGCCGTGTTTGTGAATGCTTTCGTAGTTGCCATTTATGTTATCTTTTCTTTTTTTCTAGAGTAAACATCCGTTTGTAGTTGACAAATTGATGGATTTGCTTAAACTTGGAATTTTGTAACACATGGGTTTGTTAAGTACCTGAGTCTATTTTAGAGCCGATATGTTGAAACAACTTCTAGCACGCCACCTGCATGTATGTTCTTTAATATCTTGTTGATTCTTGTTTTTCTTTAATATCTTGTTGATGTATGTTCTAGCACGCAGCATTTATGCACCGACCTGCAACAATTTTTTTTTTTTTTTTGAAATTTGTTTTTTGGATGTTGATTGAAATGATTATACACATTCGAGGACTAAACATGTAATATACTAACGAAGTGAGTTAACGAACGTTAGTAAAAAACCCAAATCCGCCAAAATTTTTTGTTGAGTACCTTTTTATGCAAGAAAAAAAGTAGAAT
The DNA here is from genome assembly GCA_022545495.1 of Chrysanthemum lavandulifolium. Lineage (NCBI taxonomy): Eukaryota > Viridiplantae > Streptophyta > Magnoliopsida > Asterales > Asteraceae > Chrysanthemum > Chrysanthemum lavandulifolium. Next base: position 48,044,124 of record CM040246.1, on the reverse strand, counting down.
ACCTTAATTGGAAATGGACCCTAACTTTGATGCCTTTTTGTTTTAGTTATGAGCTTATGATGATGAGTTGATTTATGCATTAAATATGTAGGATCGATTATCAGTGCTAATGAAATTATTTAAGTTATGGTGAATCTGCTAAGCTTGAAAGAGTCGTGAAATTTGAAAGTGCTATTTAAAACTTGTAAATTGGCGTGAGTTTGATGCAAATTAGCGCAGATTTGATCTTTGAAATGAGATAAGTTTGACTAGAAAGTGAGTTATTGATTTAGTACTACTATATTAGTTGCTGTCTTAGATTTGTTATGTATTTGTACTGCTTGATTTTGAGGGGATTATTTGCACTGAAATCGAGACCTTATTTGGAGTTATAGAGTTAAGATATTGGTGTTGAGTATAAAAAGAGTTGCTAGAAACAAAAAATGTAACACGAAATGAAAATAAATAAATACTCCCTCCGTCTCAATTTAATTACAGAAGAAACACAAATAAAAGTTTAATTTTCAACCACACAAATAGAATATTCCCTTTATATTCCTAGTTTTTACTAAAAGGAAGGACAATTTTTTGAGAGTGAAATAACAATAAAATTGAGAGAAGATAAAAAGTATCAAGGTTGGACTGAAGTGAAAATTAAGAGACAATATGACAATAATTTTTTTCTTTTGGACTTTATAAATGTTGATAGAGACAGGGAGATAGAGGTGAATCAGGAAAGTGTTGTTCCAAAGTAGAGTGTATTTGGCGTTTTTACTGATTGGGTGACAGTTTACCAAAATTTAGACTTGAAAAGTTTAGCAAGTAGAAAAAGTGAATTCACAGATAAAAAAAGAATGCAATCTGTCAGTTTCTTTGTGTGCTTTAGGTGGGCTTTGATTTGATTTTATTCAGAAAATATGGCTGTTAATCTGAATGAATTGAATACACGAGAGGTAAAAAGCACTTTTGTTGGAAGCACATTGCCTGACTGATTTTTGTTCCGTGTTTGCACCAAATGCTAACGAATTTATGTTGGCATACTTATGCAACCTCTTTTTGGTTCATATATGTATATAATATAACATATTTTCTCATTGCTGCTTGTCTGTAATAGCTAAGTTCAGTAGAAATAGTAACTTCTCTCGGCTCATTAAAGGCTGTTCTCTTGCCAAATTTTGACAGGTTGCAGTTAGCACCTTGAATGGAAAAAAGGTGGGCCTATATTTCTCTGCATCTTGGTGCCCGCCATGTCAAAGGTTCACTCCGAATCTAATAGATGTATACAATGAACTTGCTGACAAAGGTGATTTCGAGATTGTATTCATCTCAGCTGACGAAGATGAGGAATCCTTTAAAGGCTATTTCTCCAAGATGCCTTGGCTTGCTGTTCCACACTCTGATACCAAAACCCGAGAAGCTTTAGATGGTTGTTTTAAGGTCAGTGGAATACCTCATCTTGTATTCCTTGATGAAAGTGGGAAAGTTCTGACTGATAGTGGGGTCATGATCGTTGGAGAATATGGATCAGAAGGGTACCCGCTTACTCCAGAACGTGTCAAAGAGATTAAAGATCAGGAAGAAGAAGCTAGGAAGAACCAATCTTTGAGGACCATTCTTGAATCTCCATCTCGTAACTATGTCATCACAGCTAATGGTGATAAGGTGAGTTTAAGAGGGTGTTTGCTATTACTTATTTTTTTCTCCTTATATGTTTGTTTTCTAGTAGATAAGCTATTTCGAGTGTTTGGATAATCCAAAATAGCATATGCTTATCTGCTTCTCCTTAGCAATGATGTTTCATATTCTGTTATCTATTATCTAATTAACACATGTTTCTTTATGTTTATGTTAGGTGTTTGTTACCGACCTTGAAGGGAAAACAGTCGGTCTATATTTTATGCTGTCTACATACAAGAAATCCTCTGATTTCACTGGTACACTTGTCAAAGTATACAACGAGTTAAAGGCTAAGGAGAGAACTTTGAAATTGTTATGATTCCCTTGATGACAACGAAGAATCTTTTAACAAAGAGTTTAGCGGTCTCCCTTGGTTGTCACTTCCTTTCAAGGACAAAAAATGTGAGAAGCTAGTTCGGTATTTTGAGCTCTCGACCCTTCCTACTTTAGTCGTCATTGGTCCAGATGGTAAAACTCTTCATCCCAATGTTGCTGATGCTGTTGACGAACACGGTGTTATTGCCTACCCATTTACACCTGATAAGTTCGCTGAGCTAGAAAAGATAGAAAAGGCTAAACAGGAAGCACAAACTCTGGAGTCGGTGTTGGTTTCAGGAGATCTTGATTTTGTACTTGGGAAAGATGGAAAGAAGGTATGCTATTAATATACTGTAATTTGTATAGAAAAAAATGATCTATTTCTAAAAGAGGTGGCAATTTCAACCCATTTACATATAAATGGGTTGATTTGGGGTAGACAGATTACAGAACTGGTCCGATGGGTTGAAAACCGCCAAAATTCTGATTTTCAATGCAATGTTTTTATTTAAACATTGTTTCTGAAATCATGGTTACACATTCATTATAAGAATAATGTTTAATTGTTTATAAGAACCCAACCCAGCCTATATTGACGCTGTTCTAAAATTGACCTGCACCTTTGCCAAAGACATTTGACTCGCTATCTTGGTACTTCTTAATTCTATTGTTTCATTACTGATGCTTAGTCATTTTTGTAGATTCCTGTATCTGATCTGGTCGGTAAACACATCTTACTGTACTTCTCCGCACATTGGTGTCCCCCGTGTCGTGCTTTCACTCCAAAGCTTGTTGAAACATATCATGAGATCAAAACCAAACACGAGGCATTTGAAGTGATCTTCATCTCTAGTGACAGAGATCAAGCTTCCTACGACGAGTACTACTCCACTATGCCATGGCTGTCACTTCCATTCGGCGACAAAAGGAAACAATCTCTGAGCCGTCTTTTCAAAGTCAACGGCATACCATTGTTGGCAGCTTTAGGACCAACAGGAAAGACAATCACAACAGAGACTAGATCACTCATCATGCTTCATGGTGCTGAGGCATTCCCTTTTACTGATGAGCGTATGGCTGAGATAGAAGCTAAGTTTGCCGACATGGCAAAGGACTGGCCTAACAAAGTGAAACATGCTATGCATCCAGAGCATGAGCTTGTTCTTACTCGTTCACAAAGGTATACGTGTGATGGGTGTGATAAAGAGGGGAAGATTTGGGCTTATAACTGTGAAGATTGTAACTTCGATCTTCATCCCGATTGTGCTCTCAAAGAAACTAACGGGAATGATGAGGTGGCAAATGCTGTGAAGGAGGACGAGAAACCGAATGAGGGGTGGGTATGTGATGGTGATGTTTGCCATAAAGCTTCGTAAATGAGTATTGTGGTATGATATAGAGTGTTTGCATATGAAACTATGAACTATGGTTATGTTTTCTTTGCTGTGAGAGGTATGATGTGTGCTTTTTTATGTGTCTAAAGATTGGCATTGATGCTTGTAATAGCCTTATGGATGGTCTCTTTGCTGTAATATAAGGAAAATGTTACTTTTTTAACTTTGAATATCCAAGTATGAAGATAAGTAGTGTCATTTTATGGTTGAAATTTCTTTGACATGATATACAAAATATCTTACGTTTGAAAGATTGTCTAATTCTTCAAATTACATGTCGGTGATGAACTTTCGCAAGATTTGGTTCTTGCACATGGTGTGATGAGTGGTTTTCTTTCGCTAAACCAACTACATGTTATTATTTTATCATTTTTATTACTTTCTCTCATCATCATTTTTTTTCTTCCTTTTTTTCTTTTTTTTTCTTTTCTAATTTTTTAATTAAAATATTCCAACTCAATCTCCACAAAAACACACTCATCAAAATTTATGAAATGTTTTCTTTTTGAAGACTTATGGAGTATAGTGCTACTAGCTAATTTTTTTTGCTGTCCGCCATTTATCTCGCAACAATAGAGGTTGTTTCCCTGAGGGAAAGAGCCATTTCTTTTTCTTTTTCCGCAAACCCTTCCAACCCACCATGCTTGATGCAATATTCTTGCAAGAGTAAATTACACCGCTCGTCATGTGGTTTAGCCAGTTTTTGTGTTTAGTCCCTAATATGAAGAAATTACTACAGAACTCCCTGACGTTTGATTTTTTGCACATTGTTGGTCCAACAACCTAACGACCATTATATGAGCTTGTTATCTAGAAACACGTGCAGGGCACACGAAGGTAACTTAGTCGTTTCGTTTTTTGTCCTTTTCTATCTCATATTGTACTTTTATTTTGTTCTGAATTTTGCAAGGTTACAAATAGCGTGAGGCGTGGCGTGACAGTATAGCCAAACCTCACGACTTAGGAGCCATGATGAAGCCATAGTTTTTTAAAAATGTTATACATGAGAAATTAAGTCAAGAAAATATCCTTACATGTAATCTTCTTCATTTAAAAAAAAAATAATGATAAGAAAAAAAAATTAAGAAAAAAAATGGCTTTTTCAACAGAGTTAATTCCATGCAACTCAACTTTTATATATTATTATAAAAGATTATAAATTTTATATAAAATATTTTACAAAACATATTATAAAAATTAATTTGTATCATTCTTACTTGCAAGACATTTAACTACTATATAGTTATATATTACATATTTACAAATCATAAATTATAATCCTACAACTTACATTTATTGCATAAAACTTTAATTTTTATAGATATATTGACGATATAGATATAATCACACAACATATGCACAAACGATAGTCAAAATTACAAATAGGAACATTTGATGCAAAGAGAAACTTTTGACACTATAAAATACAATCGTTTGATGGAAAAACACGTATTTTGGATGCACAAAGATAAAAGTTTGATGCAAAAGATGAAAAAAAAAATTGCGTTTATGCATAAACCCTTGTGTTTCTTGACGTCAAAAGTTTGTGTTTTGGCATCATATTTGTGATTACGCTTGTCATTTGCGCATCAATATGTTGTCATTTCATGACACTTTATGTTTTTGTTTACTTGGAACTCCTCCCTTATACATCACATTTCTGAAACATTCGACTAGAAAAATGACAAAGATAAATTTGCTCCTTAGCATGCCATGAGAAAAATGTCCACAACATGAGAACAACGAACATTATTTAATTGTTAAATATAAGGTTAATGTTTTGTAAAAGTATCATACTTGCTACTTCACTCTTTTATAGGCATCGAATAATTTTTTTCCTTAACAATACGCTAATGTGTCTTTTTCTTTTAATCTTTTATGGGTAGTGATGACCATTTTACCTTTCCAAATTACATAAATGGTCCTTGTGAATTTGCAAAAATTGCATCCACTGTCCTTTAGGTAAATTATATAAATGGTCCTTATCGTTTGGAGAAAATTGCATCCACCGTCATAAACTTTTTTGATCCATTCCTTATACGCCGTCCGTATTTATATGGTTTCATCCATTTTATCGTTTTCTTACATTTTTATATGTTTCATTGGTTTTATACGCCGCTCGTTTTCTCACGTTTTATAAGCTTTCGTCCGCTTTTATTCGATTTTATCCGTTTATACGTTTTGTCCGCTTTATACGCCATCTGCTTTATACGCCATCCACCTTTATTACGCTTTCATACGCTCATATTCGAGTTTTTACGTTCTTATACATTTTGTATGTTTTCATATGTTTTGTACGGTTTTAAAGCGTTTTATACGTTTGTATATTTTCATACATTTTATCCGTTATTAATATTTTTATCCGCTTTCACACGCATAAAACATATTAAAACATAAGAAAATTTACAAAAACGTAAGAAAATGGACGAAAACGTATAAGAACGTACAAAAATGGATAAAACATATGAAATCGTACGAAAGCGTAGATAAACGGACAAAAACGTATAAAAACGGATGAAAACGTATAAAAACGGACCAAAACGTATAAAAACGGACGAAAATGTAAAAAAATGTACGAAAACGTATAAAAACATTATGAAAACGTATAAAACGGATGAAAATGTATAAAACGTCATTTAAACGATAAAACATGGATCACTTTGGTTAATAGATAAAATGCATATAAAACGTATGTTAAAACTCGTAGATAAAATGTAGATAAAAACGTAGGTAACAACGTATATAAAACATAGATAAAAACGTATATAAAACATATATAAAACGCATGAGTCAAAACCATAAAGAGTGATAAAAAAAGTTTAAGGTCGATGGATGTAATTTTCGCTAAACCACAAGGACCATTTATGTAATTATACTATATACTATTTGTCGGGAGGTTCAGAAGAAAAGCACGCATTTATTACAAAGTTTCCCAACTTGGCAGTAAACGACCGAGGTTCAAGTGTCGCTGCAAAATAAGTCCAAACATTAAATGCAAAGTTTCACAACTTTGCAAAAACAGTCTCTGAGGTTTAAGTGTCGTTGCAAAGTAAGTCCTTTAGCATTAATTGCTACGTATAGCAATTTGGCAAAAATAGTCCCTAAGGTTTAAGTGTCGCTACAAAGTAAGTCCTTTTAAGCCAATCCCGCTGCATCGCGCGGGTTTCAACACTCGTTTACCCTATGGACGGGGATGCAATTTCGCAAACCCACGGAGTAAAATGGTCATCACAGTTTTTTCAGTTCGCTACCCATAAAAACTTTAAAAAAAAAAAGCCAATATTAGTGTTTACCGTTCAGGATCAAATTAAATGAATATCAAACTTTAAGGTGGTAATGTGTAATAGACTAATAGTCAATCGTTTGTATAAACCGACTTGATTGGATTCGGTTTTGTTAAATCGACTTTTCCTTAAAGTCTATAAATAGGGACACAAGCTTATAGGGTATACATTAGATCTTTTTGGTTTTTCTTCTGTCGAGATTTGCAGCTTCTCAGTATCGAGGTATAGTTCTTCCATTATTTTCTTTTTTATGTTTGGTTTAGCTTTTCATATATTTTATTACTAGTTTCTCGTTTTTTATAGATATCTGAATCTCCTGAACTCGTGAGTTATCTTGGGTAATTTAGTTGTGTTATTTAGGTTCATATTTTATAGTAGCTAGTTAGATAAATGGATTCAGGTGTTAAGAACCATAATAAGCGCATCCGGACTAGTACACACCTTCCAGATGACTCTTTGAGACTTATATTTGAGAAATTAGAAAGGAAAGTTGATCGAGATTCTTTTGGCCTTACATGTCACAATTTCCTTGATATTCAAAGTTCAATTCGTAGACAGTTAACACCTAATTATGAGCTTATCGATGATTCTGATTCCTTTATAATTCATAATATGCTTAACCGTTTTAGGCATTTAGAGTCGTTGTCTTTGACGCGTTGCAGGGGTCTCTCAGATTCAGATTTAACGCCTTTGCAAATGTATGGCTCAAAATTGCAATCTCTTAATCTTTCGCTTTGTTCACTTGTAACTGACAATGGGCTTTCCTATGTTGCTTCAGGTTGTCCATTGTTGTCTGTTGTCAGTCTTTATAAATGCTGCTTCATTACTGATTACGGATTGCAAATATTAACAGAATCTTGTAAGTCTTTGAAACACGTTGATCTTTCTTTGTGTTCTGGAATAACCGACAATGGAATTCAGTGTCTCAGCCAAAACTGTCGTCAACTTACAAAACTCTGGATATCTGGCTGTGATAAAATCCTTGGTAAAGGTTTCCAAGGGGTTTCTCCTACTTTGGCTTGTTTAGAAGCTAAAAATTGTTCGTTTGATTCTAAGGGAGTTTCTGCTGTTTTAAGTGGAGGTGGTCTCGAGTATCTTAATTTATCTCGTGACAAATACCCTTGGGAGTGTGACCTGGCAGCAATTGGTTTAGGATTTGGTGCACATATTAAAACCCTTGACCTCAAGAACTGCAAGTTTGTCGAGGATGCTACTATAACGAAAATTGCACAAGGTTGCCCGTTGTTGCAAGAGTGGAACTTATCAGGTTGTGACAAGATCAGGAATCGTGGTTGGCAGTCAATTGGAACGTATTGTCAAAATTTGAAGATACTTCATGTGAATGGATGTAAAACCCTAATTAACATAAGAGGATTAGTAGCTCTGGGAGGTGCGCTGAGACAGGATGTCGAGATCAAGGAAAAAGAATCAAGGCAGATCATTACCCCCAATTGGGCCTCTACAACCAACGACGGACCTTTGGCGAGGCAGAGGAGGTTCCCGCCGCCCCCCAAAGTCAAGCGTTGTTAGTGCAATATAACTAAAAGCACTACTACAAAAAGTTAAATAGAGCCCCCTAAATGAAGCCCTCTCTTTTAGAAAAGAGGGTTCTTTGTTAAATTCCGGATTTTTTTCACTAATAAAGCCCGGTCCTTACTTAATAAAGCCCTGTTTCTTAGTTAAAAACCGGGCACTATATCTTTAGGCGGGTTTAATTCAACTTTTTCAATTCACAAAATCATTGGGCGGGTTTAATTAAACTTTTTCAATTCACACACTGCCATTGTTTATTCATTCTCCCATATGCCTCCCTCCTTTCACCATGCCATCGCTAGCTGCCACATCTACCAGCGTTCCTCCCTTCACCCATAACACCACCGCCACCGGTAATGGTGAGTCATATCCCCTCCATGTTGGTCTTTTAATTTTTTAATTGAAACTTGGGATTAGGTATGTATGTGTTGAATTTAGGCTTATTATATTTGTTAATTTTTGGGTTAATGTATGTTTTATTTTGAGGTTTAATTGTACACTTAATCTAGGTATGTATATGTATATTGCTGTATTGTTACCTTGAGGCTTAATTGAAATTTAGTGTTAATCTTAGATCTAATTGAAGAGAGTTAATTGATGTTGTCTGAGTTTAGAAACATATTCCTGTTACTTAAAGTTTTTATTTTAAATTAATTGCTTAAAGTAGTTGTTTAATTACCACATGATTTGGGTTGTTATTCGGGGTCGGGTGATTCGGGTCAATCGGGTTCCTTTGTTTTATTTTGCCGAAAAGAATACATACATTTGGAGGTGAGTGTAATTGTGAAGCTCACTGATGTTATCTGTTATAGGTTAAATAATGGACTCGTCAAGCACGCTACGTAAACAGTTTGGGTCAAAGGGTAGAATTTTGTACAGGTCGGGTTAAGTTGACATGAAACACTTTTTTCTTATAGCGTGTTTTTTCATCTAGGGTCCGGATTGATTTCAAAGAACAGATGCTACCACAAATTCTTTAGTGCTGCTATAAACCTCCCAGCTGGTTCACTTCATGAGTAGTACTAGCATTCTATGTAAGTTCTGTTTATTTTCTTAACTTGTATACGTCCATTAAGTTGTAAACTATACACTTAAACTACTACTTCTCACTCTAAACCAAACCAGTAATTCTTGAAAGGTAATCCTGTATCAAAAAAATTTACTTTACAATCCTGATTTTCTTAACTATACACTTAAACTACTACTTCGGATTCGGGTTGTTATTGGGTCGGGTTATTTCGGGTCGGGTGATTCGGGTCAATCAGGTTCCTTTGTTTTACTTTGCCCATAAAATAAGTTACGGCTCAAAGCTATTTGATTTCTTAAGTAGGCTTATGGTTTTTAATTTAACCACTTGCACAAGTAAATAACCACTAAAAATGAGGCGTGTGAAAAATAAAACTCCAAAACATATATCAGCAAGCAAAATGTATAAGCTATAATGCATTAGCCTTCATGTATAGAAGAAAAAAACGAAACAATAATAATAGTCAAACTTTTAGTTTCATACAGTTGAACCAATGGTCTATTATAAACTAGCAATTTTTAGCATACTCGCATTTTTAGTTGTATCCAGTATATGAAGCCACAGTTGCTTGCGATCCTGTTGATGGTAGGGGAAATCTAGTCAATTTTTAGCATACACAAATACAATACTTTGAAAGGTTTGTTTTCTGTGTGTTACCATGTGTATTATTTACGACTTTCACCTCTATAGCTATTATTGTTAATCAAATTTTTTGTATTCATCAGAGGCCTTGTTCAAGATAGACTTATTTCTGTTTGCTCATTAGAACAGCGTTTTTGTGGCATTTATTATTTTTTTAAGGGGTAGCATTAACTATTGACAAAGTCGTTTGTGTCGCTGTGTGCAGGTATGAAAGAAGACTTGGAGGTCAAGTTGGGAGCACTCCAGTCTATGGAAGGTTTTTGATCTCCCTTTTGATGTGTTTTAAGCTGTGAAACTGAATCCCAATCGCTAGACATACAGTATGATAGAGTGCAATCAGTCTCTGTATCAACAGCAATTGGTTACTTGTGTTCCTTCATCAAGTTGCTTCTTTTATTATCACACACTTTTTTCTTTTATTTTCTCTTCTACTTGCTGGTATGTGCAGGTACTAAGAAGAAGCTCAAGGTGTCACCCGAGCACATTGGCCTCAAAGAACAATTTAAAGCTATGAAAGGTTACATTTTAGCTCTCCTACTCCATGAATATTGCGTCAAACATTTGACTGGGCACTTAGTCATAGGAAAAGATCTAACTATTTTATGACCTTTCCAATAAGGGTGAATAGAGAAACAGATCTTGTAAACCCTAGCCTTCAAAGCTTGGCTATTATGAACTAGAAATTTAATATACTCATATATTTCATACAGTAGCTTCAAGTTTTTAGTTGCAATAGCCTTCAAGTTTTTAGGCAGCAATCAACTAATTAAGGAGCAATAAACAGTTGAAATGTTCCTGGTAAACATTTTGAATTATAACTTTGTTTTTTGTTATTTCACTTGTTCTAATCCATACTTGTTATATATGCAGCATCTATATATAATGAGTCGGGTAGAACGAAATCTCAAGAGCAAGATGAGTCGCGGTTTGAAGGCTGGACTTTAGATAGAAGTAAAGATGAAGATTTGATAGCTAGGATTTCTTGTAATAGATGAAAGTTAGGAATAATGATACTGGGTTGTTTTTGCTATTCAAAATTTGATCTAGTGGCTGATTTCTTCCAAAAAATATATTTTTTTTATTTTGTTTTTCACATAGAGCCATGTTTGGTAAGAGAAACCGCATTTATAACCTGGAATAGACCCCGTTTTCCTAACCGGGCTCTATTTGGTTTTTGAATAGAGTCCCCCCCCCCTTTTGTGCCCGTAGCCAAAACCGGGCTCTATGGCACTTTTTAACCGGGCTCTATGGCCATTTTTGTAGTAGTGAAGTTTAGGGGTATTTTGTGAAGTTTCCATTAGAGAAACCAGCATTTTTAGTGTTCTTGTGAAGTTGTGATTATTTTTTCTTTTGTTATGCAAGTTAACTCTTTAAAATCTTTTTGTATATATAATAATTTATGTTTTGGCCCTCCCAATAATAGTGTTTAAGTTCAGTCACTGTTTATACATCATCATCATTATGAGAAGAGGCAGGAAACACAAAAAGGATATCAAGACGAACCTAGCATATTCTTTTTTATCTTGTCTAGCTGTAGTGTTCGGATTTTTTTTGTGACTTCGCAAACTTGGGAATATATGCGTTCAGATATTTATACTTAAACTGGCGACCTTGTTTGATAACACGATATAACTAGTGTAAAATTTGATAAACCATGCTGCATAATGCACTCTCTCTACTAAATTAAAGTTGCTTCATAACTGTACTTATTGTATTTACATGTTCTAGTTTTGAAGGAAAGATCAGAAACATCTGTTAGAAAATAACCACTTCAGTAAAAGACCATCTTACACAATTATTATCCATTTCGCCCCGTTATATTAAGCTCTACAAAAATAATATATATGTTAAAATCTACTCTTGTTTAATTACTGAACCGCTATCCTACTGCTTTTAACATCTACTCTTGTTTAATTACTGAACCGCTATCCTACTGCTTTTAACATCTACTCTTGTTTAATTACTGAACCGGGTCATTGTCTATAGATCCCTGTATCTGATCTGGTCAGTAAACACATCCTACTATTCCACCTTGTCGTGTTCTCAATCCAAAGTTCGTTAAAACATATCACGAGATCTATACAACACGTATAATTAATGTTATTATTAGAACAACCAATTATTCAAAAATACAATTAATATATCACATGTTATAAACGAATCAAGTTACTAATTTATTATTAAAATCTTGACCTTTGATATCTAGCAAGCTAAGTAACTTTCAGCGCCAATAATCACAACTTCGTGATACTATCGGCTCCGTATCGCCATTGCATTGTGATGCAAATGCACTCTATCATTTAAATAAGAGATGGTGTCGATAAAGTTATTCCTAAAAGCTCGCCACGCGTAAGTTATTATCACGAAAACATATAATCGAGTAATATTATTCACCAAAAGTTTTGATTACAAAATAAAGCGTCATTAATGCTACGAAAGACATCGCTAGTTTAACAAAATATAATAGAAAACTTTAAGGTGGTATTAATGTGTAATAAAGTAAGTAATCTTTATATAATAAAACAAAACCCCTAGTTTTAATTTTTCATTTCAAAAAAATCAATTCATTCCTTATTAAGTAATAATTTAATTAAATAATATTGTTAATACTAAAATTATTTATTAAAAAAGCCTAAATATTGCTTGATTTGACAAAAAATAGTTAAAAATTCGGTTTATGAATTCGAGATCTTGAAAAGTTCAAAGATACACATGTACTTAATTGTTAGGCTATGCACAGGCAGGCCGACCTTCCATTGCCACATCGCTTCTTTTCTCTCCGACGACCGACGACGGCCTCTTGCCACAATGGTGACACGAGATCTTTTTTTTTTTTTTTTTTTTTTTTTTTTTTTAATTCAAATATTTTTAAACACAAAATTAAAATTCATTAATAAAAATACTTAACATTACAACAATAATTAAAACTTAAAGTAATAAAACGTAGACGTTACAATACTTATTAAAAAGAAAACATCAAAAAATCTTCATCGTCGGCCGGTCTTCGTCACTTTCGCCTTCGGCTTCAATCTCTTGATTGTCTGCATTTCCCGGTTTCTCCAAATGTGTTCGACCAAATCAGTTTTATGTTTAGATGAGTTGATCGATCCGTTAACTCTGAGTAACTACTAAGGATTCTCGATGGGATCTTCGGATCATGATCACGGTGGCCCTCTTATGAAACCATGTAGACAAATCGCCATTGTTTATGTTTGATGATCATATTATGTAATATGATGCATGTACACAATATCTTGAGATCTGTTTACAAACCTCGAGTTTTAACTTTAAGCATTTTCCACTTCTTCTTCAACACACCAAAAGCTCGCCCACATCTTTCCTTGTCGCTTCGTGCTTCCTCTTGTATAGCATTCTTTTTCATCACCGGTCACGAGGATTTGAAATGGACTTAATAAGAATAGACCATTCCGGATATATCCCGTCAAGAAGATAATATCCCTTTTGTAAGTAACATCGTTAGCCTCGAATTCAAGTTCACCGCTTCTCCGCATTTGATATCATTGAAAGCAGAACGATATAAAACGTTTATATCGTTATTCATCCGGAGACACCAAAGAACGCATGCCAAATCCATAAATCTTGGGAGGCGACCGCCCAATAAAATGAATGGATGTGTCCGTGATCACCCCAGCATGTTGACCTCTCAAACTATTTGGGCAGCTTCTCCCAAGGCCAACCTGTCTAATCAATGCTTGCCATCATCCCAGAAACCCATGCTTATGCTCGTGATGAGCATATAATCTTTCAAGGTCCGAATCGTGGCTTCATGAATACTCAAAGACCATATAACTCCATGATAACCGTGCAAAGTTACGGAGACAATCGCGTGCTATTGTTGCGCCCGATCAGCAGATACTCGTCAAGAGAATCAGAACCGCCGCGTATCCCAATTGACGAATTGCGCAGACACTGACCAATGGAGAAATACCAAGTAAACCTCACAATCGGGAGTTTGTTGAAAATAAGGAGAATGATTGGTTACCTCTTGCACAATTTGAGTGAATAGGTCTCGGGCATCCGAACCGTGACGAAATGTTTTTCGTTATACAACGGTTCTTCGAGAAGTAAGCGGAAACTAAACGATTATGAGCACCTACATGATCCCTAGTCGTGTGGTTTCGTCGAGCCTTTGGCGGTGGCGCTGGTAAGTGTCCCAAGCATGTCTGCAGATACTCCATGAACTCCGTAAACTCGCTCATAACTTCTTCCTCGCCGGAAGACGAATTAAAAATAACTCGTATGACATAATTATCAAAATGTGTTTGAAAGTGTTTATGAGAAGTTGTTTGAAATTGTGTGTTTAAAAATGTGTTTGAGTTTAGTATTTACAATGTTGTAAAAAGTGGTAAAGCTATTTTTTTTTTTAATAGAAACGTTAGCTTTTTTTGGATATACACGGACCAAAACTCGGTTGTATACACAACCTTCTTCCTCCCTTTTCTGCCCCAACCGAACACAACTTTCACGTACCACAATGGCTCGTGACGACAACCCACCCAACCGACCGACCGACTCTCCATCACAAGATAGCCTTAGGCTATGCAGAGGCGACTACTGTCCGCCACATCGCCTTTCTCTCCCAAGACGCGACGGCGGCCTGGTTGTCACGGTGGTGACACGAGAATTTTTTTTTTTTTTTTTTAATTCAAATATTTTTAAAAACAAAATTAAACTTCATTAATAAATAAAAATACTTAACATTACAACAATAATTAAAAACTTAAACTAATAAAACGTAGACGTTACAATACTTATTAAAAACTGCAACTTAATAATCTAAGGTGTAACGTTATTTGATTGCGGCCTTAAGTTGTTCAAACTTCCATGCATGTAAACAACCACACGTAGCATCAAACTTCCATGCATTCAAACACATGTCATCTTCACAAAAACTCCTCATGCTTCTATACATCTGTTAACAGCTTCCATTAATACAACAAAAACCATTTCCACATAAAAATATAGAAAGAAAATGATGAGAAGAAGAACCTGAAGATGACTTTTGATTGTTTATACTCGGTTGTTTGGCCAACCGAGTTTGGGTCTCTTTCCTCCACAACCGAACACGACCGACACCTCCACAAAGGGAGGACCGGCCTCAACCGACGCAACCGACCGAGTGATGACCGGTCCATTGCGCATAGCCTTAATGCTTAATATTTTTGGGCTAAATTGAAAATTTTGAAAAAAAAAACTCATCCTCTCCATTGTTTCTTTCTCTCATCCCCACACCCCACCGATCTCCTAAGCACACAATCCTCCATTATTATTCATCTTTGCCCACAAAAAATTAACCCTAATGCCCAAGTAAAAAACACACACAAAAACGTTGGAAACGATTCATATCATCAATTCATCAAAAATTCATATGACAGGTTACGAAGGTATGTGATTATAAGTTCAGTTTTAATTTTTTCTTTTGAATGATTTATAGGTTTCGATTGGCTTCTATCTATTTGTATAAAACATGTACATCAACCATTAGGGTTTTGGTATGTGCCACTCTCAACTGTAAAAAATCAATCGAATCCTCTTTGATATAGTACCCCCTTTTTTTTTTTTTTTTTGCTTCATTGACAATAGGTTTGTGGTCATAAATTGTTATGAAAAATAGTTTGGCCTAAAGGTTCCATTATCAATGGGGAAGGTGGTTTTGGTGGTGCTTTTGCCATTGGTTGTGCTAACAAATTGCTAATGGGTAGAAAACATTGTCTTTTTATGTTGAAAGGCGAGTAGAAAGTTTTTAACGTGCTTACACATATATATAAGTTCTATATGATGTTAATGTCTTGAGGAGTATTTTATCTTTACGATCGTTAAATTAGCATTGGTAAAGTATTATATAACTAATAGGAATTTCATGAATACACTGAAGTTAGAATATTGATATATATCACTTTTGTATATATTATTTAAAAAATATGCAATCTGTTCACATTTTAATACTTTATCAATTTCTTATGTAAAAGTTCACGTGTGACTCTAAAAGACAAACTATGACAACTTTAGATACATAAATAACGTGTTAACGGCATAATATGTACTTACATGTGTTTATAGAATTTACAGCTAGCAAAATTCATACCACGCCAAAAATCTAAGAGGCATTCTAAATCCTGGTCGCACATCTTTTTTCTGATTGTGTTATGGCTACACAAATAAGCGCTAAGTATTATTAGACCAAATATAAGCTTCTTTAGCCCGTAAAGCTCAAAAGACAAGCAACTGAAGTATTGTGATTGGCATGCCATGTTTCTAATGCTCAACAGAGAAAGAACATGTAATTAGTATTCTTTTACACATGATGCAAGGTTGAAAAGTTTATGAAAGAATCATAGGATTATTATTGTGGTCATTATCATGAATTTTTCTGCCCTCTTAAAATGTTCCTATTTTTTGCAGGCCTTTGGAACTTATATCTTCCATTCGAAAGACTCATTCCCAATAAAATATAATGGGCACTTGGCATCATAGTTGCTTAAAATGTTTCTCAATGTTTAGCTATCATTGAAGGAGTAAAAGGTTGGTTGTTTATCAGTTTTTGAAGATTGTCACTGGAAAGTGAAACCTGTTATAATGATTGCCTACAAACTTCAAAATCACAGAACTGCTAATTTTGCAACTTTATATCTATGGTCAACGTGATTAGCTAATCACATTGAGGAATCAAACTTATGAGCCATTTTATAAGCGTTTAGATTTAGAGGCACATATTATTAATTAGTATCTAGATAAATGTTTATATTTAGCTCGGCTGTTGAGTATTTTATAAGCTTATGACCCGTGATTTATTTGTTGATGAGAAAAACTTGAAGATTAACTACCTTTCATTACGAGAAGATGATCGAGGCAGAAAAGGAACTTATGGTTCAAAATCAACATACTTCAACTGGTTTAACAGTTCACTCATCAGGTAGAACAATAATTGGGATAATAACAATAGAATATGAGTAAAAGAACCTGTTTTGTTAGTTTGTACTTACCATGTACTAACATGTCTTGTGTCGAATTTGTTGTATGGAAAAGAAACCAATTTTCAAACAAGATGAAAGCCTAAATCAGTTAAATGTGAGAGGCCGGGTTCCATGATCATTTTGGTGGTGACTTTCCCTGTTACAGCATGGATGAAAGCTGGGAGCGTGGCACACGTAGTAAAATATTGACAAATACCTAAGATTAATGATTGTATGTATTCTATAACAATCAGAGGTGGAATAAACCCAAGGTTAATAATCTATACTACTATATAAAACATTTGGGACTTTCTAAATAAAGAAGTCTTAAAAAACTTAAGACCCAAAACATTTCTTTAACAGGAAATAATTGTCTTACTTTTACTATTAAAAATTCAGCTAAAAACGTGAAATTAAATGTCTTTTAACTCACTTGTAACAACCCATTTCAATAGCTTCTTGCATACACACAAGTAATTATTAAAAAAATTTAACTGCTAAAAATCATTAATGATTATTAAAAATATGTAACCCCCATCCACCATATAAATCTGCACAAACCATTTGCTATCTCACACACATATTTTTCTTTTTATTCTTTGTGAGGAGAATCCTTGTTCATCTACAACAAAAATACTCTTACGGGTACTTTCTGCAAAAATTCATTATATGTTTGTTGCCCTGTCAGTGGATGACCAATTAATCGACGGTTGACCAAAATGAAAAATGAAACGACACAACAACAGTCAACAAGAACCTAAACCTAGACACAACCGAATACCGTCACAGTTCACTCTCCAACTCTCTCAAACATTAGACAATAAACACAAAAAGATCTCAGATATCACACAAGGACAACTCATCACAGATCTTCAAAGATAGTTGTCACTCGAAAGGCAATTCATCACAGATCTATTTGAAGCAAAGCTTCTTTTTATTTTTGAAAGTTATAAGAAGAACAAAAACAAATCCGTCTCATTACTTCTATCTCTCGGTGAAACAAACATAAAACGAAATAAAAACTAACACCCTACCCGAGACCTTTTTCAAGATCTAGAAGCCAAATGTTGCGGTTTTTGTCCTTCGCATAAAAAGATAACAACTTTACATAAAAAATGTTACAAATGTTGTGTGTTTGTGTTTCGAGCTACAAAGCAAAAGAATAATTATAAGAACCAAAAGGACGAATGTTTGTAATTGTGTTTGATTTTGAGAAAAAGTTTGGTGGCTGGTAGGCGTTCATTTGTAGTGGAGTGAGTTTAGGTTTAGCAAAAAATATATATATAGGGTAGTTAGTTTTATATAGGGTGTGATATTAGGGTTAAAAGTTATTGGGCTATATTTTTTATATGAAAAGTGTTAAACGTAATTCACATTAGATACATTGATTTCATTGGACCTTATTTCTTATTTGGGTCAATCTTCTAAAGATGCAAATCTGTTCAAACTTTGTTACTAATGTTTCTAAAGATTTATTTTTATATTTAATTTTGAACAATAACCCGTCATCGATATGCGAGATTCACATATCTTTTAATATCCGAATATTGTAAAGAAAATAACTATAACAAATTTGCTATTTCGTTAGAGAAAATCAAAACACAACCCTACCTAAGAGTTAAAGTTATTCCGACATGAAGTTTTCTACATTTATTATAAAAAGTTAATAATTTAAAAGGCGTAGTTCATTCGAAATTAAAATACCTAAAGTTATTGTTAAAAAAATATTTAACTTTAAAGTGAGTACTCATATAACTAAGAAAGAGTTGCCAATCCATGATTTAAGTTATTAAAATACGTAAAGTTATTGTTAGAAAAAAATATAAATGAAAAATATTTGCTCGAAAAAAAATTTAGTGATAGGGTCTTCACATGGCATTGCATGCAGACTGCTAGCTAACATAAATGTAGGCGTGGCAACATTTTTGGTACAGTTGAAACAAGTCATACCGACTCATAAGTGTTTCTATAAATACTAGAGTGCCAAATATGATCACTAAAGTTTCATTATATTAGTTATAATCATTATTATTAATTAAATATATGCATTAAAAGTAAAGATTTGGTGACTTTTGACCTGTTACGACTCATTTCACCGTTTTCTTATTAGCCAACCGTTATTACGTGTGTTATCAGTTAACTTTTAGCTCACTTATACCCGTTAAGATGAAACATAACCCTAACCGACTTGTTTATATGTATAGTCATTCAACCTCTACCCATATTGGTATTTTTTGCTCTTTATTATCAAGGATTGACTTATGACAAATTATTGGCGCTTCCACGCTTCAAAATTATACGATCACGTTCAAGTTGTCAATGTTTGATATTCGATTATTTAAGGAATGACATGATCATTTAATGGTGAAATCTTTCTCTAATAGTGCTGAAAAGAAAAAAGCTACAAAAAGGAAGGTGTTTTTATGTGGAGCAACGACAAGGCCAGTAACTATATATGTTGAGTTTTTCTTATTTATATAATCTTAGTAGGTAGAGATGCTTAGCGGACCCGGTGTGAAATTAGTGGATCGAGATTAGGTTTTTCGCCAAGTTTGTGTTTCAAAAGGGTCTTTATAGCGTTATCTTTTTATTTTCTAAAAGTGATTTGGTTCCATTGTTGAGGTTTACCAAGTGTTGGATTAAATGTCTAACTAAAGATTTCTACTTTAAAATTAATTATAAAGTTCCAAGCCAAATATCTAGATTTTCATTGTTACTTTTGAAAAGAATATAGACTTTGTGCTATTAAGTCTTATTTTGTAGCACGTGGTCTTAAAATTGCTATTTGAGAGTGTGATATTTATAGATGTGTGAAGATTAATGTGTGTGGGTAAAAATGATTGTTGGACCTCTAATCACGCCACAAATGAGCCTAATGATTTGATTGTTTGATTTAAAAATTGATTGGTGGGAATTTAGAGAAAGTATTTAATGCAATTATCTGAGTGATTTGTCGTTAGGTATATATTTAGGAGCCATGTTGTAGGTCAAATAAGATAACTCAAAAATTCTTATGCAAATCTAGGGTAAGTGGATAACTGGAAACTATTTCTCATTGATAGTTGTGGATAACAAATAATTACCATTTATAGTCATGGTCTTTTGTAATATTTATTTAAGTATTGTGTACATATGATTGTATTTTTTACTTCACGTTCTTTGATTTTGAGTGAAAAGATGTGTTATTTTGTGCAAGTAATGTTGTAGAAAACTTATACATGAAGTTCTATAAATGCAGGTGCGTGACGACGGCGAAGATGATTGTATTATGGGCTGCTCCATCTATTCAAATTGAATTCTTTTTATAATTGCCTCGACGTGCCTCTAAGGTTATATCCCAAATATTATTCTATTTTTGAACAATTATAAGAAAACAAATCACTACTTGAGAAAAGTATTCAATACTTCATAAGTTGTATCTATCACTTTCGTTTTATGTAGGTCAGTCAGGAAAGACATTTAATTTTAAGACAATAAAGAACGAGCATATAAAAGTCCCAATTTTCTTTTTAAGTTTTACATCTTAGATACCATGTAGATTCTCTGCCTATTGATAATGAGCCTTTTCTTTTGTTTTATTTTATTTGGACTACTATTTGTTGCTACAGAGGTGCATGCTGCATAATTTTGCAAGGAACGTAGAATTCATAAAAATAGTTTGGGTATAGTTGTGTTAGGTTGCATTGTTTTGGAACTTCATGTTGCGATGCGATGACAATCGTTTTTAAAAGACCTTAAGCAAATTTAATATTTGTAGATAGCTAAATAAGGCTTAATTTATTGTAGTAGAAGGGGTTACAAGTGTTTGAATGCAAAGTTTCATAAGTGCATTTCCTTCTTTTGTTCTCTTTGAAGGGTTGTGCTTGAGTTCATTATTTCTATTTATTGGCAAATGGTTGTTAGCATGTTACATAACTGAGAAAAGAGTTAAAGTTTGGCCGTTGTAGGCTGTTTAGACTCACCAAGTGTAATGCAAATTTGTATAGAATTTTGTGGCCTAACATTTTCTTGTGTGCATGTCCGATAAACAATCGTGTCAGGTAGCTCAATGTTGATGTGATATTTATGTCACAAAGCTTTTGAATGTATTGAATTGTTTGTTAACTATCTGATCTGGGAGCTCCTTTGAGATAAGTCTCAATCAGTCTATTAGAAATGTGATCTCGCTTAAGTATCTATTAATTTTCTTCTCGGAATATTGTTATTATCATTGGTTATCATTTGTATTCATATGAGTTTTATGTAGATGTAAGAAATGTTGGAACTCATACATACAAAATTGATCTATTTGTAGATATGAGAAAACGATCGCTTACCTATGAGAAAATGAATTACCGACATGACAAAGGGTATTGTTCGTTAACCTTTGGCCGGCGCTCGTGATCCGTACACAATCTAGGTATGAGCAGTCAAGCCGGGGTATCCATTTATCTCTGTTGTAAAATCGGCCAGACAACCGATTAATCCCGCATAATCGTTGATCGCTCACTACAACGCCTTGATTTATCATAATCGGCCTATTTAATCGGTTTGGTCAAAGATTGTTTAAAAATCAGTCAACAAACCGATTAATCGGACAAAATCGGTCTAATCGGACAAAAGCGCTTAAAAATCGGACAAAGTAACTTTAAAATTGGTCAACAAACTGATTAATCGGACAAAATCGGTCAAAGGTCGCTTAAAATGGTCAACAAAGATAATATTTATGTTTGACTTTAAAACTTTGAAGAATTATGTATTATATACATATTTAACACGAAATATTTGAACTTTGATCACGATAAACTTTACCATACATATAAAATAATATAATATGTAAAATTACATTTTGTGCATAAAATTCCAAACAGATTAATCATCGATTAATCACCGCCTAACCGATTAATCATTAGTTAACTATCTAACTTAGCCTCACTAGCACGCCAGCGATTTTCAACCTTCGTTTTATGACTATTTGGAAGGTTTTCTGTCTTCGCCACAAAGCATAGATGGTCATTTGTGAAGCAGTTAGGGTAATAACATAGTTGAGTGGTGTTACTATCATAGAAATGGCCCGTGCAATGATTGTCCTACAGCTCTTTCTAAAGTCATCTAAGCCAATACTTCTGTTTGCTATTGTCTGAACATTATATAAGGTTGTTGAGCTTAACCTTTCAGTTGAATCGATTTATTAAACATGTTTATCATTATAATTGATTACACTATTAAATTATAATAGATTTATTAAATATGTTTATCATTATAATTGGTTTACGTTGTCTTTGACATGCTAATTATCTAATTATTGTGATTTTTAGGTTTTAGTGTTTTGGGATATGCTTATGTTTTATGTCATAATAAGAGGCATTTGAATTTTTATATTGTGATGTTATATACTTATATGTGATACAGGTGATTCTAGGATGGTTGTCAAGAAACATTATTCGTCATCAAAACAATTGTGGATATTAAGTTTTTCATCAATTTGTTTCAACCTTAACCGTAGATAGATGTAGAGGTGCACAAACAAACCGGTTAATCGAACCGTATCCAAAACAAACCGAAAAACCAACGGTCAAAACCGGTTTTGACCATAACCATTGACCATAACCAGATCCGGTTTTATCACAACATGGGTTAAACCGGTTTCCATAAATAAATAAAAGTATATATTTAACTCCGATTCAAGTTTTTCAAGTTTAAAACTCATTTTAATGTAATTAAAATCTAAGATTTGTAAAAAATGATTGAATCAATGTTGAAAATTTCACGATTTTGCGATATTTGTATAATTGTAAACATATGTATATTTAGTGAATCATTATCATAACTCGATTTTTACAAGATTTATGAATCAAACTTGTGATTTATAGTTTCGATTCACTATTAATTGATGTATATTAGTGAATCAAATAAAAATTATGAGCCGATAGCTCAAGCGAAGCCTTCTCAATTTCCTTCTCGATCTAACTCTTCTCAATGGAACTAAAGCCATAAAAAACACGGAAGATTTTTATTTTGAGGAAGATTGAAATCTTCGTTTGAACCAATGATTCGTGTTTTGATTTGATTCAAAGAAACATCGTTTTATGGTGAATCGAATCTATAAATCAAAACGATTCACAAATCGTGTTAAAATCGATTTATGATAATGATTCATTAAATTTGCAGATAATTCGATATTTTCGTATATCGCAAAATCGATAGAATTAACATTGATTCAAATTTTTTACACATTTAATTTTAATCACATTAAAATGAGTTTCACGCTGAAAAAACATGAATCGAGTTAAAAATCTATCGTTTTGAAAGCCTTCCAATCTTCTCAAAATAAAAACCTTACCGATCGATCCGGATTCTATATATATAAATTTAATATATTTAATCTAACAACAAATAAATAAAACCATTAGATCACGTTAATTTGTTATTATTTTAATAAATTATAATACATAAATGGAATTTATATAAAAATCTCGTGCGTACAATGTATTATAACCAATAATAATGATAGCAACAATAAATAACTAAAGCCATTAGATCACGTTAATTTGTTATTATTTTAATAAATTATAATACATAAATAATTTTTTATAAAAAAGCGCCGTGCGTCTTGCGGGTATTATAATAGTAGTCAATAAAATAAACCGACTTGGATTGTATTTGGTTTTGTGAAATCGTTTTTCGTATATATAAGTCCATGGGCCTTGAATCTAGTATGCTTATAAGGTATCGTTAACGTCTTCTATTAGAGCATACATTAATAACTCGAGTTATGAAATAACTACTCGTGGCGTCATTGTGGGCTTTTAATACGTAACATATCATCCCAAAAACACGCATCGATAACGTCCCAATAACATGATAACATTTCATATTTTCAATTTCAACCCTAAACTAAAACAAACATTTCATTTATTAAACTAAATATAACATTAAATTTGAAAACATATTACAATCGAAATTTAAAAAAAATACATCGAAAAAAAAAAAAAAAAATTTACAACGAAATAAAAACACACGAAAAAATTGTGAATTTGAATTATGGAAGTGTGAAAAATAATTGTGTTTTAGTTGGGTATTTATAGTGGTAAAAATGTTTTGAAATTTTTTTGTAAAAACAAGCCATTAGGGGTTTTATGTAATTTTTTAAATCTAACGACTACTAGCCGTTGAGGTTGTTTTGAAAAATTTTGAGTTTTTTTTTTTTTTTTTTCCCACTAACAGTAGTTATGGGGATAACGTCGAGGACTAATGGTGCGTGCTTGGATCCTCCAACGGTTTAACGCCAAAAACGGCGTTATTTTACACTCTAACGGCGTTATGCCGTTATTATTGTACATGCTCTTATCTTTTTATGTTTGTCTGCTGTCAACATTAACACAGCTTCTTAATATCGAGTTTTAGGGTTCCATCGTTGGTTCATAACTTCATATACAACACGAGTTCTTCAGTCAAAGGTATTCATTAACGTCTTCCGATCCACCTATTTTCTTTGTTAGGTTTGGTTTAGTTTTTCATATATTATCCGATATTAATTTCTCAATATAATAATTCTCAATGAAAGCACTTCAAGCGTGTATCGGGATAAGGCACCACTTGCGTGTCTAGCTCCTTAAGAATTAGAAGAGAAGAACTAGAAATTATTGATCTTAAACTTGATTTAATTATAATAAATGATTACAGAGTATTTATAAGACAAAGTAGGGTAAACCCTAAGACGCTTAATAGGCCATAGGCTCGGGCCTGGGCGTATCATTCTCACTCCTTCAAAATCGCCTCGCCACTCGTGTTGTCTTAAACATTCTTAATTGAATTTCCTAAATAAACATGAAAACAATCCTAAACAAAGACACGTAAATAAAGATAGATTATATGACATAATTTTCATGCCATACGTTTGGACTTCTTGAGTCGTTTGTGCACTGTCCTCCTGCTGACATCGGCGTGGGGATCCCATAATCTTCTTTGAATTGCGACCTTCACCTTTTCTTCTTCCAGTATTCCTTTGCCTTGGTCATAACACAACACCATTCTTCCATCTTTTGCTTCTTTACGGCTCTTCTCGCGATATATCCACTTCAAACAAACAACCAAACTCTCACCAATATCAAAAACACCATCTATCTCGTTATTAACCACATCAACAACCATATTTTCATCAGCATCTAACGACCTTTTAATCTCAGGTGAAGCGAATTCACTTTGTAACAATGGAATGGTATCTGATTTCTTTTCAATTATATGTTCTTTCTCCTTCTCTTCAATTGCCTCAAAACGAGCCTCGACTATATGGGCTAAGGAAAAGGCTTCTCCCTAAAGCTGTAGGCCTTGCCTCAGCAGTTCTATTTGTAATGCCGGTTTAAGTCAGGAGATATAAAGCGATGTAAGTAAATATTCGAGATCCACATTACTCGATTTGCTAGTACCACAACTCACTCTCATATTCGTACCGTACCCATTTGCAAAAGTTTAGAGTGCATATTCCGCGTCACGATCGTTGCGCTTTGATTCCATGAATAATACTCAAGCGATTAATAACTCAAAAATTTTTTGATGAATAGTACCGATGATGAACGGCACCCTCGATGAGCGATGTCAGATGAATAGTACTTGGGATGAGCAGTCACGATGAGCGATTACTCGTGAATAGTTTTTTTTTTTTTTTTTTTTTTTTAAATAATTGGAACCCAATCGTAAGCCTCTCAACGAGAGCTCTCAGTGAAAGCACCAATTGATACGACCGGTTAGGGGTTGTATCGGGATAAAACACCACTTCAAGCGTGTGCTAGCTCCTTAAGAATTAGAAGAAGAACTAGAGAATTATTGATCTTAAACTTGATTTAATTATAATCTTTATATAATAAAAATTACATCGTTTGGTGTTTTTGCAAAACCATTCTTATTAAAAAAATTAAACCAATAGGAGGCTCGAATTTGCCACGTGGGCAAAATCGAGCAATATGATTAGTCGATAGAAATCAAAATTAAATTGGTTTTGGTGGCTTAATAATTTTGATGGAGAAATTTAGTTAAGCAAAAAATGTATAAAAATATAGGTGTCAAATTTATGAAAACATAAACTTAAAAAATAGGGAGTAATTACTAAAACTTTAGTGGTTGAATTTTAATTAAATTATATAGGTAAGTGTAAAATTCTGAGTTTAGTGTTTTTAATAACTTTAGAAAAAACAAATAACACTTCTTACACTTTACTACTTATACTTTATAATATTAGTAGCAGAAATATAAATATCAAATTATAGCGAGTTCTTGTGATATGAAAATAAATATATGTGATTCTACTTATAACAACGACTCGTGAATTATTATTTAAAATCTATATGGATATCCATAAAAACATTTTAAAAACTTTCGAAGCATATTTTAACTTCATCAATTTCATTATGTCTACTAAACTCGCACATTTTGTACAACATGATATCAAGTTAAACAACAACATCAACCTCAACATGAACATATGCATCGGTTAAAAGCGTTTCAAAGCTAATTATTAAAAAAAAAAAAAATGGGTTAGATAGCCATTGGTTAATTTAGAAGTTGTTTTCCTTAAATTATAAAAAAAAAAAAACACGCATTATTCATAGCCATTGGTTGGCCGTTGTAAAGAAATAAAAGTATGTAAATGAGAATTATCAAGCAAGAATTATAGTTTTTAATCGGGGTTATTACGTTCTTATCTTTGCGATAATGTTATTGAGTTAGTGTCGGATGTGAGATCTGCATCTTATACATGATTTATGTGTTAACCTTATTTCAATAATCAAAAGCTTCATGAGCTTTGGCTCTTATCTAGTGATAGTTTTAGTAACTTTTTATGGTTTAACTTTTGTTATACCCAACTTTTAGTTTTTTTTTTTTTTAAATGTTTATTGAAAAGTTCTATGCTTAATATTTGTGTTTTACTACAAACACACTAAGCTATGATATTAGTTGTGAGTTCGGGTTGTTTACTAAGCTTCTCAAAAGTATAGCTTTATCATAAACTTATTGTGTTATGGTAATTGAATAAGCCAATAAGCACATTTAATAGGCATACCAAACACCCCTCTTGTTATATGAAGTTTTCTTATTTGATGTTATAAACTTTGTTGTTATCCTCACTATAATGCAACATGTTAGTGGTTTTGCGATTTATGATCTTATCGCACATACTAAAGTGTAATGCAATTTTTTTGTGTACGTTTTTTAGAAGAGGATTAAGTATCAACACATGATTGTCGTGGAAGGATTTTCTAAGGCCTGCTCAAGGTATGAATGTATAATTAAGTTGAGTTGCTGATTTAGATAATACATGAATGTATTTTAATGTACCAAAGATGTGTTTTAGTGCCAATATAAGGAATTTTATGGTAGGAATGTTCGAATATGTGAGTCGGATACGCATGTTATAAGGTTAGAAATACGTGAGCTTATTGGGGCACACACGTATGCAAAATCGTGAGATGTGATTGGTTAATAAAAGTCAAAATTAAATTGATTTTGTCAACCTTTAAAATTGGACACGATCGTGACCTAGGTCACTGGGTGCCACATCGACTTTCTCGACAAAATAACTTTGAAATGACCAATGTGGGGTGTAGGTCGAGGATCGGTCGAGGCAACCCAAAAGCAATCGGTTGTTTTTCAACCAATATTTACACACTTTCCTTTCAATTTTTTTAAAACTTGGTCATCGATTGTGGCAACTTAGTGGGTGTCGGTCATCGGAGAATTCATTCTTATTGAAAAACAATTGGGCCAATAGGAGAGCTCGATTTATACGTAAGCAAAATCGTGTGATGTGATTGGTTTAAAAAGTCAAAATTAAATTGATATGGTCAAACTTTAATAAATTTGGTGCAATGGCGACATCAAAAGTCAAAATTTCGAAACAACATTAGAGCGTATAACGACATGTTTGCGTTTACTTCAATGGGTGGCAAGGTTGATGACACAATCAACGAAAGGACGAGGTCCTATGTTTTTCGTTTACATGGTCAAGCGTGCCATAATATTGGTAGCTTACTTCACAGCGAGGCTCCTCCAAAGTTTGCACAATTGTATATATATGACACATAAAACGAAACTAACAATAGGCGGTTGCTTTAAGGTAATTTACATTACATGTTTTATTATTATATACGCATTTTTCATAAAAAGATTGCTAAATATTCTCTCTACCTAATGTTTGTCCGTTACTCTATTATGATGGTTCAAAATCGCCTTCGTCTGCACTTCCAATTCAAAGACACCTATTGATCGAAACATTATCAATGAAGTGAAAGATATTTTGGATACATCAAGTGATTTGGTCAAAACATTTAGAAGGCGCGTGACCGCTACCACGAAGACAAGGCAAAATATTAGAATAAAGCTCATGGCAAAGCGGGGCAAGAGTGGACGGCAATACAATCTTCAACTGCCGACGAGGTTCTTTGGACTTATCGTGGCGACTTGGATGCATGCGCATAAGATAGGGACATTGTGATAGAAAAGTATGGTGAAGGTTTGCGGTATCAACATTTTTCATCCTATGTACCTTCTCTTGCAATACCCTTTGTTGATGCCTTCTGCGCAGATGGGTATTATTTAGGAATACCAGAGAAATAAATCGGGACAACCGACGAACTGAAAAGAATGAAAAAGCAGTTACTATCGTGAGTGGTTTGCCTATCGAGATCTGAGACCGCGGAATCGAGAGAATTTATTCATACGTGGAGTCGTTTGTTCCAAGAATTTCTTGTGGATGGCTTCGCCATGGTTGAGAGAGGCGTATGTTTTCCATCGTTCCAAGCAGTCTAAACTAAGGTGTGATACATATTCAAATGCGTCAAAGCGTCGCATCGAAATACCGACCCGTCCACGGTTGGAAAGCCTATCATTTGCCTTCTTCTTTCACTAGCGGACCAAGGTACATGCAACAAAATTATATGGATGCCATGGCATTGTGTAGGTGGTATGGTTGTCGGTTGTTTATAACGATCACATGCAACCCTAAATGGCCAGAGATTGAAAGATATATGCGGGAGCATAAGCTTTCATCTGCAGATCGACCTGATGTGGTATTTCGAGTTTTTAAAATGAAACTCGATCAGCTGATGAAGGATATCAAAGAGTTGTGTTTGTTCGGACGTGTTCAAGCATGTATGTTCTTTATTTATAGGCCACACCACATTCATCAAGATTGTAGTCTTATACGAAATGTGTATAATTAGAATTACAAGCGATATTATGTTTATTTGAACAATATTGTGCGTTGTATACACCGTTAATTTCAACAAAGAGGGCTTCCACACGCATGTTTGTTTGTTTCTACATAAGGATGACAAGCGCAAGCCGAACATATTGACAAACACATATCCGCCGAGATACGGACCAAAATGAGGATCCCGATCTGCACAAGTTAGTTTCGATTTTATGATGCATGGCCCATGTGGTGTTGACGACCCAAATCGGGTTTGCATAGATGATGGTAAATGTACCAAACACTTCCTAAAGGTTTATGCAACACAACTCTGTTGACTCGGAAGGCTACCACATATATAGAAGGCGTGATAACGGGATCCATGTTGTTAGAGTGGACATAAGTTGCTGCTTGGTTTTGTTATTCCTATAACGCTATGTTATTGAAAGCGTTATCAATGCCACATCAATGTTGAATGGTGCAATCGGTAGGGATCAATAAAATATTTGTTTAAATACATAAACAAAGGTCCTGATAGAGTATCAGCACAGTTGTATGAACCAGCAAGCAACGAAGACAGTCAACAGAATGATAAACCTATTGATGAGATTAAGGCGTTCTATGATTGTAGGTACCTATCTGCTTGTGAAGCCGCTTGGAGAATATTTGGATTTGAGATACATTATAGAACACCATATGTTGAGCGTCTCTCATTTCATCTCGAAGGCGACCAGCCAGTTGTATTTGGTGAGAACTCTGACCTTGAAACCGTTATTCACAAACCAACGGTTGGTGCTTATGTTCGAATCATGGATGCATATGAGCGAAATGTATCCATCGTGAGGAGTTAACATATCTTGAGTTTCCTACAAAATTTGTATGGAATCTTGCAAAAGAGCGTGGACACATAGGAAGAAACAATATGCAATTGGCGAATTCATAATGTGCCAATCTCGGTGAGTGAAGGTTACTATTGTCGGATGCTACTAAATAGTCAAAAGGTTGTTGAAATCACGGCGAGATAAGGAAAATTAACGGTGTAGTTTATCCTACTTACAAAGATGCTCTTTCTCTGTTGGGACTTTAGATGACGACAAGGAGCATATTGAGGGTATTAAAGGGCAGCCCATTGGTCCTCTGCTGAGCATTTGCGCGACCTTTTTGTTACATTATTGTACCAAAAAGAGCTTGACACACCATTGACAGTTTGGTTACAAACTTGGCATTTGCTATTAGAAGATGTCGAGTACAAGAGAAGAATTCTTTTAGGCATTCTAGGTATAACCACCAACTTAGCTTTGTTACTAACTTTTTCTATAAATTTATACATGAATGGAAATGGTTAATTATTACAAATTCTTGATTCATCATCTCATTAAAGACCATATTTTTGCAAGTCACCTCAACAAAAAGTATCTACTGATTCTTACGATATGTATGTTACTCTAAATATCCTACATTGCTCACTATTTTTGACAATTGTTATTTTGCATACATAAGCTCGCCTCATATATGGCTAATTTGATCTGAGTTTACGACTAAGCGGCGAGAAAAGAATGTTTGTTTGTTCTATATCGAACAACTTATGCGCTCAAGAGGCACCACTTTTAAGGCTTTTCGAACTTCCTTATCCATATGACACTTACTTGCCGACTTTGGTAACAGGCTAATCTTTCTTGAGAGAGATTATAATCCATCGAGTTACGGGCGAATCGAGACTCTATATGCCGCGTTAACGGCGGAACAGAAATGTATATGACACCATCATGGCGTCTGTTACAAGCGGTAGAGGAGGAAATTATTTTGTATCTGGATACGGAGGGAATGGTAAGACATATTTATGGAAAACCCTTCTGTAGGGATTAGAAGAAATGGTGACATAGTCATAAGCGTTGCATCAGTGGCATTGCATCTTTATTGATGTCGGTGGACGGATTGCTCATTCGAGGTTCCATATTCGATAAATATTGATGAGACTTCTCGTGCTCAATAACTCAGAAAAGTGACTGGGCATGTTGTTGAAGAAATGCAAGCTTATTATTTGGGATGAGGCTCCCATGACAAATAAGTTGTGCTTTGAAGCTTTAGATAGGTCATTGAGAGATATCTTGCATAAAACAGTCGACAGTTTTGATGTGCCCTTTGGTAATATATTTGTAGTATTTGGCGGTGATTTTAGGCGAGTCTTGCCCGTTATTCCAAAGGTTCCGGCAAGACATTGTAAATGCATCTTTAAAACAATCGTGCTTGTGGGATCATTGCAAAGTCTTAAAATTAACCGCTAATATCGCCTTACGGTCGGATCACGGCTGAGGATGTACACGAGATAAAGGAATTTGCGAATGGATATTGAAAGTAGGAGATGGAGATATTGGAGGACAACACGGCGAAGAGGTTTTGATAGATATACACGAAGATATTCTAATACATGAAACTAATGATCTCGTACAATCTATTATAGATTTCACTTACCCAAACATTTTCGATAACATCGTGATCCGTCTTACTTCGGAAAAGACCATTCTTGCTCCAACCAATGAAGTGGTTGATAGTATTAACGATCATTTGCTTCAAACCTTTCTGGTGAAGAAATGGTTTATCTTAGTTGTGACAACATAGATAAAAATGACCGTGGTGGTGCTATAGACCAAGCCGTGTTTTCACGGAATTTATCAACGGTTTAAAATTTTGGTGTCCCAAACCATAGGCTCGCATTGAAGGTCGGTGTCCCAATAATGTTGTTGAGAAACATTAATCAATCACAAGGTTTATGTAATGGGACAAGGCTTCAGTGACTAAATTAAAGCGTCGTCTATTCAAGCCAAAATAATTAACGGAACACATTTGGGAATACGGTTATACTTCCAGGTTGAAAATCACTCCATCGGATAAACATTTACCACTCAAGATCGATGCGCAAATAATTTCACATGTGTCGGTTTCTTTTGCCATGACGATAAACAAGAGCCAAGGACAATCACTTTCGAAAGTTGGTTTATACTACGTCTGTTTTCACACACGGACAATTATATGGCTCTTTCACGCGTAAAAAGCAAAAAGGTTTGAAGGTTGTTATTTACGATCTGATAGTAATTTATTGAAGACTACTACAAATGTAGTCTATAAAGAGGTTCTTCACGGTCTTTGATCGATTATCAGCGGTATGTTCGGATATTCACTTAATGTGATACAAATTTGTTTTTACATGTTTATTGTAATTCACACAAATGTTTCTTATGACTTCGTATTAATAAATATGATTCACTATTTATTTTCTTTCATTATTTTTCTTATTTTGTTTACATACTAATTTTTCATCTTTTGGAACATCTTTTTCATCTTATTACTTTTATTATCATCTCATTTATCTATTTTTAAAAAATAACCCGGTGTCAGCGGGTCTTATAAACTAGTATTAAATCGGCTAAATTTTGAAAGCGAAAATATAATTATCAAATTGTAAGTCACGGGTTCTTTGTAATATGAAAAAAATATATACGTGATTGTCTTATAACAACGAATCATGTAATTCTTATTTATTTATATAAGGATATGTAGAAAACATTTTTAAAACTTTAAGGAATATATTTTAACTTCATCGACGCTAATTATGTGTTCTTAAACTCGCATCTTGTGTCTGACGTAATATTAATAATAAAATTTAAATAGCAACATCAACATATATATCTGCTTTAAATATAGTTAAATCTTGAGTTATTTAAGAGAATTTTACAAAATTTTATTTTAACAAATTCTAATGGATATTAATATATAATGAAAAACTGATGCGTAAGTATATAATTATATGTAATTACATTTTAAAATAAAATATTCGATTATGTCTGAAATAATATTTTTTGTCAAAACTCGTCTTGCAGGTATTATAATAGTAAATGATTACAGTATTTATAAGGCAAGTAGGGTAAGCGCAAGGCCCAATGTAGGCCACGGGCGCCTGCGCGTATCATTGCATGCCACAATTTCCTTGACATTCAAAGTTCAAGTCGTAAACAGTTAACACCTAGTTCTAAGGTTCATGCTAGTGATTCCTTGATTCATAATATTCTTAAGCGTTTTACGCATTTAGAGTTGTTGTCTTTAATCCGTTGCAGGGGTATTTCGGATTCAGGTTTAGCGCCTTTGAAAATGTATGGCTCTAAATTGCAATCTCTTAATCTTTCTTTTTGTCCTCTTGTAACTGACAAAGGACTCTCCGATGTTGCTTCAGGTTGTCCATTATTGTCTGTTGCCAGTCTTTATAATTGCTGCTTTATTATTACTGATTACGGATTGCAAATATTAACAGCATCTTGTAAGTCCTTAAAACATGTTGATCTTTCTTTGTGTTTTGAAATAACCGACAATGGAATTCAGTGTCTCAACCAACACTGTCGTCAACTTACAAAACTCAGGATATCTGGCTGTAAGAAACTACTTGGTAAAGGTTTCCAAGGGGTTTCTCCTACTTTGGCTTGTTTAGAAGCTAAAGATTGTCCGTTTGATTCTGAGGGTACGTGTTTCTGCTGTTTTAAGTGGAGGTGGTCTCGAGTATCTTAATTTATCTCGTGACAAATACCCTTGGGAGTGTGACCTGGCAGCAATTGGTTTAGGATTTGGTGCACATATCAAAATCCTTGACCTCAAGAACTGCAACTTTGTTGAGGATGCTACTATCAAGAAAATTGCTGAAGGTTGCCCGTTGTTGCAAGAGTGGAACTTATCAGGTTGTGACAAGATCACTGATCATGGTTGGCGGTTGATTGGATTGTATTGTCAAAATTTGGAGATACTTCATGCGAATGGATGTAAAAACCTTGGCAAAAGAGGATTGAAAGTTTTGGTTGTTGATGGCTGTCCACGCTTATCAGTGATTTATATGACACGCTGCCCGCTTATCAATGATTTATATAGGAAAATAGTGCAAAAGGCATCCAACTGACACTTTTTTTTTCAGGCGTCAAACTTTTAATTTAAATTTAGCGTGTCTTTTCTTAATTTTCCTATAGGAGGCTGTGAGCGAAAAAGATGTGACAATAGGAAAATTAAGGATGTTGGATGCTTCTGAATATAAAAATTAAGGAAGTTGGATGCATCTGATAGGATGATTAAAAAGTTGGATCTTCTGAATAGGAAAATTAAAAGTTTGATGCCTACAAAAGAAAAAAGTGGCAAGTTGGATGCCTTTTTAGACCATTTTCCCATTCATATAACACGCTGCCATCATACAGGAAGTACATTTCCAGGCACCCGAGAAACGAAGTCGAGATCAGAGAAGAAGAATCAAGGCAGATCAGTAACTGCAATTTGGCCTTTACAACATCATTATGAGTAGAGGCAGGAAACCCAAAAAGATATCAAGACGAACCTTGCATATGCTTTTTTATCTCATCTAGTGGTATGTTTATGACTTCGCTTTTTTTTTTGACATGTCATAAGCTATTAGCTATGGAATATTTGCATTCAGATTTTTAAATTTAAAGATAAATTTGAGACCTCCGCTTGTAGTTTAAAAGTATTGTTTGATACATTTTTAATTTTTTTGTGATATTTGCAAAACCATGCTGCTTAATGCACTCTCTCTTTCAAAGTTGCTTCATAAGTGTACTCTTTGTATTTACATGTTTTAATTTTATAAAACATAAAACCATAACTACCCTTTCACTGTCTTTTTATGCGGCTTTTCACCAGGGAACAAACACATATCATCTACTTTGTGTGGAACAAATAGATCTCAACAGCGAGATGAAAACAGTTGGTATCAATAAAAGGTTTTGAAGGTTAAGAGACAACTAAACGTCTGCTAGAATATAACTAATTAGGTACGCTACCATCTTGAAGAAATATTATCCATTTAGCCCTCACTATATAAGGTTCTACAAAAATAATATGTTATATAATGAAACACACACACACACACACACACACACACACACACATATATATATATATATATACGATGATGACCCACTTTGCAAATCCGGTGACCTGTTCATATGGCGACAATCTAGAAAGGTAATAACGTGATATGCTTGATCAATTCCAGTGAGTGGATTGTTAGATTTCATAAATTCAAATATTAACACAAATTAAACAATTGTAGCATAATAGAGCACAAGGTGAGTGTATAAAATGAATCTGGTACTAGTTTGTGATAGAGATAAATTGTCAAAGTACAATGATATTTATAGCTATTTATGGTTGTCTTGTGATCGTACAATCCATACCTATTTTGGGCTAGTAAAGTAGACACAAGAGGACATTACACAGTTTTTGGATAGTGGTTTTTAATCACTTGTATTACTTGAAACAATAATCATATTGTAACACCCCAACCCGAAGAGGGTAGAAGTGTCACATTCTGGTGTCATATCAGAACATACAATAAAATTTTACAAGCGGAAGTCTTAAGGAATAACGTACCAAGTCATATAAACAAATGACTTGCAAGAAAATTTACAAAATCCAAAATGTCTAAAATGAAATCTCAAAACAATAGCCCGACACAATAAGTCCAAATAATAAGGTAACTAGGGTTGGTCCACTCAGATAATCCAACTCTCAGCCCATCCAAGCCCATCTTCAAACCTAAAACCTGCCGCAGGAAAAGAAATGCGGCTGAGCTTAAAAAGCCCAGTGAACAGATATAACAAAACAAAAGCTAAATAAAATCAGAAATGCGAAATGAAATAAGGAAACTGATAAAAAGGTCGCAGCGAAATAAGAACAATGAGTCAAAGAGGATCCTGCAGAACATAGATATACAGATATCCAAAAGAACAGATAACAATGAGAACGAAACAAAGCAAAGCATTGATGACATATATACAAGCACATACAAACCAGACATACAAGTACTGAAATAAAAGCAAGCATAGCAGACGTCGTATCCACACAACATACATATAGCATACAAACAATTCAAGAAATCAGAAGACATACAAGTCAAACAGGAATCTAAAGGCAAGCGGAAGCAATTGATTAGTAAGTGAGCATGGCAATCACACAGGTCAAAAACCTTTAGTTGAAAACATAATCAGTATCATAACAGCGGAAGTACTTAACAGCAGTCAAAACATGGCAGTCACACGTAACAAGTAGGAATACAGTATGAGCATTATAATTAAATGAACTAGGGACATAGCAGGGCAATTAAACAAGTTAACAAGCCAGACGTCATAAGTTGAACCATTTACCCAATCAATCCGTAGCATAGACAGAAATGTAAACATGGCAGGTCAACAACAAGCAGATAAGGATACAACGGATAAGTCATAGTCCACGAGATTAACTGAACGAAATACACATAATAAACAGACCAAAACTATAAATTACACACTAGCATGGTCACCAGACAATTCAGAGGGTCACATAACAATGAGATCACATATCATCAGACGACAACAGGTAAATCAGATAACCATATGTTAATCTTATCGTAGCAGGGTAATCAGTAGTCACATAAAACATGAATAACATAATCAAATCCAATAAACATATAATAACCCGGTACGTGAATGGAACGATAGTCTGAAGTAACGGAATGAGAGTGTGACAGATCAATGCAATGGAGTATATGTATCTTGGTAATAGAGTGAGTCATATAAGGGTACTGAGTAATGAACAATTAATACAGACTATGGTGAGTTGGAGAATACGGAAGGTACAACATAGGTATATCAAAAGTGTAAGGGTTGTCAGAAATCTACCACGAGCCCGAAAACATATCATATCATATCATATCGTAAGTAACCATTGTATTCGGAGGGGTGACCTCGGAATACCATATATAATAGGAGGGGAGACCTCAGTAACCAATGGAGTAGCTAGCTCCCAGACTGTGAAGACGCGTATTGCACACGACATCATTCACCATATAAATCATATCATATCATATCATAAACATATCTAGGATGCATCCATACGCCCCCCGGAAACATAGTGGCCAAACATATATCTGAGCTCATAATCATATAACATAATGGGGACGGTGTGTAGCATCACTCGTACACACTGGAGTCATGCCATTGGTGCATCAATGACATGGTCATGGTACCTCCATGACTAGGAACACATATTTGGCTCGGGTATCAAACTGAAGGGTCAAAGCATAATCATATCATAAGGGTTCATATCAAATGTTCAGAAGGCAAAGGTTCATATCAGAGTCCCATATCATAAGTTCATATCAGAGGTTCATATCAAAGGCTCATAATCAGAAGGTTCATAATCATGCCGTTCATATCAGAGATTCAATCAAAGGGTGCATAGCAAAGTCATAGGGAAGCCCTAATAAGAAGGCTCAGAGTAAAAACATAACAGTCCAAAGCTAGAATCAAAGGATGAATACGAATCATGAGAAACCCTAAGAGGTAAGGTCAGAATATCTGTACCTCAATCGAAGCAAGCAAAATAGAAACGTAAGGTCACACGATGAATCAATCCCGCCGTCCAGAACCTATGAATTAGATAACGCTTATTAAGATCAGATTACTCATTTTAGACGGCTTTCCATTTTTAGCGGGTTTCCACTTTTAGTAACTTCCCATTTTAGGTAACTTTCTATTTTAGGCATGTTTCTATAATTAGCAGGTTTCTAAATTAAACAACTTCCAAAAATAGCAGCTTTCCGTATTTAGCAGGTTTAGCCATTTCTGAAATATTTAATATTAAATTAGGTTAAAGTGATGAGAATGATAATTATAATAGTTTAGGGCCAAAACTGACATTATTACAAAGTATAGGGTCAAAAATGTAATTATCTCAAGTTTACTTATTTTACGACTTTAGTTCATTTCTTTTTTACCATTTTAACGAATCAACCTTCATGTTTCACTTATTAACAAAAGGAACCCTTTTCTTTTATTAAGACCAAAACTCTTAGAAAGCCTTAACTAGCTCTCGACACCATTTCCATTTTTTAAGCAAAACGTGACCAATCCAACAAAGATTATAACGACTCCCTTTTAGTGAACCATTTAGTCGAGACATGTAAAAATCCAAATTCAATTTAACGACAAATAGAAAAACAATTCGAGACCCCCGTTGAAGAATCATTATCGACACAAAACTAGGCCAAAGTGTACTCGTGCATCATTACTTCGTTTAGCATGATACAAAATAGATGAAACATGTTTATGTCGAATTATGGGTAGGTCGAGTAGATGCAAAACAGATTACATATGGGTCGTATATATGGCCATCTTCATTTGTTATTTTATGTGATATATGTTACGTTTTATGTGACCACTTTTTATAATTTCATGCAAGGGTCCATTCGTATATATGCACGTCAACAGGTTCAAAAGCAATTGTATAAGGGTTGATACATATGAGTCTTTCTTTTGATTTTTCATACAACATTATTATCATTTCATGTGACTATCTTAATCCATTCATGTGAGGTTTTAAAAATATGCACATGCATTTAAAGGGAGGTCCAAAACTGATCTAAAGGGAGTGTGTACAGGTCGTATATATGGTTCTTCTTTTATCATTTCATGTGACAATATTATATCTCATTGTATGTAGAAGTTAATGTGATATCATGCATGCTTTTGGTTAGAAACCCACGACAGCCATCAAAAGAGAAACAAGGAAAAGAGAATTTACAATAAGGTGATGATGTTATACCCTAGATGCATACGAGGGGAAGGCAAACAAGGGAACAAGGCGAGGTCGAAACAAAAACAGCCACACCCTAATCGACCAAGAACTCACGACCAACACCACCCTTTTCGCGTCAAGACTCGCGACCACGATCGCCTTATCACAACCCACGACCCAGCAGCTTCCCACAATCATCCTTTCAACCCCAAGACCTACGACCAACAGCCAAACCTTCGAGCCAACACCACGGCCAGGAGGCACAACCCACGACAGAACCAGCCCCAAGGCAACTCACGTCCATAGCAGCTTCAAATCAACAATACACGATCACAAGCTTCCTTGGGATACTTCTGATCTCCCTTGAACTCCTTTTAGTCGAATGGAATGGGAAGATGATAGTGAGCCGTCACTTTTGATGAAAAGAAGCTAGGGTTTGCGTTTTTTTTTTGAAGTGGTAAAAGGTAAATGTTAAGGGAGAATTAAATGGTGATTGTGTAGGCGTTTCATATGGCTGGAAAAAAAAGGGGCGTTTAATATGGAAGACCAAAAATCACATTATTCACTTGCCAATAATAGGATGTTACATTTAATTTAAATGTATTTATCTTTTTGAAAGGTGAATTTCTTATAAAGTGCTTCGTGTCGCGGTTCGACAGCGGGAGGTCTAGACTACGTTGTCTAAACCGGGTCCGCGCTAGAGAGCTCCCTCGAAGCGGAAATGCCTATTTCAAATACCCGATGGGGGGAAAACCCCCTACTAATCCGCCCGAAGGCACGACAATTAATAGGGGTAAACCCTTGCCTTTTCCAAGATTCGAACCTGGGGTTACCAGGCCCAAACCCCTTCATTAAAGGACTACCTTGAAGGAAAATCCCTCATTCAAACCCCTTGCAGGATTTGAACTCAAGACCTCCCTCCCCCAAGAGCCCCTAAGGACTCCAAGGTGGCCAACTGAGCTAAGCCAGTTGGTTAAATGTATTTATCTAGTCCATTAGACTTAATATGGTGTTACCTTTATTTTGTTATATAAGTGCAAGCTTTTATATTTATCAATGTCTTGAATAAACCATTTACAAATTACATATTTAACGTACTTAACGAGCTCGCTTTATTTGACGGATTTCATAATTATTGGTTAGAGGGCATTATGGTCATTTAACGCGTTTATGAATTTTTGGGTTTTACACATATAGTATATCATATGCTTAATTTGCAACTAATTTGCTATTGTCATTCGTTAGATATTGTGTAATACGTAGTAGTATAATGTATATAATTCGTATGTGTATATGTTTTATTTAATATAATAAAAGAATTTGATAGTAATTGTTTGTAAACTCAGTTATTGAACAAGGAAATATATATGCACATATGTTTTACGGCTCATATAAAATCAAGGAAATATATATGCCTATATGTTTCAATTTGTGCATATGTGTTTACGTATGTTGTTTTTGATTGTTCTTAATAAATAATTAATAATAAGTGTTTGTAATTTCAGGTATTGAAAAGACACAAGTGTTGATTATGAAAAAGATGTCAAGATACAAGTGTTAATGAGATACGAAAGTGTGCACATATGTTTTTGGAAGAGTGCACGCATGTTCTTGAAAGAGTGCACGCATGTTTTTGAATGACGTCTTTGTATTTTAATGTATTTCATTTTATATCAAATTTTGTGTATACAATTTATCTTTTTGGTGGTTTATAAATTTAGTGTTACATGTATATGTTTATGTTTTTGGTTATAAATTTCAAAGAATAAAGAAAGTACACTAGATACACATGTGTAATTACCATTTTAAGCAAAACAAGTTTGATGTCTAAATAATTCTACGTAAAAAACATATGTGAAAAACACACATGCACCTCATTTTTTTTTTGGAAACACATGTATGCAAAAAAAAAAAAAAAAAAACCCTCTGAATATTAAGAGACTTAAAAACGTTTTTTATTTAAAAAAAAATGTTTGAGACTATTATACCTTTTGAATTAAATAAAAAGATTTAATAATACTAAATTTTCATTGGTCTAAAGTGGTTCTGTAAAGTTCTGTACAAAATAATGGCTCTGCATTAAACGTGCCCCTATATTATATATATATATATATATATATATATATATATATATTATATATATATATATATATATATATATATATATTATATATAATATATATATATATATATATATATATATATATAGGGAAGGGATCGGGTGCGGATTACATTTTAAGTAGGGATGGTGCGGATAATATCACAGTAACATTCAAAAAAAAATTAATTCAAAAAAATCTGAAAAAATTAAAAAAAGAAAGAGGACAACAATTTATTAAGAATCGCTGAAAAAAAATTCAGAAAAAAAATCATTTTCATGGTTAAAAGGTACAATGATATTATGAATTTTGTTAATATCACCGTAATTATCAAGCTTTCTTAATATCACTACTAACTAAGGCTAGCAGTAGTTTCACTAAGGCTAGCAGTACTTTCACTAAGGCTAGCAGTAGTTTCAACTAGCAGTGATATTAAGTTTTTTTCTAATATCAAAGTAACTTTTTAAGTAAAATTGTTAATATCCCAGTTACTTTTTACATGTTTTCTTAATATCAAAGATAATTTTTAATATCACCGTAAGTTTTCTTAATATCGAATAAAAAGGCGTGATATTAGGTAAAATTGTTAATATCACAAGAGACTCATAATATCGTTAATATCACGATAACCATAATCAAAAAAAAAAATTGCTCGAAAAATCAAAAAATTAAAAATGAAAGAAGATAACAATAGTACGACCTCAAAAGGAAAAAAATTAAAAAATCGCTATACTATTAATCACATCGCTAATTAGCAGACTGACTTTTACAAAAAACAAGATCGATTCTGAATGCTATCCTATCTATCCGCACATCCGCATCTAATTAAAAATCCGCACGATCATCTCATATATATATATATATATATATATATATATATATATATATATATATATATATATATATATATATATATATATATAGGATAAAGATCAAATAAAAAGACAAATATCCGTAAAAGATAAAAGATTTTTTTTCAAAATAAGTTCTCGAAAATTCTCCAAACAATTCCACAAGATCGGGTATGATGGTGCATGAAAAAGTTGTGAAAACTATTTTCTAAAAGTGGATATTTTTTTCCTAAAAAATTATGAAAATATGTACGCTTTAAGATTAAATCGTTTTTGTGCATCAAAAAATGGTTTTGACCCAACTTCTTTGACTTTTTTCATCAAAATAACATTGATCGATCTAACTAAAACAAGTTAAAAATTTTGTGCATCAAAATTTTTTGCTATGATCAAAATTGCTTTTGTGCATTAAAATGTATCAAAACTCAAAATTTAAAAATGTTTTCTACAAAAGTTTTATGCACCAACATGCCCGATTGTGGAATTTTTGAATTTTTGAGAATTTAAAAAAAAAAATCTTTATTATTTTTTACTGGATTATTTTTTATTTTAACTTACCCTATATATATATAGATATATATGCACTTTATTTTCGTGAACCACTTTAAGTATAGAATCATGAGAACCATCTTTTTTACAACTAACAATACATAATGTACATCATTTAATGCTTCATAAGCATTTTGTTATTTTTATTTAATTCAAAAGGGTAAAATAGTAAAAGACATTTTCATATTATTTTGTTTCTTTTTATAATTCACGTTTTCTAAAATCTTAGAATTCGGATTTTTATTTTATTTATTTTTATTTTTTTATCATCTTTTCAAATAGTCAGTGTTGCACACATGTTTTTTTTTATACCTAATCAGATATTTTTAAGAAATCTCAAACAGCATGTTTGTTTTTTATTTTTTATTTTTTCAAATAGGCAAACGCAAATACACATTTTTTTTCCAACAGGCATGGTGTATACATGTTTTCAATTAGTCAAAGTGCATACATGTTTTTTTTATCAACCTACCAATATTTTTACATGATCATTATTTTTTTTGAAAGTTTGAAACACAAATTAAAGAACCTAAATCATTATAAAAAGAAAAACAGTATTGATATACTTAATGTTACATTTCACTTGACTACAAGTACAAAAACACATGCGACAATCATATATCTCCTAAAGTCGCAAATTATCTTCATGTATAATTGTGTCCATCCACTTCTTGGTCTTAAATGATATCAAAGATCTTCATCAATCAATCAAACAAAGGTACCCGGATTAAACCACAAACAAATAAGAAACGAAAATTAATCACAACAATCAACATAACGCATATGCACAATCTTATGTATATTAAACTAATGATGTAAGCATGTTTTTTAATCATAAACACAATATATGTTTTATAATCCAAAACACAAAACATATATGTTTTATACGTAAACATATATGTATCTTTCCAAAACGTATATGTTTTATAATCTAAACACAAAACATATATGTTTTTTTTAACCAAACCCACAACTACCGGTGTAGATTAAACCCACAACTAATTGTAAGGTATAAAGATCCAATTTTGAACCAAACCTACAACTACCGGTATAGATTAAACCATATCACAAAGACAATACACAATTTTATCTCCATATCACAAAGATACAAGAGGGTTAATTTTTTACATCATCAAGCCCAAACTTTGGACAATGACAGATATCAATTGTTAATATTAATAAGAATTAAAGAAAATCAAAAACAATTCACAAACTGGAAACACATATCCACACATTCAAATACTACGTAATTGTTGCTTGTTGAAAAAACAAAATAAGAGTGAAAAATTAGATAATAAAAATACTACTTGGATTGAGATCATGGATAGAATTAAATATGCAATTTCTTTTTGTTTTTTAACATTGGATCATCCAAATCAGTTTACAGTACCCAACCAAATTTGCAAAAAATTAGAAAGAACAAACTTTTTTAAGAGTGCCAGATTCAATCTTTTCTATAAAGAATCAAACTTTTTTTTTTTTTATAAAATCTTAACCAAACACTAAAAAGATTCAATATTATTTTTATAAAATCTTACCATGGTGCAACCATACTTGTTCATGTGCCTCCACTCGAGTATTGGTCTTACATCGGAATGGATAATCTAACCCATGTACGATTATTTCAAGATCTTCACTGACCGCTTTACACTGCTTGCCTTGCTTTTCCGACAGATCTAGCAATCAATGGGCATGATAAACAACAAGACCTAAATCTGATCTTAGTATGGTCGATTTAAAGATATTGATGATATATATTTTTCTCTCCGCCCCGATAATGGCTTTTGAGGAAGAGAAGTGCATATAGTTTTCTAGCGTGGTTTTTTTAGGTTTACAGAGAATTGAAGTGATTGCGCTTAGATTAAAATATTAAATGGTTAATGTGATTTTTTTGGAATAAATAACAAATGGCTAAATTACCCTTTTGTTTTTCAATTAATAGCACAATCCTTTAAATAATTACATTAATGGCACAATTGATTATAGCCATTGATCAATATATCCAATGGTGGGGAAGTAGTTCTCAGCTAGCTCGTGACTTAAAGTAGGCTCCAAAATAAAGCTTCACTATATATATATATATATATATATATATTATATATATATATATATATATATATATATATATATATATATATATATATATATATATATAGGAGACCTAGTTCAGAAAAGTATAATTAGA
This sequence comes from Chrysanthemum lavandulifolium, assembly GCA_022545495.1. Classification (NCBI taxonomy): domain Eukaryota; kingdom Viridiplantae; phylum Streptophyta; class Magnoliopsida; order Asterales; family Asteraceae; genus Chrysanthemum; species Chrysanthemum lavandulifolium. The sequence goes on along the minus strand of CM040246.1, from coordinate 47,999,843 downwards.
GAGAAAGTGCGAAAAAAAAGAGTTCTGGGTAGATTTTGCAAACATCTCAAACTTTTGGGTAAAAACTATAAAAAAACAAAAATAAAGGGAGTTCCTACCATATCTTCACTTTACATATGTTATTATTTTTCCTTTCTGTAAATGACAAACCGCAATTTATCACCGTGAACCACCGCCGCGACGACACCACCACCATCGAAACGCCACCATCATTACAACCAACAGCTATCAAATGACCACCAACACCCTTCAAATCACCATCATTACATCGTCGTTTATTCCGGAAGAAACGTCGCAACCATTGTACGCACCACCACCACCATCGTCGGAAACACATACAGCAGTAAGCAACTGTGGCCTTTATTGCAGAGGTAATTAGGTTTTTGCGTTCTTTTTGGCGGTCAAATGGCTCAACCAACAACTAAACAAACTGTGGCGTTATATTGGAGGAGTAATATTATCCACCCTTTATGTTCATGGCTTCTAATTTCGCTTGTTATACATTCTTTTTCACTAGTTCATTGTTTTAGTGCATCTTTGTGTAAATTAAAAATAATTGTTGTTATTGTTAAATGAAATGACATATTAAGGCATCTGTATGACTGTATGTATAAAATTACAATTTATTGTATATGTTAGCATGATGAGAGCATCATGTTATAAGTCAGCATTTGTTTATTTGATTAGTGCATCAAAAATGTGTCACAACATCAGTTAGTATGAAAAGATCATCATGTTCTAAGTTAGGGCATCTGTTTGTTGATTATTGCATCTGAAATAAGCGTTAGCGCATCTGTTAGTATGATTAGGGCTTCACTTGACTTGTTACAGAGTTTATTTGTGTCATTAGTGCATCACAAAATGTGTTCCAGCATCTCTTAGTATGATAAGAGCATCATAATATAAGTTAAGGATTCTAATTTTTTGATTATTGCATCTAAAATAAGCATTAGCGCATATGTTAGTATGATTAGGGCATCACGTGACTTGCTACAGTAGTTTTTTGTATAATTAGTGCATAAAAAAATGAGTTACGGCATCTCTTATTATGATACAAGCATCATGTTAAGTTAGGGCATCTGTTCGTTTGATTAGTGCATCAAGAAATGTATTACAACATCATTAGTAGTATGACAATAGCATAATGTTACAAGTTAGGGCATCTTTTATACGTTTAGTGCATCGTTGGAAATACTTAATTGATGCTTCGTTCCTACTCGAAGAAACAACTTTAAATCGATTAGTCAAGGTAGCTTTAACTCGTTAACCAATGCTTTGTGTTTATGTTGGGTAGTGTGTCTTTTTGATGAAAACCTCCGTTCTCAATAGGATAATGTTGCACTAATTGCTATTCTAGAAGCGAAATTCGTAACCAAGGTGTTGATAATCATGGAAAGCGACAACTTGTTTGTGTGGTAAGATCTCGATACATACTTCTAATAATCATTCACTTAAATACGTATATTCAAATTCGCTTTGTAAATTCCGTTGAAACGACGCACCACAAATTCATTTGTGTTGGTGCATTAATTATGCTTTTGCAACCTCTTTATTACCTTCTAATGTTAAGGGTGAATCTCAAAACATATTTAGGTAGGTTGTTGTAGCATTTTTCTTGTATCAGAAACAAACAGTTGTGTTTGGTCATCCTATACCTTTTTATGCTGGAAAGTGAATTTTTTTATGATTCTTATGTTTGAAATAAATGACGTGATTCTATTTTTGGTTCCATGCAATTAAATTTCACATGATTGCTTTAGGTTGAGCAAAGAAATGGAATCCTCAAAGTACTTAGATCTTACTACATATATATTATATATTAGTGCATTTGTACTGGATCTTCACGCATCAGATTATACATTCGCATCTGCTTACAAATGTTTGTTCTCGGTTTGGTTTGGTTTGTCTTGATGATGCAACAATTTTGATGAAAGAAAGGCATGGAGCTAGCAATTAGCTTAAGTCTATTTGCATCTCGTGTGCAAGAAATACGTGTACCTTTGCAGTATTATCACATGCTTTTGCTTAGTTTAGAAATAGTCAATCTGCGGATTGTATAATCGTGAACATGCCAAACAAAAAATCTAGAAACTAGGAACGCTCACGACATTTTTTTTTACTTTTTCATAATTATTTATGAATAGTTAGCATATTAAGTATGATAATTGGTACTTGATGTGCAATTTGCAAGTTTTATGGGATTCTTGGAACTTTAGTAATGCAAGTTGTATGCAACTATTCACATACCCTAAAATGCACTTTTGGGCTTCTTTTAACCTATGTGACATGTTTCTTTGTTGGACTAAATATTTGAATCCATCCGCCTGTTTGAGATTAAAATACCCTATTTGACCCATATATAAGTAATCGGGTTTAAATTGCCATCATTACATATATATAATGTTTTATCTCGTTTTTTCATTGTTAATATTGCTACAAACATTATTCTTGTTTTCGTGATGATCATTGGTTTCAAGATTCTTGTTTGTTATTGGAGTATGCTTGTGTGCACTATTTATTAACTCAGGCGTAAATATGATAGTCCGATTATGGAAACGATAACTTTGGTCGATATATTATGCATTTTTTTTTGTTAGTCATAAGGATATCGTGACATAAGTGGACTAATATGTGTCTCTTAGTTTTAATGTTTGGTTTTGGTATTAACTGTGAGAGTTGGTGACGTGTTTATCATGTTTGTGGTTATTGACTTATACGTGTTGTTGCATGTGGGAGCTCTCGTGAGGTTGTATCCGACTTGCATAATGAAAGAAACTAGAGGTTGCTATGTGTTTGCAGTACATGATTTTATTGTATATGCTGTAGGTTAGATTAACAAGGCTAGTTTGAATCTATTTTTAGTTTTATATGTCAAAAATCAGTAAACCATTTAGCAAGTCATTAGAAAAATCAAGGGACTAATGCATCTCCATCTTATAATTTGTTGCAGCTATTAACAGTTATATTTATTATCGATGACTTGAACTACCCAGAAAAGACGGACACTTATTATATTGTGACATTAAGAGGATTGCAGCAAGTCCTGTTTGGAGGTTTGTGATTGTGATGCTTCTGTTTTGAAGGATGGCTACTGTGATGATAATAAGTACCTACTACGGTATGTAAAATGACTTTGGTGTAGAGTCACCTAGATAATTTGGACTTGGGACACATACTACAAGCCTTCGCTGGTGGAGTGTTTGTGAAGGATGCCTGGCGTTTGGTGGTGTTGTTGTGCATATCGATTGCATAAAAGTGGGAATTGATAATTCACTTGTTGCGCTACATATATGATAATTATTTAAATATCTTGTAACTCATATGTTGTATATTTATGAACTCGTTTCTTTCGTGAATGTCATAAAACTATATGTTGTATATGTAATAGTCAACGACAATTAAGCACAATAAATTATAAACTTTATCATTTTCATAGCAGTCTCATTATGTGATCTTCTAAAGCTATTTTACGCGAGAAAAAAATATGGACAGATGGAATCATAAGAGGCGGAAAATAAAAAATAGAAAAAATAAGCATTTTATATCATAAGGTTAGATTTAGGTGGCATTTACAAAACTTACCCTAAAAAAATAAAAAAAGTTGCAATGAGGCCCCTTGAGTTGGGAGGGAAAAAGAGGAGGGGAAGGAGGGGAGATTTATAAGGATCTAATGGTTGAGATCGCTTTCCTACCGACTTTTCTCGAGATTAACTTTTCCATAACCTAAATAATATAATCATATATATATATATATATATATATATATATATATATATATATATATATATATATATATATATATATATATATATATATATAATCCGGATCGATTGAGAAAACTTTTAGATTGGAAGATTGAGAAGAAATCACGTACTCATCTCATCAAACCAATAAAGGGTATGATGGGTATTATACAACTTTTATTAATTACATTTAATCACGTACACTTATGAGAGCAATGGTTTTTTTTCTTCATTTTTACTATATTTAATCACATTTAATCATGTACAATTATGAGGGCAATGTTTTTTTTTTCTTCAATCACGACAAGAATGAATCATTTGTTTTTGATTGTGTAAGTTAAAATTCTACTTTTGAATATTGCTCTATAAAATTCTTACGTAAGTAAAAGTTACTTTATATTCAAAAATATATTGAATCATTGTTTAATCAATAAGTAAGATTCATAATTCATTTTTATTAATTTAGTGAAGTTATTTTTGTCCTAATGATTTAAGAAAACATCATTACTTTATTTATTAGTTTACAAATTTGAATGTGATTCAAAATACAACACATTCTTAACTTCTTATAGTGTTTCACTAGTTCGATTATGAATCACTAATTCAAATATTTAGTCTTAACAAAACTCAATGATTAAGTTCTTATTTATTTATAAAATTTATAAAATTTACAAAATTTAACCCATGATTCACATGTTTCAATGTTGAATCAATGAGATAATGATTCATAAATCTAACGCTTAAATAAAAAAGTTATGATTCAGTGATTCATATAGTTGAACGATGAACTAGTTAATGATAAAGTTAAACATGATTCATATAGATAAACATATGATTCATATATTTAAATGTTAGAAACGAAAGAATGATAATATAAACATGATTCATATAGTAAACACACGATTTACATATATAAACATTTTCTGAAATCCATCGATAAAAAATATGAATCTGAGAATATATTGTGGATCAAAAGCTAGGAAAATTATGAAAAAAATGATGATTCATTAATTGAAAAAAAAAACTACGATCAACTAGGTGGTCGAAGTCAAATTTTGTAAAGGAACATTGAATGTGTATTTATTATCATATAAATTATGCATTGATGCAATTACCATATTACCCTTAACAACTAATAATTAGTTATGTAAAATGAATCAAAATAAAACAATTGGATGACTATGATCTCTTCTCAACCTTATCAATCTAAAACTATATATATATATATATATATATATATATATACCATTGTGGATAGATAGAAAATCGAGGAGGGAAACATTTAGATGAATGATGATGCCTCTTTTTATTTAATCAAAAAAAGATGATGTACGCCATAGGTTAGATTATCATCTTTTTTTCCTTATAATTATTCTTATTTTATATATATTTATAAGTTATAAGTTATTTGCGTTATTGTTTATATGTGTTGTAATTGGTGAAATATGAATGATGATGATTATGTGTTTGTTCTTTGATAAGAGATTAATGATTTCACTGGTTGTAACTATGAATTGATTATATGATGATGATGACTATGTTATGAATTGATTTCACTAGTTGTAACTATGAAATATAATCTGAAATAAATTGTCAGGTATTGTTCTACAGCATATTCCTTCCAAATGATGGTACATATGTAACTATGAAATATAGTACATAAGTAATGTAACTATGAAAAAAATCTTTTTCTCCGGTTCATTATTATTTGTTGATTATATATGGTTTTGATATAAACATAAACAGTTGGCAAGAGGCAAACGATTGAGTCATTTGGATAAGACTTTGGTGATCGTGACATTCTAAAAATTCAGTATCGAATGAGGCCTATTTTGATCCTGTGTCGACGCTTGATCTAATACAGATTTTGGAGGTTTGTTTTTTTTTTACAAAGTTATGTTTTTTATAGTTTAATCTATACCGGTAGTTGTGGGTTTGGTTCAAAATTGGATCTTTATAGCTTAGAATTAGTTGTGGGTTTAATCTATACCGGTATAAAACATATATGTTTTGTGTTTGGATTATAAAACATATATGTTTTGGAAAGATACATATATGTTTACATATAAAACATATATGTTTTGTGTTTTAGTTATAAAACATATATGTTAGGTGTTTATGATTAAAAAACACATGTTTACATCATTAGTTTAATATACACAAGATTATGCATATGCTGTCCATGCTAGTTGTGATTAATTCTAGTTTCTTATTTGTTTGTGGTTTAATTGTTTCCATGCACGCTTGTTTCCATTAATTGATGAAGATGATGATATCATTTAAGACCCAAGTTGGATGAACAACGATTATATATGAAGATAATTTGCGACTTTCGGAGATATATGATTTATTAAATGTATTTTAGACTTGTAATAAAGTGAAATGTAACATTTAAGTATATCCAATCTTGTTTACTCTTTTTATAATGATTTATGTTCTTTAATATGTGTTTCAAACTTTCAAAAAAAAAAATAATGATCATGTAAAAATATTGATAGGTTGATAAAAATGTTAGCTAAAAAAAAAATATGTATGCACTTTGACTAATTAGAAAACATGTATGACCTTGACTATTTAGGGAAAAAAAACGTATGACCTCACTGTTGAAACAAAAACATGCATGCTTCTGAAGACTTTAAAAAATAAATGATTAGGTATAAAAACACGTACGTACAGCGACTATTTGAAAACATGTTAAAAAAAAAAAAGCAGAATTTAAGGAATTATAAAAAGCGGAATTATAAAAAGGAAAAAATATGAAACGATGATTATTATACCCTTTAATTAAATAAAATAACAAAACGCTACAAGATTAAACGACGCATATCATGTATTAGTTGTAAAAAGTTACCGTATCAGACTTAAAGACATGTTCAAAATAAAGTCATATATATATATATATATATATATATATATATATATATATATATATATATATATAGAGATAAAGATCAAATAAAAAGACAAATATCCAGAAAAAGATAAAAGATTTTTTCAAAAAGTTCTTGAAAAATTCCAAAAATCCACAAGAATCGGGTATGATGGTGCATGAAAAGTTGTTAAGAAATTTTCCCAAAACTGGATACTTTTATGAAAAAATTATGAAAAATTACGTTTGTCATTAAATCGGTTTTGTGCGTCAAAATTGGTTTTGCATCCAAAACTTTTCGACTTTTTCATCAAAAAATAACATTCTTCTAGCAAAACAAGTTGAAAATTTTGTGCATCAAAAATTTTTGCAAGATCAAAATTCGTTTTTGCATTAAAAAAGCGTGTCAAACTCAAAATTATAAAAAATGTTTTCACAAAAGTTTTATGCACCAACATACCCGATCTTGTGGAATTTTTGAGAATTTTTAAAAATAAAATATTTTATTCTTTTTACGGATATTTGTCTTTTATTTTAACTTTACCGATATATATATATATATATATATATATATATATATATATATATATATATATATATATATATATATATATATATATAGTATATATATATAGTTTCTGAGAAAAGTATAATTAGCTAGAAAGTGAGAAAAATAGTTACAGGGTAGATTATGAAAACACATGAAAGTTCAGGGTAAAAAGGAAAAAAACATAAAAAAAGAAGGAACCATCAATTTTAATACTGATACAAACACACAGTTGACACCGATTCAAACACACACACACACACACACACCTTCATCACCACACACCTTCATCATTTTCTCTCAAACACATCCGATCAAAATCAGACAAAAAATAACCCTAATTTTCGATCAAAATCAGACCAAATTACTAGTGAATGAACTAAATTAACAACCCCATCGCAACGATGAATTAAAACAATGGTGACTTTGAACCTTGAATCATCCGCTAATGAAGACAAAACAAGATTTAACTTGTAAGTGCACTAATTTTGTTAATTAATCAAATTAAAATCAATGATGTAATGATTTCTGAAGTTTTGTTGAAAGTTAATCATTATATCATCATGAATTCTATCTGACCTGGAACATTTTTGATGAAAAAATGCATGAAATTTATGTTTATTAAAGTTGTACACCAAGTGTTTGATATAATGTCTGAGTAAGATTTTATAACTACGATGCACTAATTTGCAGGATACATATTTAATATTGAAGGATATGACATCTTAAGGCATCTATGTGTAAATTTGCAGTATCAGATTACACATTAGGGCATCAGGTTGTTTTAGTGCATCTGCGTTTGTGGTTGCTGCATCAGGTTAAAGGTTTGCATGTTTAGTGAATCATTGAACATATTAGAGCATCGGTGGGTATAATTAGTGCATCGTTTGACATATTAAGGCATCAATATATGTATTCAATGAGTATGATTTGGACACAATGAGTAAGATTAGTGCATCATCAAACATATTAAGGAGTCAATGTGTATGTTTAGTGCATATGTTTGTATGTTTAGTGCATCGTTTAATCATAGTAGGATATCCATTTGTATGTTTAGTGCATCGTTGAAAATACTTAAGCATCCATTTGTATGTTTAGTGCATCGATGAACGCATTAAGGCATCAATGAGTATGACTTGTTTAGTGCATCATTAGATATATTAATGCATCATTGTGTATGTTTAGTGTATCATTTTGTATATTTAGTTCATCGTTGGTAATATTAGGACATCTATTTATATGTTTAGAGCATCGTTGGAACTAATTGGGCATTTGTTTGTATTTTAGTGCATCATTTGTCATAATAGGGCATCTATTTGTATGTTTAGAGCATCGTTGGAACTAATTAGGCATATGTTTGTATTTTCATGCATCCGTTTGTATTTTACATAATCTATTCATGCTTTAGCTCTTGTTCAGAATGGAGATACGCAATGCAACTTCTCGGAGTAGACACATATACGATTTTAGGACTTTTATGCTAGATTATTGAGCTAGTTGCGTGTTCATAACTTTGAAGGATTGGTTTAGGTCTTGAATTTTTGTATAGAAATAGTTAACTTTCTAGGATTGGTTGAGCCATTTATAGTAAATAACAGCTGATGGAACCTAACTTTTATTGTGTACCATGAGGGATGATTTATATATAATATTATCCATTTTTGACTTTTCCAGGTGAAGATTCAAAAGGATAGTGAAGTTAGGTTGAAAATCATTGGTACTCGAGTCGACACAACAGAAATTGTAAGTAGTCAGTTCTATCTCCTTAATTTCATGAGTTTATGTTGTATAGTTCAGTAGCTTAAAACAAGTTACTAAACTATACAACATAAACTCAGTGACTTGTTTCCTGGTATTGGCTACTAAAATGTAAGATCCCTTGTTCTAGTAGTTTAGAACATGTTACTATAAACATGATTGCCATAATCTTACATGATTTGTAATCATACTTGACTCCACCCTTTTGACATGTAGAAAATCAATACATGTGATCCAAACCTTTTTGGACATGTTACCTAATCTACGCGACACACACATTTTGCCACCTCCACCTAAAATCAGATATATTGTGATGGTTTTCTTTCAATTGTAATCTAGCAAGGCATCAATTTGAGGTAAATTTCAATACTTGAGAAGGAAGGAATACAATATAGATAAAGGACTTGTACCCGATTAACATTTTACATTTCATTCCTTCGTTAATGTTAAAATTTGTAACCTTTTTACCGTCATTGTTTATCATTGTATTTGATAGATTTTCATATTATTTACTATGTGCAAAGCGGAGGACATGAATGAAAATGGCAATAGAAGATTAAATGGGATTAGTATCTATGAGCATGATAAGTGCATCGAAAAGGTAGATATTAGGGCATATATGAGTATGATTAGTGCATCGAAAAGGTAGATATTAGGGCATCTATTAGTATGTTTAGTGCATCGAAAAGGTCGATATTAGTGCATCGAAAAGGTAGATGTTTACATGGTCGTACCTTATCTGGGCTTAGGACAATCTAGGTGTACTTTTCCTAGGTCGTTAAAATATTGTTATAAAAACCTAGCACATATTAAATGAACTTTTGATATAATCTTGAATTACCTCTCATGCATATCTTGTTTTATATAAAACTAGGATGAAGTTGCAATTGCTGTTACGCATCCCAAGATGATACAAATACAAATTTTAGTTTTCGATTCAAAAGTAATATTATATATAGATTCATTATACATCTTATTCTTTTCATATGTTAAAGTGTGATTCTAACCTATAAGTTTGTGGTTAAATTAGTATCAAGTTGGTTAATCTATCTGTTTTAAGGAACATTTATATTGACATCTTATTGGTCCAGAAATAGTAAAAGCTTATAAGCATATCAATGTTGAAAATCTGCATCATAGGCTCATATCACCGCTTTTTCAAAGATGACATTTTTAACCTCATTTGCTTATGAATTAGTCATTTTAGTCTTGTTTTTTGCTGTAACGGGTCCAAATAAAGTTCATAGTGCACATGTTGTGGATGTTGACGCACCAGAGGATGCTAGTTGGATTGACAAATATCTTGGAATTGTGGATTTTGCGAGCATTGTTGTGTGGTTCCTACATCGGGTTCGCAAACTTGTCTTCTTTAATCATAAAATTTAAGAGATACATCATTTATGTTATTGAGCTTCTTGTTTGCTACATGAAACTAAGTATGAAATAACCCTTTTTAGCCCACTCACATGTATGAAATTTTGTTCGTTAGGTTCCTATTATCAAGATGTATATTTGGTGTATCAATTTGTATGTTTAGTGCATCTATAAATTAAAATGTTATAAAATTTGATTTGTGCGCGCCATTTCATGAAATGAGCGATTAACAAATTTTTAGGTCTGTTTTGCATTAAGGGTCAAAAGAAATCAAGTTGTGGATCTTTTACTACATTTAAATATTGCATTTCTATAAAAAAAATTCAGCCGGTCTTGGAAAGTAATTTTCGGATGAGAGGGTGTTTGGCTTTGAGTTTTGTAAGATTATCGATCATTGTGTTTACAGTGTCCCGAGACAGTTAGCTTTTAGTATTTAGGGTATATTGAATGTGGTTAAATTTTCAATTAAAGAGTAGTTGCATCACATCTTTATTTAATTCGTTGAACTATTTTAAGTGACAAAATATTCTAAATCAGGTGGATAAAGAAGAGTCTTGTCCTCAAGAAGAGGTAAATGTGGATTTAATGTAAGATCTCTAAAATCGATTATGAGTAACGGAGTAAATATAACCTGGAAATGAAGAAGCTTCATTTGATCAAGAATCCTCAAAGAAGCCAAATGAAGATGAAAAGCAACAACTTCCTAATGCAACTAGTAAAGAAGATGTTGATGATTCGGATACTGATAATAAGCTACAAAAACAAGCTGGAAAAATTGAAATTATTGCAAAGGAGGTTAAACATTCAGCTACCATGGATTCGTCTGGTGATTCAGATGCTAAGCCAAAAAAATTAAGCTGGAAAGAAGGCAGCCTTTACAAAAGATTCAAACCATGTGTCGAAGCCCCTTCACGACAGTCAAGATCTTGAGTTGAGGCTGCAAATGACAGATCGTCATCGAAGATGATAGACAAGACCTATCTGTGAATGCAAGACATGTTGATTGTCTCGAGCAAATTGTAGTCTTTTATGTGCTGGAAATTAGCTCATAAGCTCATAAATAAGCATAAACAAACACCCTGTTAAGCTATTTCATTTATAAATATGTAACTTAAAATTGGGTTCTTGTAGTTTTACGTTAATTGAGTTTTTATATATACGAGTTCTCTTTTGATGTATATTTATTCATTTATTATAAAGTAGCTATAAAAAAGTTGGACCATTTTTGTCGTTAAAATCAGTAGTTTAAGTGTGATATATTTGATTAATGATTAGGTCACTGCTTTTACTTGTTCTTTTGTTTAAGTGATATCGCCCTTGGAAAATAAAGAAAGTGACAAATTGGTCCCTATAGTTTAGTGACAAAAAAAGGAGGGGAAGAGGGGATTATCCAATGGTTGAGATTACTTTTCTCACTTTTCTCTTGAGATCAACTTTTAAATGATCTCTCTCTCTCTCTCTCTCTCTATCATATATATATATATATATATATATATATATATATCTATATATATATATATATATATATATATATATATATATATATATATATATATATATATATATATATATATATATATATATATATATATATATATATATTTAATGTTTTCGTAGTGGTTATCAAATAGAGAATTAAGTTACAGGACTGGTTAGAGTTTACCTTGTTAATAATGATGGTTTAATTGTCAAAAGCTTAATCTTAAATTCATAACGATTTCTTCTAAAAATTGTATTTGAAAGCATAATCACGTGTAAATTATTCACCCAACCCGACCCATATTGACCTGTACTAAAAATGACCCGTACCCGTTGCCAAATCCGTTTGAATGGCTATCTTGCTGCTATTCCACCTTTGTCGTGTTTTCCACCTTTGTCGTGTTTTCAATCCAAAGTTCCTTAAAACATATATCACGAGATCAAAACTAAACATGAGACATTTGAAATGATCTTCATCTCTGGTGACAGAGAGAGTTCTACATACGAAGAACACTATTCTATGGCTATCATTTCCATTCGGAGCATAAGCTTGTAGCTTTGATCTTCATCCTGATTGTGCTCTTAAAGAAACTAACGGGAAAGATGAGGTGACAAATGTTGTGAAGGAGGACGAGAGACCGAATGAGGGGTGGGTTTGTGGCGTTTGTTATAAAGCTTCAATAGGAAAAAATATTTGGAACATAATTCGAAAAAAATGTCCACGAGATTTACGCACACTGGCAGAACTTTAAACAGTTAAACCACATTCATTAAAAACAATAAAATTTTTATTTGAAAATTCTCAAAATAAATGAGTCACCCTGCGGCATATCATTTTATACCCACTAAACTATCAAAAGTCCAAAATAGACCAGGCAATCGGACAACTTGTACAACCCCAACCATAAGTCTGACAAGTGTCCAATTAGTCAAAAATGAAATGACTAAATTACCCCTCTGTAGCAAACCTTATAACAAAATACCCCTCTTATAATTTTACATAGAAACCGAAATATATAATACTGCATACTTATCTTCAATATATCCCATGCTTATGGTTAGACAACTTATCAGAAACAAACTTAACACAAAACACAATTTCACTTTTTCAGAACAACTAAATGCGAGCAAAAACCTTATATTTTATATTCTCTCTTGATCACAAATCGAAACCCTAACCCTATTTCTCATTCACCGACTACCACTTTATCTCATTTCTCTCTTCAAAAATACATAGCCATAAGACCAATGTTATCTTCTTTTTCTTCTTCTTACAACTGATTAGCACAAAAAACAACAAACACTCTTTCTAGTTGTCTTGATTTTGATACACAAACACAAATACTCTTTTGGGTTGCTACAATCAAACCCGAAAAGCAAACCCAAATCCATGAAAATCACAACCCTTTTGTATATTTGATAAGGACTCTATCGCCTTCAAGCTCTTGTGAAAGGTCTCGGTAGGTTCTTTTCTTGTGTTATAAAGATCGATATATCTTTTGTTCTTTCAAGATCTTTAAAGATGAATCGAAAATTTAAAGTTAAGTCTAAGATCTTTTACTCTTTCGTTAATCTTGACGAAGAAAGAAAATAATGAAACAATATTGTTTTAGATTTTTCTTTAAAGTTTTCGATATTAAAGTAAAGGAGCTATGCTTTTATAGATTTATGATGGTTTAAGTTCACACACAAATATTTTAAAGATTGTACAAAAAGGTGAACGACTGAGATCTTTGTTTGTTTTTCATTTTTTGCTTCGAGTCTTCAAGATCTTTGTTAAGGTCTCTGATAGGTTTTTTGTATTGGCTTTAAGTTTCCAGATCGATGGTGTATCAAACGGAGATCTTTTATATCCTTTAACCAAAAAATACCCTGGATTCTCTTAAAGTGGCGATCTTAGAGAAAAAACAATATCCTAAATCGTTTTCAATTTCCATTAGTTTTTCTTCAAGCATTATATTTGTTTTATATTAATTGTTCAATCATTTGTTGCATTGTCCTAAATCTGTTGTGAATTCTATCTCTATTAATTATTAACCGTTTTGTTATTTCTTGATTGGGTAGAATCCACTAACCGACTTTTAGGGTTGTTCCAATTGATTATTTTAATTCATTGGTGGTGGATTGTTGGTTGGATATTGATTGCATATGAATTAGACTGCTCATTATTAAATCTCTCAAAGTCCAATGATTGTGTTTGGCTGTCTATGTGTGTTCTTCTTGGTGGTGTTCGATTATGTTTGGTATTTGTTAGTGGGTTTTGGGATATGGAAAAGGGGTTTTTGAATAATAATAGTGCGTCCAAAGTGGCGAATACTGATGGCAAAGTGTTGGGCGGGAGTGGTGATACGAATAAGGGTGTGTTGAGTGATAAAATGGGTGAGGTGGACATAAACTATTTATTGAGTTCGTTTAATGACACTATTGAGAAAATGGAAGGATCTGATGGAGCAAAGCTTGGTGACAGTGGGGTTGCTGCTAATACTTCATCTACCGTGCATGGGGGGTTGTTTCAGTTCCAAATGTTAGTGGTGTTGATACGTGTTCTACTGATCCTAAGGTTACTCATAATGCTAAGCTTACTTCCTTTGCAAATACTGAATCTGGAACGTACCACAAGTAAGATTAGTTTCAGGATACTAATCAATGAGGTTCAGGTTGAGAACCATGATACTATGTTACCTAAGGCTGTTATGGAGAGAGTTTTGAGAAGGTATGAGAATACTCTCCTTGGGTATTTCGTTGGCAAGACTATTGCATTTCCAATTGTACAAAATTATGTTACTAATACGTGGGGTAAGTTTGGCTTGAAAAAGCTTATGAAGAATGATGCTGGTGTGTATCTCTTTAAGTTTGATTCAAAAGATGGTGTTGATCGTGTTCTTCAAAGTGGCCCTTGGTTAATCCAGAACGCTTCTTATTCTTAACAAATGGACTCCTAAGGGTCCTTAGCCAAAAATGAGGTAACTAAGGTTTCGAGCTTGGATTAAATTGCATAATGTTCCTTTAGTTGCGTATTTGGAAGATGGTTTGAGTTGAATAGCTACTCAAGTAGGGAAACATATTATGTTAGATGCGTTTACAAGCACAATGTGTGTTGATTCATGAGGACGTATTAATTTTGCTCGTGCTCTAGTTGAACTAAACGCGGGTTCTGATTTGAAAAGTGAAGTTACTATGGCTATTCCAAATGAGGAGGATAGTAGTTATAATATGGAGATAATTAAAGTCGAATATGAATGGAAGCCTCTTCATTGTGATGTGTAAAGTTTTGGGCATGATCGTATCGCTTGTCCAAAATGTGTTAACGAGACTGTTCGGAGTGATACTAATGTGGCAGCTAAGGCTTCTGCAAATTTGGAAAAGAATGGTGAGGGTTTTATCGAGGTAAAGAATCGTAAGGATAAAGGGAAGAAGGTAGCTGATCAATATCGACCTATTGGAGGTGTTAAGCTTAATAAGTCAAAACCTAACTTTTGGGGACAAAAATCGACGGCAACTACTAATCAACGTTTGGATTATAAGGTTCAAAAGGAGACTTATTCTTCTAATGCTAAATCTGGTATGAACACTAAGTATTCTAATTATTTTGAGGTTTTGAACTCGTTGGGGGAGGAGGATGTTGATAGGGTTAATCGAATGAGGGTGGGTCACAAGATCAACTTGTGGAGTGATTTGAAAGAGAAGGAGCAGGTTATGGCTATTAAGCCTAATACTTCTTCTTCTTGTACTCTTCAACTAAGGTGGGTAATGTGGTTGTTTCGATGGTGACGATGATGAAGTTCGAAGATCGCAATGAGACTAATTATTTTGGTAGTGAAGGGAACAGCGATGAGTCATTTGGAGCAATGGAAGGATGGTACATGTGACTACAATGATTATGAAGATGACTACTTTGATGATTGTGGTCTATCTCGCGCCCAATTAATGGTATCGATGGCATCCATGACATTTGACTTGGATAAGTTGTGTGGAAAACTAGAAGGGGGTTGAATAGTTTTGTCGATTAAAACTTCGCTTTAAAGTATTTAGATCGACTTATGTCAATCCATTTAGATCGTGTGTTGATATTGATAGATGAGCATATAAATAAGTAATGCAAGAAATAAAGAGTAAAGGAACACAAAACCACTAAACGAGTATTTATAGTGGTTCGGCACAAGGACACCTTCCTTGCCCTACTCCACCCTCGAGTACCCCACTCGAGAGTTTGTAAGCACTACACAACACAAGCTCCTTAATGCGGCGGAGAATCCGCTATAACGTCGCCTACTCTTTATCCCAGTACAAGGCTAGACACCGAGTTCTTCCACGAGTAGAACCAAACCTATTACAATGTCGCCTACACTTTATCCGGTAGAAGGTTAGATACCGAGTTCCATTACAAATGAGGAACTACTACCCAACACAACTACCCAAAGGAGACACACCCCTTTTTACAATACTAGAAAGGATATCAATATCATTTAACCCAAACTACACAACTTATACATCGACGCACCATATGGAATGTACACCTTCGGCACCATTCACTAATGCCTTCAACATGACACTCTATGGAGGAAGGAACGAACTATCAACAAGATGCACTTCAGTGGTCTTGATGATGATGAAGCTTAACAACTCATGACCTTGAGCTTGCACGTCTTCAAGAGGTGATGATCTCACCTTTAAGAGGAACCTATAGAATCACACAAAGATAAACATAGAATGATCCTTTGGATCCAGAGTTAGAGAAGAATATGTAGGAAAGTATGTCTAAAGGGTTAGTGAGCAGAGAAAATGGCTCACTATTTAAAGGCAAACAAGCTTCATCAGTCCCACGGTTCCGGCGGATCCCTAACCCAAGGGATTCGGCCAGTGCAAATCCAGGGATCCGGCTGCTAGGTTAGCTTAGTCCGGATTTTGGGTTGCAAACCGGGTTATTGGTTATGGGTTATGGACCATGGGTCATGTACTTTGGATCATGGATACCCAACAAGATACAATGTACCTAGTCAATGGGTTATGTATCTTGGGTCATGGGTCATGAACTTTGGGTCATGGATCATGGATAATATCCAACATGACTTCATGCATGATGTCATGCAATGGGTCATGGGTTATGGATCATGCTCCATAGGTATGGGTTATGGACTTTGGTTCTTACCAACAAGATTCATTGTACCTATTCAATGGATCATGGGTCTTAGGTCACGGGTCATGAACTTTGGTTTTACCCATCATTTACCCATTACAACATATACAAAGTACATATACATTTTTATAAAATGTAAGTAAACAATATTACTTGTAAGTGTTTAATAAAAATGTCTTTGATTTTATATAACTTATTTTGCTAAACATGTTTTGATGGTTTTGATATGTTTAGTAAAAGTGTGTTAGGAAACTATTGGCTCAACGCTTTTACGTATTTTATTTATTTCGTTAAAATGATTTTACGTTTGTTATCGATAAAACATTAGAAGATCGTAAAATATAAATAAACGTTTTTATGGTTTATTTGTATTAACAAGTTGCTTTTTCTTTGTTTAGCATAATGGTTGATGTGTCTTAGTTTATGCTTGTTTTTGTTTTGATTTTCTAGTTGTGTGTAGCTAGTTGATCATTTATGACCTGTCATGAATGATTTAGTGGTTGTTCAAGCGGTTGCTTGAGGTTAATGTGGTACTTCAGCCACATGCCATTGCACTTAACCGTTTTTTTGGAGTAATATATTTTACCAGATGGAGGCCCTTTACCCAAAAAATGGAGATCTTTTTCGCCTCGAGGATAGAAGTCAGGTTGATATTATTGGTTTGTTGTCTATTATTGTTAATGTTGCTAGTGGTAGCTAGTGAGGTTTGTGACGAGGTGGTGTGGTGTTTGCCATACATATTTACCGTGGCTAGTTGTGGTGGTTTGAATATATAAAGGAGTTGTGTACAGACAGAGGGTATGGAGGTAGCGATGGAGGGGTTTGAATATGGTCTTAACCGAAATAAGGGTTTGTAAATGGTGTCACCATAATCTGGATTTATCATCGGAATCTTGATTTTGTAATAAGGTTTGGTACATAGGGGTATTTTAGTCAATAAACAAGAGTTACCCAGAAAAAGAGTCGCCCAGTCTATTTTGGACTTTTGAAAGTTTAGTGGGTATAAAGTGATATACCGCAGAGAGACTGGTCTACTTTCGAAAATTTCCCATTTTTAATAGTTAACACCTTCTAATCCGTATTCATTTTAACTAAACAATAAATAATACAAGGGTCCTTGTTGCTACTGAGTCTAACCCAGCCCCGCCACTCTGTCCCCCTTTTCATCCGCTTCCAAGTCTGTGCGGGTTTTTACGGTTCATTAGTATTTACAGCGGTTTTAAGCGTTTGGCTTATTAAACTTTTATATTCTGATTCGCGATTTTCGCGCTGACTTTTGATATAAACAAAATTATAAAAAAAAATAATAAAAAAAAAATAAAAAAAAAAAGGAGGGTATGAATAACCAAATGGGGGTATTAATAACTCAACCCTAATACAACCATGGCTACTAAGAAGTTGGCAAAATCGAACCATGAGGTAAACAAATTATCCAAACAAACCTGATCACACTTAACACAACCCTCAACTCATTCTTTAGACTCGCAACATGGTAGAACTCCATTTTGCTTGACATAATGCAATTTTTCCCCGAAAACAACGAGATTTCTCAGAAAATTCGACAACTCATTTGGCATAAGACGGCTAGTGAGGATCTACAACAAGAACCCTATATCACAAGCTGCTAAAAACCTTACTAACCGATGTATTTAAAACCGCATCTGCACCCCATCAACAACACACCACCAAACCTCGTTGACTGATCCCATTAACTTGGTTCTTTTCAAAGTCAACTCCTTGACTTTTCAATGACTCGACACTCTCGGAGCGTGCAGGTCATGCTCGCCACGTAATCGAGTGGGTCCCATCTATGCATGGAAAGTTGCCATTAGCATCACCAATGCAGATTAAGTTGATGATGTTCAATATGTCAACGTTTGACATAACGAGCTTATATATGTGTGAGTTTGTATTTTACCGAATGGGAAATTTTCTCAAAAATCGATCACCATGGATCTATGCGGCCGGAGGGTACTCTGCACCACCTGAGCCGCGAGGTTTTCTGGGTATTCCCCATACTCTAATCTAACATATTGTGTACCATTCTTTAAACCGAGCTTTTTGTGAATAACCAATTGGCATATTAAATTTTGAAATCCAGATTTTTTTAGACTTACACTTTTACATGCTATTTTTTTAGCACAAGGCACACAAAGTTTTAAGTTTTAAGTCTATGAAACTTTTTGGAAATATAACTAACAACATTCGCGACATAGATTGATCACTGATCGATGTCAATTAACCTATTTATTAAAAAACAATAATTCGAATTTGCGACACCCTAATTAAAGTTATGCCATGCTCAAATGATTGAAAAGCAATGATATATTTGAAGGTCTTTTTCAATTATCTTCCACTCTTATTTCTTTAAAAGAAGAAATTGTATGCTAGCTCAAGTTGATTCAAATAAACAAATCACTTGCCCACAAATATATCCAAAGAATCCTAAACTTTTTATATTTCAAGTCATCAAATTGAAGACATATTCTTAATAAAAAAATCAATCAATTTTAATTACTTAAATTACAAATTAATAGCTTCTAAACCATACAACACACCGGCATACTTTTTCGACATAACATCAACAAAATACACATCTCTCATCTTTTGAAACGTATGTCACGTCAATAAATCTATCTCGAATCCATGGCGATTTGCCAAAGAACCCTGCTTCACATCCAATAAACTCGCAACCCGATCCAACCCACCATACAACCCATATTTACAAAACTTCATCAAATGTTTAACACCGCATACATATTAGCCCCAAAAACACCCTTAAACTCTCCAAAACCCTGACATCTCAAGCAGACTCACAGAAAAATCTTTAACAAGACCAAATCATACGCCATATGAAACGTCACCAAACTCACATCCTCATTACAAACTAAACTCGATGACATCATCAACTCAAAGAATTTCACAGAGTCAACCCATCAACCTTATTTTTCTCGAAATCAATCCTCGTCTCCTCAAAAGCCCAATACTCTGCGTGCTGCGTCCGCATCGCATCAAACTCCTTAAAATTAAACTCCCAGATAACCCTTTGACCATTACTCCCATCCATGCATGGCAAGTTCCCATTTTCATCAGTCAAAGTCAAACCTAGCTGTATAAGGTTTAAAAAGTCAACGTTTGACTTGAGAAGCTTGTAATGTTCCAAAGGTTGACCATGCTGTTTGTATGTTGTAGAAGATGGTTTACATATAGATTGATCACTGATCGATGTCATTTAACCTATTTATTAAAAAACTACAATTCAATTTGCGACACCCTAATTATGCCATGCTCAAATGATTGAAAAGCAATGATATATTTGAATGTCTTTTTCAATTAGGGGGTGATACTTACATCACATTTTTTTATTAATGCACTACAATATATGCATTCTGATTGTTATGCATAAATTATAACGCACAAATTATGACGATTAATCAAAAACGTGATGTAGATAACAATTCTCTTTTCAATTATCTTCCACTCTTACAAAAGAAGAAATTGTATGCTAGCTCAAGTTGATTCAAATAAACAAATCACTTGCCCACAAATATATCCAAAGAATCTACACTTTTTATATTTCAAGTCATCAAATTGAAGACATATTCTTAAAACAAAAAAATCAATCAATTTTAATTACCTAAATTACAAATTAATAGCTTCTAAACCATACAACACACCGGCATACTTTTCCGGCTTAACATCAACAAAATACACATCTCTCATCTTTTGAAACGTATGCCACGTCAACAAACTATCTGAACCGGCTTGATGGCACTTGCCAGCAACCCGGTTCACATCCAACAAACTCGCAACCCGGTCCAACCCACCATACAACCCATATTTACAAAACTTCATCAAATGTTTAACATCGTACACATTAGCTCCAAAAAACACCCTTAAACTCTCCAAAAACCCCGACATCTCATGCGGCAAACTTTGCCGCGTGAGAATCTTTAACAAGTACCCGAAATCATACGCGCTATGAAACGTCACCCAACTCACATCCTCGTTACAAACTAAACCCGATGACATCATCAACTCAGCAAATTTCACAGAGTCAACCCCATCAACCTTATTTTTCTCGAAATCAATCCTTGTCTCCTCAAAAGCTCAATACTCAGGCGTGTGCATCACGCGCACATCAAACTCCTTAAAATTAAATTCCCAGATAACCCTTTGACCATTACTCCCATCCATGCATGGCAAGTTTCCATTTTCGTCAGTCAAAGTCAAACCTAGCTGTATTAGGTTTAGAAAGTCAACGTTTGACTTGAGAAGCTGGTAATGTTCCAAAGGTTGACCATGCTGTTTGTATGTTGGAGAAGATGGCTTAAATATAACTCCTGGAAACTCAGTGTCCATTGAGATATATGAATACTCATCGATCAATGATCGAATGATATCGAACTCGTGCTCAAGGTTATGTGACCATACTTCTCGGATAGTGATCGTTTTATCTATACAGCTTGACATAGTTCTTTATGTCACGATATATATATGAAAAAAGATGGTTTTTGATATGTGTGTGTAATATATAAGTTTGTGTGATGGGTGAGATTCTGAGATGGTATATATAAAGGAGGAATGATTGGGATGGTGGGAGGAAATAGGGGATTAACCAAACGAGTGATGGACTAGATTCATTGTTGGCGTTCCAGCTTTTTAGATTTGACTTTTGACTAGATGTAGTGATATAGGTATATGGAAAGGGGTATGAACTTGCCTTTTTAATTCTTAACTTTACTCCTACTCTTTCCATAAAATAAGAGTGATGACATGTGGGGTCATTGGCCGCCACGAGTAGCTGCCTCGTCTGTCATGCCGTCATTCCGTCACGGCTGTCGTCGTCGCCGCATCGTAGCGAGATGCAAAATCGTCGGGACGACGAACGTTTACTTGACATACGCATTGATTAAATATTTCATATATCCGTTCTTTCTAACGCTTAAAAACGTTTTTTCTTTTTTTTAAAAACCTACCACCCACTCTATAAATACTTAACATTTAAATACAAGTTTTCATATTCAATCAAAACATATCCATTCAAACTTCTTTGAACATGAATTACGATACCAATCATCTTATTCCCATGATAGTGATATCAAGAGCTAACGGACTTAGAAATGTTTATTCAAGAGTTCGAGAAGTGAGCAAACGTTGCGAATGCAAGACCCGGTCCTTCAAAGCGTCAATATGTCGCCGTGAGCGTGAAGTTCTTTGAGCGCGTCTGTGGCCGATTATTTTCGGTGACAACCCAAAATATTCGGACGTTCAATTTAGACGTCGATTTCAGATGAGCAGCCGCTCATTTCTGGAAATAGGTGATTATTGAAATATATTGAAACCACGATCCTCTTCCTAGTCATTTGATTTCTTTAAATCGGCCATGCTTGTGGGTGTAATGAGTTTTAGTGCGGTTTATGAAATCGCACACGCTCTACGCCAATTGGCTTTACGGATATCACCGATGCATTAGATGAGTATTCTGAATAGGTGAACACCGTCTTGACGCGATTGCTAGATTTTTTCTTATGTGCATAATCCAACTATTTATTAAGGAGTTTTAAGAAAACCATTGAGGATGACATTCAGAATTTATACTATCACATAACACTCGTTCATGGGCTTCCGGAATGTCGGGGAGCATCGATTGTATGCACTGGGAATGAG
The DNA here is from genome assembly GCA_022545495.1 of Chrysanthemum lavandulifolium. Lineage (NCBI taxonomy): Eukaryota > Viridiplantae > Streptophyta > Magnoliopsida > Asterales > Asteraceae > Chrysanthemum > Chrysanthemum lavandulifolium. Next base: position 47,977,266 of record CM040246.1, on the reverse strand, counting down.
AAATGTCTAAAGAATGGCAAGGCCAATTTATAGAGGTGATAAAAATATCCCACTATAATGCTTGAGGGTTCATTGCTTCATACGATTCAGGATTTGGCATGCTTTTTTTGGGTAAGTGAAGTAATAACGATCTAACGGTTTTAAATAATTCTCCGTTATTCGACGACTTGCTTGATGACATCGCCCGAGGTTGAGCTTCAAGTTTACGGGTGTAAATTTAAGCGGGTATTATCTAGTCGACGAATCTACCCGGAGCGGGCATCTTTCACAAGTCATTTACATTTGCAACTAATCCAAAAATGCCGATTCAAAGCGAAACAAGAAAGTGCTCGAAAAGACATCGAAAGAGCTTTTGGTGTCCTCTGTGGACGCTGGCATATCATTGCCCAACCGGCCATTTACTATCGGCGTAAGTTACTTGAGAATCATGTACGCGTGCATCATAATGCATAACATGATTTTGAAAGATGAAAATTTTACGATATCGATATTCTTTGAAACGATATTTCTCCAACACCAAATTTACAAAGACATGGATTGAACGTTGCTGTGCAAAGAAAAAGCCAAAGAACTACATGATAAACGACACGCTTAAGCTTCAACGATGTCTCATCGACCATGTTTCGCAACAAGTTCAATGGGCACAATTTCAACAACATAATCCGATAATTAGTTTCGTTATAATTTCATGTATTTCTTGCGTATGTTTTTTTTTTTTCATGATCTTTTTTATGTTTAGTACGCTTTTATTAAGTTGTGTATTGTATTTTTAATTTGAATGAAATGAATTTATTTAGTTTTTATTTGGAAGTGAAATTCAATAAAAAATAAAGTGTTAGTGGTGGGGCCCAAATGAAGAGAGGTTGAGGTTTGTTAGGAGTGAGGAGGGTTCATGTGGTTAGTTGTGGGAAACGAGATCTTGATGTGGCGCCTGAGGTGCGCGATTGATGAGGTTGAGGCATTGTTATGATACCTAAGACTCTAAGAACTTCAACTTGTTTCAAGTGCATCAGATTATTTTTCAACTTGTTTGAAGTATTATTGTTAACTTACTTTAAGTTTTAACTGGTGCTCATTGACGATATGGTCAATCGGCTAAATAGTCAAGTACTTAATACCCAAGGATTAGTGCTACGGAGGTCTCATATCCGATAGTATCGCTGACCGACAACACATTTGGCATTTAGCACTGGGAAATTTGTCTCATTTTCCCGGGTGTCGTAGATGATGTCGAAGAACATGTCAAACCGACAACAACCAACGGCCCCATAGAAGTTTATTGGTCACGACGTGATAGTGACACCAAGGAGCATAAATATATCATGATATTAGAATTGGTAAAATGTATCATTTTACACACACACATTTATACTAGACCCTTTGGTTTAACCCCTACTTACTCACGCCGAGTCCGGTCATGAGATAACACCCGAGGCGAGAGTAGTAGCGTTGTTTCATATTCGCAGATATCCAAAAGACTTAGTTCACAAGATCGGGGATATCTCAAGAACCTTAAAAAAATACTTGACACACATAAGTCAATTAATTTTATTAATTAAATTCAAATATTTTAAAATTGAAAAATGTACGTTAATTAAATATTTTAATTATTATAATTACATGTGATTTTTAATTTAATAAACTTACTATTTTATTTTGGGCTAATTTAAGAATGCATCTTTCGCATCACGTGTCATCACTTTTTAAAAAAAGTCGGGTATTTCCAAAATAAACCTCGAGATTCTGATTTTCTAATTTTCATATAAGTATGATGAGTGTCCTTCAAGTTTAGTACCCAATCATAATTTTAACTAAATTGTTTATTATAATTGTCTTTTGAAGACAAATGAATCGAATCTCAAATGACTTTTTAAGAATCTTTATGAATTTTTTGTCTTTTAGTAAAAAGTCAAAGTTACTAAAATATTTTTATACTTTTCGCCCTTCCCAACGCCGAAATGACTTGCTTAAATAATATTAGCTACTTTTTTTACTTTATACTTTTGTACCTTTTAATACATTTTTA